>CM024607.1:2036635-2161792 GCA_014182555.1 Eucalyptus erythrocorys
TTTTGCAAAACAGGACTTTCATTCGACCTTCTTGCCATGTCTATTCTTTTCTAATTACTTACTATTTTTTCATCTTTGACTAAACTTTGTATACCTCTTTTGATTCCGTTTTAAATTTACCAATTTTTATATGAATTCATTAGCTTAATTAACTGATTTATATATACTCACCGATGTTAATATAAATTGAAAATGGGTTTGCAACTCTCATTTGGATGTACTTATTTTTGTTTACTGGAATCACCTAGAAAAAGAAAAATAACAAGTGCCTCCAAATTACAATGAGTGAAAACTCCAAACGAGGAATAGATGACTTATCCAATACTAATGTCCTTAAGATCATAATAGCTATGAAGTATCGACACTCTTGAGAGCCCGTTCATCGTACCGCATACTTTAACATATGTCCAACACTCTTCGACACTCTTCAACATATGTTAAAAGATCGACATTTAATTAACTTTCCCACCACTTTTTGACACTTGAGTCTAGAATTCGATATGCGAGTTCGGAATTCCGATACATAATTTCAATATGTACAGGTCAATTTTAAAAATTTTAAAAAACAAGGGGTTAATATGTAAATATGTAAAATAATAATAATGAATGGGGAAAGAAGAAAATCATAATCTTTCTCTTCTCTTCCAACTCTCATTTTCTATGACATATAATTCATTATCCAAGTTTGTATTTTCTCTTTTCTTTCGACACGTTTTGACACACGAGTCCAAAATGTGGATTGTTCTTTTTCCTCCAAGTTTTGTAGATTATTGAAATAGAATTAAATTTATCAAATTAAAATAATGAATAATATTAATAAATATTACTAAATATTTTTAGTTTAAATTCATTCTAAACTCTTTTATTATTATTTATACATTGAGGTCCTAATATGTCAGAATTTTTATTTTTGAAAAATGACATGTCGGCATGTTATATAATATTGTGTCATGTCGTATATTACGTGTCGATGTTGATGCGACCTCAATAATCACGATCCGTGCTATTTGGGACTTCAATTCTTTATTGGGAATCACCCATGCCCCCTCTTTGTCAGCTTTATATAGTATCTTTAAAATATAAAATTTATCTTTAGAATATGAAATTGGCACCTACTAGTCATGAATGATAAGTCTCGGTAACTAAGTTTGGCTCGCAAGCTTCCTATTTATCTCATGAAAATTAGCTATTGAATACATCAAAGTGATAGAGGTTGACCCTTAAATAAAAATTATTGATAGTGCATAGTTTCACATTTGCATTCTTATTGAATTTAGGAGGAAAAATGAACGAAAAGTCTTATACTTATTATACGAGATGTCAATTCGGTTATAAGTCTTTTAATAATTTACTAATATAATCATTTTGACCAATTTTGGTCATGAATCACTAATGAGGATGTTGAGCATCCTACACGGCATAGTTAGCGTTAACTTTGACAAATTTTACAAATTTTTAATAATTTCTCTTAATTTTTTCTTTTTTTCTTTTTTTCTAGTTTCTCTCAGCTAGTCTGCAATCTCCAGTGGTGCCACATACAAGTTCCGAAACACCTAGCCTACCCCCAATTTGGCAAGGGCCTGGCAGGCCATGAGCCCTTGCTATGGGTGGTGAAGACTTTGAGCAAGGGGCTGCAACTCACCTCACTGTGCCATAGTCAAAACATAAAAAGAAAGGAAAAATTTCAAAAAAATCTTGTCATGCCATATAAGATGTAGAGTGCTCTAGTCAACCAAAATGACTAAATTAACATCCATAGGATATGTTTTGTCATATATATATATATATATATATATATATATGTATATATATATATCCCTATTTAGGAACCAAGAGCATTTAGATTTAGAGTAAACAACATCAAGTATGCTGCTAGGGTGGCTATGAAACCAAGATTACTTGAACGCCCTAATCGAATTCAAGATTGGCCTATCTTGACCTAAATTGACCAAGGTTGACTGGGATTGACCGAGCTTGGTCTAATTCCAAGATAAGGGAGTGTCTAAATTTCAGCCCTAAGGTAGGGGATAATCCTGGTGGGCCGCATGTCATGATTATTAGACGAGGATGATTTAAATTGAATTGGTTCAAATCGACTTTAATTCAAGATTAATTCAAGATCGATTTAGGACATGGTCAAGATAAGGGTCAGTGCTTTTGCAGAATTCTACATGAGCTTTGCTCAGTCTTAGCTTGGGTGTTAAGCTAACCGACGTGACTGAAATTTAGGATCATGTCCAGTCAATAGGGAAAGTAGATTGCTCTAGAATTTCATCACATGTCCCACGTTCTCACCCACCAACACTTCACGTTCTTGCCTCCACATGCACGGATCCTCGCACACCGGCACTTCATCTCGGTGCCGGGGTTTCCCATTGTGGTCTCGGCGTTTATGACATGGTATTAGCGAAATGTTTTATATATATATATATATAATAGCATTTCGATTTAAGTATGTGTCAAGAATATTCATATTCCTAAATTTCCGTTCTTTTGTTTATCGGAACAAAAGAATAAATCGTTTAGTAACATCAAGTTGTTTTTGTTTTCGAAAATAAAAAGCAATCGGGAATGGTTTTGAAATAGAAATGAAATGTAAAAAAATTACTTATCGTTCCGGGAATAATTTCTAGAAATAAGTAAAATTTCAATTTTATTTTCTTGTAATTTTCTCTTGTCGTTAGCCACCACCGATCGCCGCCGATCGCCACTTTACCCTTAGCACTTGGGCCGAAGGACGACCGACCGTTGTCGTCAGCAAGCAAACCGATCGTCCGCCGCCGCGCTCGCCCGGCCGACTATTGCTCCTTTGCTGCTGATTGCTGCCGTGGCCCGACCGCAATCATGTGATGATGCTGATGGGTTGTCTCGGCGGTGTTCTTGGCCTACAAGCTTGACGCCAGACCGAAAGGACGGCCCGGTAGTGGCGATTGGCCTGGCGCTGATGTATGCATCAAAGCAGTGGTTAACAAAAAAAATATAAAAATATAAAAAGAACTGTTAATAAAACACATTTCTATTTTTTTTCTATTTCTGCAGAAAATTTTGTAAATTCACAAGCGATTTTTTTTTTCTTAGAAGTTATTCATAATAAATAGAAAAGAAATATTTAAATGGGAAAAAGCTTCCCCGTCAAAAAAGATGTTATCATTCGCAACCTTAACAAATTGACACGAAAATTATGGGACTTCCTTATGTGTCCTATCACATCCAAACATCCTACAATGTATGCTAATCGAATTCAATCGGTCACTGACACTGGCCATTTGCAAGTGGACATCGTCAGAGCCCCAAAGGAGAAAAAAGTTCAAAATAATAGAGAAAAGGGGCACGACAAAGAGCAGTCTTATCAGAGAGAACATTCCATAGAACTCCCCACCCAAGTCTGTTCCCACGTGGCGTGTTCCCCATTCGGGGTGGCAATTTCTGAGTGGACCCTCCCCCTCCCTCCCTTTCGCGTGCTCGCAGCCTCTAAAAGAAATAAAAAAAGAAAAAGAAAAACCAACCTCTGACAAAATATCTCCAGCAGCTCCCCATCCTGCACCCAGTCCCACAGAGAGCGCCACCTCCACCCCTCGCATCCGCCGTCCGATCAGTCCGACTCCTCGAAAGGTAATCCGAATCGAGGCCAGAAAGCGTCCCCAGTCCAGATCAATCGACGTACGCCACCAGACGCATCGGTAGGTCGGGCCCCACTTGTGGCTGAGGTTTCCAGGACTTTTTGTTTGGCGCCGTTTCAGAGGACACACTGAACGCACACTCGGCTCCTCGGAAAATCGCTTTATTTTTCATTTCCGTTTTTCCTTAAATTCGTCAGCCAGAAAATTACTACGTTCTGGAGAGGGAGGGAGATTGGTGAATGCGAGAGAGCGAGCTCGACCGACTGATCGGAGATCGTCGCCGCCGCTGGTGATCCTCTCCTCCTCCGCCGTCGCCGCCGCCGCGCCGCCGGGGAGACGATGGAGATGGCGCTGCGAGCTCCGAGGCCGGTGAGCTGCGGCCCCGCGCTCGGCGAGGCAGCGCGGCGTCGCCGAGGATCGAGCCTCGCGTCGCCGGCGCTCCTTCGCGGGTCAGTGCCTTCGCTTCCCGCCCTGTGTTCCGCTGATTGTCGGTTCGTCGCGTTATCTCCGCCGTAACGAGCTTTGTCCGTACGTCAATATGAGTCGCGAGCAGTTTTGCTCTTGGCCTGGAGTTCGAGGTCGCATCCCGGAGCGTTCGAACGGCTGCGTTTATCTTGATGCCGTTTTGGATTGGCTCGCCAGAATCTGTTCTGTTTAGTGATTCTCGTTCTGAGCCTTGGCCTTCGACGAGCTTGTCCGTACGAGCTGCTGCTTTGCGTGTAGATTCGTCGCTGAGCGAAATTTTGCTTTGGCCTGAGTTCGAGGTCGCATCCCGGACCACTTGTCTATCTCGATGCTGTTTGGGCGGGCTCACTGAAATTTGTTGGCTCACTGAAATTTGTTCTGTGTAGTGATTCTCATTCTGAGCGTTAGTCTTCGACGAGCTTGTCCGTATGAGTTGCTGCTTTGCTTGTAGATTCCGTATTGGGATCCGTGGAGTTCTTCGTCGAGTGAAATTGCTCTTGGCTTGAGTTCGAGGTTGCGTTCAGAGGATTTGGATACTGATAATAGGATTGCTTCTGTAGGAATCGAATGATATGCAAATAGCTCAATCTTATTGGTTGGCAGAAGAAAGGCTCAGTTTTGTTTTTTTTTGTTTATTTTTAGCATCAATTTCCTCTTAGAAATTTATTTTTTTAATACATAAGCTATGATATAATCTTATTGGTTCAAACAACTAGTCTATCTTGATGCTGCTTAGATTAGCTCACTGAAATGGCCAATGTAAACTTGTTTTACATCAGTTTACTACATGGCAGACTGGAAATCTTTCCTATGGAGTTCCCTTTAAGTCACTGCTGCGAGTGCAGGTGAACTCAATCTTCCAATGCTGCGTCCTACCCTCAATAAGTTCTAGTCATCCCCTACCTATTAATGTTCTAAGATATATTGTTTTAATCTTGTAATAGATTTTTCGAGAAGGAGAAACCGGAAACTTGTCGAGTGCGAGGCCAGGAGGATCTTCTCCGAAGGGATTAGTACCCCAAAGCCCCTGCTGGAACCAGCACACAGAAGAAGGATGCAGGAAAAGATGGACAGAAGATAGGTACTGGTAGTCCAACTAGTGAGCATTCTGCACTCAGTTAAAATCTGATTTTGATGAGGAGCAAGATCTTGAACTAATCCAGAGAAATGAGATTGATGAAGAACGAGATTCTGATTTTGGTGATTACCTCGAGGATACAACAACAGATAGCATTGATTCAGCTGCTTTGACTGACTTTAACAAGATAGATTTGTGAAGAATGGCAGTGTAGTCAGGGAATAGTGAGGATGCGGTGGAATCACCACAGAAAGAAGCAGCTTCAATGAGGGATATTGACAATGTGGCTGCTGTTGTGATGAAAAAGGTGATGCTTTAGAGAGCAATGAACAGGATGATGACATAATCAAATTTAAAAGTTTTGAGTTGGATGAGGAGAGAATCCATGAGGATTCTCTTAAGCTGGAGATGGAGACAAGTATTCGAAAACAAGAAGCTGAAGCTACTCTAAAGTTGGAGATGGAGGCGATCTTCGAAAACGAGAAGCGGAAGCTGCTCTAAAGTTGGAGATGGAGGCGAATCTTCGAAACAAGAAGTGGAAGCTGCTCTAAAGTTGGAGAGGGAGGCAAATCTACGAAAACAAGAAATTGAGAGGCTTGCCATGGAGAGTTTTGCTAGAGGCAACAAGTTATTTTTTTACCCTCCTGAAGCCTGATTTAGATGTAGAAATCTTTCTTAATAGGAGCTTTACCCTAAGTAATGAGCCAGATGTTCTGATTATGGGAGCTTTCAATGACTGGCGATGGAAATCATTTACTGTCAGGCTGAGCAAGACCCATCTCAGCGGTGATTGGTGGTCTTGCCTGATTCATATTCCCAAAGAAGCATATAACATGGACTTTGTGTTCTTTAATGGGCAAAATGTCTATGACAACAATGATAAGAAGGATTTTAGCATACCCGTGGAAGATGCAATGGATCCCATCGCTTTTGAAGATTTTTGCTGGAGGAAAAACGTCGGAACTCGAGAAACTTGCAAAAGAAGAAGCTGAAAGAGAGAGAAAAGCAGAAGAGCAGAGACGAATAGAGGCAGAGAGGGCTGCTAGTGAAGCAGATAGGGCACAGGCAAGAGTGGAGGTAGAAAAAAGACGGGAGGCATTGCAACTGTTGATAAAAAAGGCTGCAAAGTCAGTGGATAATGTTTGGTACATAGAGCCTAGCGAGTTTAAAGGAGATGATATGATGAGATTATATTATAACAGAAGCTCAGGTCCTCTTGCTCATGCTAATGAACTGTGGATCCATGGGGCATAACAATTGGAAGGATGGATTGACTATTGCTGAAAGGCTCGACAAATCTGAGAGAAAGGATGGTGATTGGTGGTATGCCAAAGGTACGCGTTTATAGTTGTCATATCTTATTTTTGGAGACTGTTGCCGACATGATAAAAAAATCACAATTGTAGAACTTTGTGTTCTAGGAGACTTTATTATCTGAATGTTGCCTAAAGCACTTTGCAGATGGTTCTTTGTCAAGCTCTCATACTCTTCTTACTTGCATTGAGGATATCCTTTTTCTTCTGAAATATATCAACACATATTTAAATTGGAAACCGAACAAACAAGCTAGTGATTTGGTAATGCGGCATTTCTTTTCCTTATTGTTCGCCATAGATGAGTCATTGCAAAAGCATGAGTGCTACAAACAGTTTTCAGTTAGAATTGGGAGTAGAGAAGTTAATGTGAATGCCCACTTGGTAGGCCGTCGGAGATTGGAATTGCTACTAGTCCTTCTTCCGAATTTTTTCCTCTTCTTATCTATTAAGTTATCAGTGCCTTACAGTAGCAAATGATATACCACTCTTCAAATATTAGTGTTAGTGCATTTTGATCTGAGAGTTGAAACTACAAAATATTAGCACACAGGCAGGCTTTAAAATAGGTCTTTGGTCTCACATTTCATCATATAGAGATATCAGAGGCCTTGTTTGTTTCATGGTCAGAATGCACATGCTGTTTTGCAAAGGACCAGAGGCTTGTCGTGAAGTCTCTGCAGATTTTTAGTCAACATACTGATCGTTGATTCACTTTTCAAATAGTTTGCGTGTGCCATTTGAAGGGTTAGGCTTTACCACTGGATAATGGAGCATTTGATGTTTCAACACAGAGAAGCTGGAATGTGTCTTTATTAGAAACACGTACTTAGGAGGTTATCACTTGTGCCCCCGGGACTATCACATAAATATAGAAGGCTTCTACAAAAACCACACTAATTAAGAGTAACGCTAACTGCAATTCCAAACTTTGTTTTTACACTATGAAATTCATCGACAATTGACAAGTATAGACAATTCCATGCAACCGACTCGATCTAGATAATTAATATGCTCGGTCAGCAGGCATAAATTGCCGTCCACCTACCATGTCACTGCTGAACAATGACACAATTTCATTTTATTGACCAACTATTCTATTTATTTTTCAGTGGTGGTACCTGATCAAGCGGTAGTGTTGGATTGGGTTTTTGCCGATGGGCCGCCACGCAATGCTGTTGTGTATGATAATAAGAATCGGCAAGATTTTCATGCTATTGTTCCAAATAGTATACCTGAAGAGTTGTACTGGGTTGAGGAGGAACACCAAATATATAGGAAACTTCAGGAAGAAAGGAGGTTGAGAGAGGAAGCTATACGCGCCAAGGTCAGTTTATTTTAATTCTCCAGACAACTTGAAGGTTTCTTTATGGTGGATACATATATCACCTACTCAATAGTCATTCTAAGAATAGTTTTCCTTTTATCAATGGAGCCAGTTATCCTTTCCCAAATTTAGCAAATCTTCACTGTATATGTCATTTTTTTCCCTTGATGATTTTCAATGATAAGGTAGAAGTTATGGACTTCGATAAGGTAGAAGTTTTGGAATCTACCGTTTTCCCATTAATCTACTAAGATTCTTTCACTTCAAAACACAAGCTGTATGTTACTTCAATATTTATTTCTGCACAACCCTGGAGATATATCCAATTTTAGCTTGTTATTTATAGCTCCACTTTCTTGTCACAGGCTCAAAAAACAGCACTCATGAAGGCTGAAACAAAGAAACGAACTTTGAAGACCTTTTTGTTGTCACAAAAGCACATAGTCTACACTGAACCCCTGGACGTGAAAGCAGGAGATACCGTGACAGTGTTTTATAACCCTGCCAACACAGTCTTGCATGGAAAGTCAGAAATTTGGTTCAGATGTTCCTTTAACCGCTGGACACACCGGAAGGGCCATTGCCACCACAGAGAATGGTACCTGCAGAAAATGGTTCTCATGTAAAAGCCACTGAGTGAGTCTTAAAAGTCAAAATGGTCTATATGTGGGTGCCTGTACAGCTTCTCTAGAAATAAAGAACTTGTCTGTAATATTCAGCCTGTTTCATTGTTTTTGATTTATTAATTTTCATTACTTAACTTCTCAAATAAAGCCAAAGAGAAAACAATGAAATATGACAACAGGAACTCTTAAGATATTGTTTTTAGCTCATCGTGACTCCAAGATGCTTAGCTCTTGGAGAAAATTTTCGAAGTAATTATATCCTTAATGCTGCTTAATAAACACATTGACTGACATACACTAAGCACTCTTATCATCAAGAGTTAAGATCATTATTACATGCAAGTTAATTAGCATGCTGACTTGCTATGCAGTGGAAATTCCTTTGGATGCTTACATGATAGACTTCGTGTTCTCTGAGAGAGAAGATGGAGGGATTTTGACAACAAATTTGGCATGGACTACCACATACCTGTGTTTGGAGGATTAATAAGTGAACCACCAATGCATATAGTATACATTGCAGTTGAAATGGCCCCAATTGCCAAGGTAAAGTCTATGTTGTGATTCCCAGGTATTATTGTCTGTCTACTTCACACTCCTTTATCGGCCGTTTGTTCTTGAGGCTACTGTTGACCATTGGTTACCCTGGAAAATACTTCCAACAACTTCAAATTCTCATTTTGTTCAGTGTGGACTTGAGATTTAATACTAAAGAGAGTGTAAAAGTGCAAAGATATCCATGTAACCAACTCCACTTATACGGAGACTTAATTAGTGGTTATTTTTGTTGGTAGTCATTATCCTGTTCTTTAAGGCATGATTATCATATAGTACCTGAGAGTGCCAATGTATCAGACTTGTGATGAACATGGATTTGATGTTTTTAAAAAATGTTATTATTCTGATGAAAAAATCGTCAAAAGCTGAAGTAGGTTTGCCCTACTGTATTGCCCATTTGTCCAGCACCATGGATGTACATTCGCAGAAGTAGAAATATTCCATCAGCATGGCCCTCTGAGGACCCCTCCATAGTCTGTAATGTGCTGCACCATGGGTATTGGAATGAACTTGAGTGGTTCTTGTTTGGCATTCCTTTGGTAGGATGGCATATAATATGAGCTTGATGAAAGTTGCCATCATATTGTGAAAACGTTTTTGCTCCTTTTTGATAGTTCGCCTAGCTTTTAAGCTAAATTAGAGGTTCAATATCATCAGTCCAAAACTTTTTATCCTTAAAAAAAAAGTTCTGTTAGCACCTCGTTGGCCTTCTCTTCCTTTTGGATCTCCACTCAGTTCTTGTGACCCCACTCCTGTCTTTTCTCGTAGTTGCTGCATGTGGAAAGAATAAGCACAAGTTTTTGCATCTCTGACAGAATGTCATAAACATGGGAACTTGCTTATAATCTCCATCTGTAAATACTTCTCCAATATATTGAGGTAGTGAAATTGTGGTGATTGAAATAGTTGGCCATGTTAAATTTCCATCTTTCAACTCCAAGCAATATTGTATGATGAAGAATCATCTTCCAATAAGGAAAGATTGGAAGTTGAAACCGAACAAGCTTGGTGGTTGTAATTTTTGGATTCTTAAAGCGGATATGATTTCTTCTAGATATGACTAGATATGTAAAACCTACATGTTACATTGTCATATAATTTGCAGCAGTACTCCCTGATCATGTGCAGATGCACTTGCACTGCATCTCAAGGACCAGAAGAAAAATCAATTTCCACCTGTTATTTTTCCTACTGCTCACGTGACCTTTCTTTAACTATATTGTGAAATTCCATCACAACTACGGTCTTTTGGATTAATAACATGCTGTTCATTTTGTTATACAGTTCCTTTTATAATGTGATGCAGGTGGGAGGCCTCGAGTGATGTTGTGACTAGTCTATCCCGTGCTGTTCAAGAATTAATCACAATGTTGACATTGTTTTTTCCAAAGTACAATTGTTTGAACCAGCAACGTAAGCTTCAATTCTGATGCTTTTGCCTTTTAATTTATGTTGATTGTGCTGCGAGCCTAGCGTTAGTCTTTGTGACTATTGCCTTAATTAACCTTTTATAACATGAATTAGTTAAGATCTCGGAAAGGTTGGCAAGAAAGCGATATGTCCAACTACCCGGCCTAAACAGACCTAGCATTAGCAAGTTGGAATTGGAATTGAATGGCATCCCATGGTTGATTCTAGCCCAAGCATATAAGGCAGTCCATTGTTCTTGTTGCTTGGGAGTATGAAAACTGCTTAGAGTTGGCATTTCAAAATAATAAGTTGTTCTTGATGTGCCTGTACCTCCATAGGTGAAGGAAGACCTATATCTTTACAACGTGCTCAGGTTCCTCACGGTGGATGGTCCTCCATGTAATCTTACTTCATATTGTTATTGATGCTTTAGCTTTACTATTTAGTGTGTAACAGATGACATAGATGGTCGGCTGATTTATTTTTCCCTTTTCATCTCTGTGTGGAATCTTGAGGCCTTAAAAAATACTTTGATCTCGAGGCCTTAAAATGCATTGTAATATATAAGCTTTCTTTGCACATAACCTCTGTTGGCAGTTTATGCAGTGGAATCTTGTCTGTTGAATCATTAAATAGTAAATCGCGCTATTTTTACTGGCTAAAGTTTCATCATCAGTTTGCATATCTTTTGAATTTCTTCTGCTTTTTTAATAATTCTACAGAAGTTTTGGCCCTATTACTGTTATCTAATTACTTCCTGTATACATCCTTTGATTAGGTCCAAGGACTTCCAGTTTCACAGGATTATAGCTGGGGTGGGACTGAAATAAAATTTGGCATGGAAAGGTGGAAAATCTTTCAGTGTACTTTTGGAGCCACAAACGGGTAAATGTTTATCTGTAGTAACTCTTTGCTTCTTATGGACTATATACTTCATTACATGGGTCCATCTGACTGCAGGGGTGGTCTATTACAAACTAATTTTTTGGGGAATGTCTAATCTGAGCTGTGTACTCTATATGGAAACACCGTCTATGAAAGCTCTATGAAGAGGACTCGGCAGTCTAAATATTGTTTTATATAAGATAAAGCTGAAGGACGGAAAATGAATGTGCCAGCTTTAATGTGGCATGTACTGGAAAGTTTACTCTCTACTTGGTTTATCGTAAATATTCAGTTCTACCTTTGGTCTGGAAGTTACTTTGGCTACCTAAAAGGAGAATAATTACTTGATTTATGGTAGGGTGGATCATAATTCTGCTAATATTTATTATTTCAGCATAGGAGTATAGATGGTTTGTGCTCTGCGTTCTGGGGTGCTATGGAACTGATAACCATTAGAACATACATTTTTAGAATGTTGTATGCATGGTGATGACTACTAGTGACTAAAGAGGAATGAATCATATTCGCTATGAAACTGCTGTTGTTCATTATAGTTTTAAATTTGTGATACTCAGATTTGACAGTCGATACTGATGCTCCTGGATACTGTAAGCTAAAGAGTTCCTTAGACACCTGCGAGTTGTCCTTTTTCCATCCGTGTCCTTAGAAAATTATTGCATCTCATGTTTAATGTAAATTGGATATTTTAAGGATATTGAATACACAAAAGACAACCCGCGTGGGAACTTCTTTTCGGTTTTCCTCTGATTTAGTTGAATATTAGACTAAAAGTAAATAATCATTTTTCCATACATGTTAAAGACGGTTGTTGCTAATCTGGACATAAAAAAATTTCTTGATGAAATTGTTAGTGACAAATAAAGCACAATCATGTTCACAAGGTTTGCTATGTCATTGTTATTTGTGCACTTTTTCTATTGAATTATGTGGTCTATGATAAAATCCATTTGGAAAAGGGCTTGAACCTGCCTTTTTCTCGCAGATTTTTCTGGAGGGGCTGCGTATATGGCTGTAACAATGATGGCGAAAGATTTGGTTTCTTTTGCCATGCTGGTTAGAGTTTTTCTACACCAAAGTGGCTTCCATCCTGTAAGATCAATTGATTGCTAGTGATCAATCCTTGGGGGATTTTCAAAAGAAATGAGGGATTTCAACATCCAGATTGCTGTATAAGTAATTTTGATTGATAATCATATGAATTGACTTTCTATATACTTCAACATTTATGCATATGCATACTTAGGTTATAGTTGGTGATATTAGGGTTTATGGATATTCCCCTATTCCACTTTGTAAAGATTAAATTTCCTTGTTGTTTCTTTTGTCAATTGAAGGATGTCTTTTAAGCTTATATCATTAATGAAAATGTACCCTTTTTCCTCCTCAATATGGACTAATTTTCTGTTGCTTGACCTTTTGGTAGGGATATCATCCACTGCCATGATTGGTCTAGTGCACCTGTCTCATGGTTGTTTAAGGACCACTATAAGCAGCATGGTCTCAGTAAAGCTCGGATTGTCTTCACCATCCACAACCTTGAATTTGGGGCACATCTCATTGGCAAAGCTATGGCTTACGCGGACAAGGCTACAACTGTTAGTAATTCACATTCGTTCAACTTTTCATTTGATCTGATCCATAATTATAATATCTCCTATGTTTGGACTTTTAGGGATAATCGGATTTTGGTTTTATTTACCATGATTCCCTTTGAAAAGAGGATCGGCATTTCTCTTGTTGAGGATAAATTCGTGGTTGATAAATTGCTCTTTTCAAAAGATGGATATAATGTCTAGCTGAAGTTATAGGGATGTGGGCATAGTTCCTTCGGCTTTCTTTCTTGATTTTGTAAGTCTTTTTTTCATTTGTGCGACTTTCTAAATGGATTGGTAACCTCCTGACCTTCTGAAGATATCCTTTCTTTCATTATCAAAAAGTGGTTATGCAATTAGTGATGGAGGAAGTGATAATGCTGGTAACATCAGATTGCTAATTACACAATCATAGGTTTGCATCGTTCTTTTGGTTGCAGGTCTCAAACACTTATTCAAAAGAGATTTCTGGAAATGCTGTCATCGCTCCTCAGCTATTCAAGTTTCATGGCATATTGAATGGAATCGATCCAGATGTATGGGACCCATACAATGACAAATTCATTCCTCCCAGTGTTTTATACTTTGTTCTTTCCTTTCTCCTGCTATTTTTCAGAAAATGAATCGAATCATTTAACTCAGCTCAGGTTGCTCTGAGACTTCTCTCCCTTGACCATGAAAATTCATATTTTAACATCAGTCAGCAGGAGGCACCATATGATGGTATAGTGTGTATATACAGCGTAGATCAATTATTGCACTAAGTAATGACGATTTTGCTGGATCATCCTAAGCTGTACTTCTCTGTTTGGGACAAGATCCCTCAATGACATTCTTTCTAGACAGAGATCTATTAAAGGATGCTGTTGTATTTTTAATTGAAGAAATTGAAGATTTTTTGTAATTGTGATCTTATATAGCTGGAGTTGTCTTGATATATACGTGATACTGAAAATGACTTTTAAGCTGGTTGAAACACTTATTAACTCCCTTGATTATAAAGATGTGCCAGATGGGTACTATATGTGATTGTCTTATACCGGAACATGCATGTTTCAGATATCACACCCAGAAAATGTTGTTGAGGGAAAAAGAGCTGCTAAGGAAGCTTTGCAGCAAAGATCCTGGCTTGAAAAAGGCTGATCTTCCTCTTGTTGGAATTATTACACGCCTAACCCATCAGAAAGGAATTCATCTGATCAAGCATGCAATTTGGCGTACATTGGAGCGGAAATGGACAGGTTGTCATTGCTTCTCTTTGTTGTCCTTGTGTAATAAATACGATACACATGATGTGTTGGTCTCAGAATTTCTGTCGTTAGGCTGATGTTGAAGCAACCATGGGCATTTATGATTTGATAGTCCAAAAATGGTCTCTTCTGATTGATTTCTCCTTCTCAATCTTTATTCCTCCTCTCCTCTATGTTTAAATCTACTAGCAGTTGTCATGAACCGATTGAGTAGTTGATCTACTTAGAAAAGGGTAAGTTGTATGTTTGAGAAAGGAAATGTCCAGCTGATGACTTTATTATTATTGAAGTATGCAAGAAGCATACATCCAATCAACTTAATGCGTACTATCCTAACTAATTATTTTTGACTTTTCGATGCTAATAAGAGAGTAGGAAATGCTATCCGCCTCAGATAATTGATCGTGCACATGATTACAGGTCGTACTGCTTGGTTCAGCTCCTGATCCTCGTATACAGAATGACTTTGTGAATTTGGCCAATCAACTGCATTCTTCTCATGGCAGTGATCGTGCTCGCCTTTGTTTTGACTTACGATGAACCTCTTTCTCACTTGGTTTGTTGTTCTCACCGTCTCCAATTCTTTTGCATTTGTCTCCCCTCAAACCAACATAACACTTACAAGCTGGCTTTGCCATTTTTATAGATATATGCCGGGCCGATTTCATTTGGTGCCATCAATTTTTGAGCTATGCGGATTGACTCAACTCACAGCAATGCGTTATGGTTTCTATACCTGTGGTCTGCAAACTGGAGGTATCTTATTACTTTATTGTATCATTCTTGCACATACCATCTAAAAGAATTCCATTTTTACAATTTTGAAACATTTGGACATCAGGAAAGTGTTTCAACTTTTTATTGTGGAGTGTCTTCTTAGGGTTGTTCATCTAAATGTTTTTCCTATTTCTCTGGTGTTTTCTTTTGACCTGCATTCTATGATGACAAGTGCATTTGAAAAGATAGGCAGTGCCAGATAAATAAACTGTTACTATACTTTGGCTAAAAAAAGGAGAAAGGGAGGGAGAAAGGGAAGAGGGGGGAGACTACTATGGACATGGAGCATTCATATACTACAATCTACCTAGTGTAATTTTACATGTCAACACAGGCTCTCCAGCAGTAAATCAATTTAAGTCCCTTTTAGGTTGCATTCCGCATATTATTTTAATCACTCTGTCAGATTTAATTAACAGCTTTAATGAACAAGAATTATATGGCAAGCTTCTTAGCATGCATATGTATATTTTTCTTACCTTCCAATTTATATAATTTCTTCCATTAAAAAAAAAAAAATTTCTCGTAAGTTCATGTCTTGAACTTCTGGCCTCTACTTGAATTATGTCTCTGTCTTGACGTTTATTAATTTATGGTCTTGCACTTTCATTTCTGGATTTCCTTTTTGCACTGAAATTTTCTGATTGCATGCTGAGCGTGAGGTTTGCATAGATGGAGATGGGCACATATTGGCCTGGAAAGGTAGTTTCACTTTCAATTTCAGCTGGAGCATTACATTTTATGATTTCTTTTTATAGGACTTTATGATACAGTATTCGAAGTGATCATGATAAAGATAGAGCACAAGCACAAGGTCTGAGCCAAATGGATTCAATTTTGATGGAGCTGATTTTGCTGGGGTCGATTATGCTTTAAATAGGTGAGTAGATTCAGAGCTTACATCGAGTCTATGTTGCCATATTCCAGTGCGGAAGTGCGAACAGGCATAGCATGTGTTTTGGAGTTGCCCCAAGGCTCACATGATTAAGGCTTGTGTCTGTAACTCCTTGTGTCCAAAGTATTTCATATAGAATTATCAATTGCTTCTCAGGGCATTATCTGCTTGGTATGATGGTCGGGATTGGTTCAACTCATTGTAAAGAGACGGTGATGGAACAAGATTGGTCTTGAACCGACCAGCCCTCGACTACATGGAGCTCTATCATGCAGCACGCAAGTTAGATGAAAATTCAGCCGTGGAGATTATTCAATTCAAGTGCCATCACATCACACGTACAGGCGCCGTGCATTGTATATTGTTTTTAGTTTTTTTGGCGTGTCAGCTTTAGAGCTTGAAATGGTGCATCTATCTTTTTCTTTTTTTCCTTCTTTTTTTAGTAGCAATACGAGGGTAAGATCAGCTTTAATACTGTTTGTCAGGGTAGATCAGCAGAAAAGGTAAATAAGAGAGATGAGTGGTGGAATTAGAAAATCCGATCTTCGAGACGGAAATGATAAGCACACTTATGCGCGCATTTTGTCCATTTCCACTTCGATTCAAGAAGCAATCACTTGACAATTGCTTAATGCATCCCAGTACTCTTCGGCCACTGAAGTTGGATCTCATTTGGTCCGCGTTGTGGTGATGTAAACATATTTTTATCCATAGCAAAACCTTGAAAATATTTGTCTCGGAAAAACTGAAAAGACGAAGGAATTTGATTTTTCTCCCTTAATCCACTTTTCTTTAATGTATTCTATTTGATGGAGGATAGAATACAACATTATTTTTCACATTGTTGTGAGTGGAGAGAAGACCAAATTTTTATTTATACATGTTATCAAGAAGTGCTTTATATTAGAGTGCCTTTTAATTTTCATGAGAGTTGCACAAAATGGTAACTTCTTAATAAGAATTGTACCGCTTCATTAGAGTCATAACTTCTCATAACAAGTATATTTTAGCATTAAATATTTATTAAACCATCAATTAGTAATATTATATGGGCCACACAATAATTTTTACATGAGAAAAGCTAGAAAACTGAAAGTAGATGATCCAGCCCTAAGAACATCAATACTTGTTACTTGACCAAAGGTATGGGCCATATCAAAGCCTATCAATCTTGCCAAGCTCGGCCCTTGACTTGCAGCAATCTGTCCTCTTTTGTTTAGCTAAGTTTCGTTTATACCGGCCCCTTTGATGAGAAATCTTGTATGCATAAATACATCTGTTCATATTTATGTATACATGTGTCTATTTATATAATGGGCCTACTATTTGTGATTCGTTGTACTCCCAAGTGAGAAGCAAGCATCTTTCGCTTATCTTTCATTCTTTTCCATGACGTCATGTAGGTCCACAACACAGGCCAATAGTAATCACTAATAGTCATCACTTTACAGCTTTTTATTTTTTATTTTTTGTTCTTTTATTTTTATTTTTTTGGCCTCACAAACTGACTTTTTCAATTGTATCGACTGAGCTTCATAAGCTTCAAACAATGACACTCTCTGTGATGCCCCCAATGCGACAATGGCAACTGAGACGACGAGGGTGATAGGTCATCCATTTCATCGCTGTCGCCTGTGGCAAAACAAGTGGCACATATCACCGTCAACTTAGACCATGTCACTACACGAGTTCTACAATTACAAACTTGTGAAGTCATGTAGCTATGTAATCATATTGACGTATAGACTATGGTCCTAATTTGTCTAATAAATTGAAGGGCTTTACAGCTCAATATAGGGGTGAGCATGATCTGGGTTGGGCCGATCCACCTGTAACCCTAGGACCAACCTGTACAGTGCTGGTCCTCAATTTTTGGGACCGAGGACCGGCCCTATTGAGCTTGAGACCGATGACCGGACCGACCCAATGGGTTGGGTCCGATTTCAGGGTCAATCAAGGACCAACCGATAATTTTTTATTTTATTTTTCGTACTCCTTAAAAAAACGATTAAGGATTGAACTGACCCAATGGGTTCAGTTCGGTTTTAAGATCAACCTAGGATCAATCAATAATTTTTTATTATTCATTTTTTGTACTCATTGAAAGAGCTGTCGTGACCTCTTTTTTTTTCGGTGCCCGCAATCGGGTATGAGTGCCTAAGGAGGCTAATGGCTCGGCTGAAATTAGTTATGCCCGGACTCTCCCAAGTCCACCAATTCACGACTTTAATAGTCTAAGTTTTTAACCTACAAGTTAATTTATAAAACGGAGTCGCCACTAATCGATTTGGGGTAGGTTGATTAGAAACCCAAGCGAAGTATCGGGAGAAATACTCGTTCCTGCGCAACTAGAGAAATTAAGATCGGGGACTTGATTACATTAGTTAATCACTAATGCCCTTTTGGTACCTAATCTTGTTTAAACCCTAAGGTTTTTTTTTATGTTTGAGGGATTTTCCATGCATTTTGGGGAGGAAAAACATTTTTTTTGAGTCTTTTTCTCATTTTTTAGACATAAAAGGGATTTTTTTGGATTTTTGGGAAAAATACAAGTCTTTTTGGCATTTTATGAATTTTTGGCTTTTTTTTTTTTTTTTTGGATTTTTGGCATTTTTTTTGGAAAATATAAAATAATTTTGATTTTTTGATTTTTGGAAAATAAAATATTTTTTAATGTTTTTAATATTTTTTGGTTTTCTGGAAATTAAAATATTTTTTAATATTTTTCGAAAATAAATTAATTTTGATTTTTTGGGAAAATAAATTATTTATTTATTTAATATATTATTTAATATTAAAATAACTAAAAAAATGACTTGGGTCGGATCTGCGGGTTGGGTCCGACTCGGGCCAGCCCTAAAACGCAGACGGGCCCACTACGCGGGCTAGACTTTTTAAAAAAATATAATTTTTATATTATAATAATATAAAAACGTACCGGGTTGGGTTCCTAGGTTGGAACCGACCCGGTTTGCAACCCGCGAGACTCAGACGGGCCCGCAACGCGGGCTCGACCCGGATTTTTTTTGTTTTGCTTTTTTTTTTTTTTTTAAAACTCAGCCCACACCGGAATTGGGCCTATTTGGGTCAAAAAAAAAGGATACCTAGCCCAAGTTTAGAAACCGACCCGACGAGTGCAGGTTCGACTCGGGGAAACCCTACCCGGAGATAGGGAAATCGGGTCGGACGGACCCGCGAATTGACCTGATTTTTGGCCTCCTTTCCCCTTCGTTCGTTCGCGGCGCTGGTGAAGGGACCGGGGCGGCAGCTTGCATCGTCGACGACGGCTACGCAGAGGACGGTGGTGGTCGGTTTTTCGTCAGATTAAAGAGCACGACTTAACAATGGTGGCCGATATATTTGGCTGGTCGGGACTGGGAGATTAGGGTTTCACGGTTAGGGGGGCGATGGCAATGACGCGGTAGACAGAGGCGGCAACCAGATCTCGAAAGGAAAATCAATGGTGAGTGGTGGCGAGCGGCGGTAGATACCAGGCTGCAGCAACGGTGCGGCGAGGCGGTGGTGGCGGTGACAGAAGGTAGCGACGGCAGTCCCCTCAGTTCCCAGATTTGGCTTGGCGTTGGCGCATAGGTCATAGCTCAGCAGGGGGGACGGCAACGAGCCTTCGAGGCGACGACGTCGGGACTTGATTGAGGCGACGTTGTGGGACGACGGCGCGGCTCGACGCAGCGTCCGGTGTCAGCGGCAGTAGTAGCAAGAACCCCAGATTTGGACCTTGACTGACCTTCTCCCTCCGGCCGATCTCCCTCAGATCTCGGCCAGCTCGCTCTCGAACCTCCCCGGAAGTCTCTCGGGGGAAGTTGTTTAGAGTTCGCCGGCTTTGATCATTCGGCCGTGCTCGCTCTTTGAGCTCCCTGAAGTCTCTTAGGGACCTCTCTAAGCTTGCTGGCCTATGTTCTCTCTCTTTTGTGTGTCTTTCAACAATGGAGGTGCTCCGCTATTTATAGGCGAGGAGGAGGCCGGTTGATGGAGGTTCGGCTGCCGGCCCTGGCACGCCGACTGGACCCCCGCGGCTGAATCGGTGTCTCATCTCAGCATTAAAGGCGCGCATTGAAGGCGCATGTGCGTTGTCCTCTCCTTTGGTGGCCTACCTGCATTCCTCTCTACCATAGGTTACCCTTGAGCGCGTCGCTGGTTGCCGCGCGTGATGCACAGAGGCACGGAGAAGAAGAAGGAAGGAGAAGGAAGAAGGAGGGCGAAGGGCTAGGTCGCGCGGGCCGGGTCGTGGTTGGGGTGCCCGCGCTAGGGATAGAGAAAGAGGGGAGGGGCTGGGCCTGAAGGCCAAGCCCCAGCAGCTGCGGGCTTCTGCTTTCTTTTTGTTTTTTTTTTTTTTTGGTTTCTTTTCTGTTTTTTCTGTTTCTTTTCCATTTTTTCTGTTTTTTCTAAAAAAGACAAAAATAAAATAAAAGCCTATTAAAAAATGCATAATTTAGGCGTCAACAAGAGCAATCGAGGATTGTATTGATCTAATGGATTTGATATTGAGCGAGGTCAGCTAAGAAAGGTAAGTGATGAGGGTCAAGTGGGGTAAGCGTCGAATAGAATGAGTATCGAATGTTGAGTAGGGAGCAACAAGCCAAGTGAGCATCGAGTGGCGAGTGGCATGAGTGACCCAAAGCGAGTGAGGTGAGTATCGAGTAGCGAGCGGAGAAATTATTTCTTTCGATTTTGGAAAATTGAAGACTAAGAGGACAAACAAGAAGAAGAGAACAATACTATAGGATGATGTCTTAAGGTGTCTTTTTGGACACCGCGAAGACTCCTCATAAAAATATATTCCTCATTCATAAATTATGACTATTGATGTCATAAAAGACATTAAAAACCTAAGTTATTAAAGAACAATGTAAAATTATTTGAACTCCTCACTAAAAAGATGTTTAATATTGTTGACGCCATTTATTTTAAGGTTTTTTCTATATAAAAAAATTATATATATAGTCGGGGTTGGTTGGTCCGGGTTGAACCGACCTAAAACTTTCAGGACAGAGAACTGACCCGCATAGTGCTGGTCTAGAAATTTCAGAACCAAGGATCGACCCAATCTTCCTAGGAACCAGATCAAGACCGGTAGGGTTGGGCCGGTCCACAGTCGGTCCAGGGTCAACTCTGGACCGACGCTCACCCCTAGCTCAGTAGTTTAAGTACCTCCATGCGTAAGGAACCCCATATAAGTGAAATGGTCACATTCATCGCCATTGTACTTTTGAGAATTTCAGGATGTAAGGAAATATGTCGATGCGATCATTCCAATTTGAAATTGTACGTTCAGGCAATGAAGCGACAGCATAATAAAAGATAAGGAGAGGATGTTCACCTAAACTTCTTGCTCTTCTTCTGGCAATGTCTGACACATGCATTGTAACTACGTTGACGTCCTTCTTATGGTTTGCATTAAGCTTTGACAGATTGGCTTGGCTCCTTGTATCGATGTATCCCTTCCCAATGTTCCTTTTTAATAGATCAACACTTGCAACATTCAGATACGCAGAAACGTAGCATTACTTCATGAAGATAGCCACAGAACAGCGAAATCAAGCAAATCAGCTTGGGCACGACTCATGCGACTAGAAAGCAACGACTAACAACGAACGAACGAGAATCTGGGTTGGTAGACATAGATCGAGAGGTGGAGACAAGTGAATTCTCAGGTTTCTCCTCCAAGCTGGACGATGGACTTCGTCGAGAATCTGGTAAAAACAAGAGCGAGTGCAATTGATTCGACGAGCATGAAATTCGACTGCATCAATTGGGAGCTTGCACTCCCATGCCATACGCACACACACATGTATAGATTGTTGAATGTTTCCCAAAGGTGAATCATCAAGGAAAGTGAATGGACTATTAAGCAAACACTTAGCGTGGTCTCTCCCAAATACATAACATTTGCAGCTTTGTGGTTTGAGGTACAAATCAATTCATTTTGGAGACGCTACTAATTTATAACGGATTGATTAGAAACTTAAGTAAAATGTGAGAGAACACATCACTTCTAGGAACTAGAGATTTTAGGAACATGACTAGATAAAAATTAAATTTAACGCCCTTTCTATATCTTTTTTTTTTAAATTTAAAATATATTTGCTAGCAGTCTTGGCCAATTTAATTCCTAAATCATTAAATGAGAGAAATGATTATGCAGGTGTGCAACCATAAATTCGACACTCAATAAATCAAAATAATAAGGTGCAACAAAATATCAAACCTCAATACCTTAAATTGACTCGTCAAAAATCCATATCTGATGAGTTGAGTTATTATATGAATTAGTTATATTTAGGATATTGGTCATAAATGACTTTAGAATGGGAAAATCCAAAATAATATAGGTGTTAAATGAATTCATAATTTATCTAGACCTGATCCATCTCTATGACTCTCTTCACTCTCTTTCACCTTCACGTGATCTTGCGCTTGCTCACTTTGCTCTCCCAACTTAGTTTGGGTAAGAGTTTTTCTAAATTGTGTTGAATATGAAAGTGTTTTAGTAATATGTATTGAGTTGACTGGGTCAATAGTTTTGTATGGCATGAAAATTGGTTAAAACAGGTTAAATGTAAAATATCCCTAGATTAACTCACTTGAGCCATTGTCAGTTTTGGCCCGTCTTATACTGAGCTTTACGGTTTTGGCCTTTGGCAATATAGCCATGCACTTTTTTTTTAGGAGGTCACCTATTCTAATAGTTTTATGGCCCGAGCACGCTTAATTATAGAATTTTAAAGCAAAATTTAACATCATTTTCAAAAGGTCTCCACATTTGTTATTTCCAATTTACACATAAATATCTCAAGCACATTCTCTCTTTGTTTGGTGTGCAATTCGGTTTAGTCGGCCCCCTCACCATATTAGAAGCATCGGCTCAGCACGCTTAATTATAGAATTTTAAAGCAAAATTTAACATCATTTTCAAAAGGTCTCCACATTTGTTATTTCCAATTTACACATAAATATCTCAAGCACATTCTCTCTTTGTTTGGTGTGCAATTCGGTTTAGTCGCCCCCCTCACCATATTAGAAGCATTGTAGGAGCCGCTCTTTGTTTGAGCCCTCTGGCCCCAACGACCATTTCCCGTTCTTGTCGGACTAGGCCATTACAGGCCCATTAGATACCACATTGTTCATCTTGAACCACACACCTTCTAAAGGGGGTCTCACTTTGATACCATGATGTAACATCTCTAGATTAACTCATACGAGATATTTTATTCACTTTGGCCCAACCCATATCAAGTCTTACAGTTATATCCTTTGGCGTACATATAGGCATTTTCCCAAGAAGCTACCCATCCTGATAATGCTCTAATCCGAGCACACTTGACTTTGGAGTTTGCCGTCACATTAAAATGCGTCTCCGTGATCCCAGGCATACTCTCCCCTTATTAGGTGTGCAATTTGGTTCATTCCTGTCCCCTTTCGCCATCCTATAAACCTATTAGGAGTGACTCCTTATTCAAGTCCTTTGGATTCGATGAACACTTCCCGCTCTTGTCGGATTGGATTATTAAAAAGTAGGTCAATTTGGATTAGACCATTTTTGAATCATATCGATCAAAATATAAATTGACCCACCTAATTGATGGGTCTTGCCTTAAGTAAGCCAGACTTAAGTCTCGTCATAACAGTTTCCTACAAAGTACTAATCAAAATGTAAATGCAACATGAAGCATAAACTGAATATCAACATGAAGCCCATGCAAACAATTTATTGTATTTTTCTTTTATGACTAAACATGATATTAATTAAAATTTCCTAAGACACGAATGCAATTTAATCTAAATTCTAAGACTACATGAATTCTAATTTAACATGCATGAATAGTTATACTAATGACACGTGACATGAATTATTTAAATGCATTCTATATATAAGCTAATTTTAATGACGGATAAAAGAATTATGAACTGATGTAATATGAGATGCGGTATATGATGTGGGTATTATAAAACTAATTCTATATAAGATATGCATGTGACATTTTTAAGATTTTCTTAGTGAGTTAAAATAGGAAACTTCCTAAATCTATATAATGACCTAATTTAAACTGGAAAATAATTTATATTATGTATAATATAAATTAGATGATCTCCTAGGTACTATATGATTTCTAAAATATGCAATTCTAAATTGGGTCACTTAGATGAATACAATCTAACTTTAAACGCAATGCACTTTTATAGGCATATTTCTAAACTATTGACACGTAACATCTAAACCTTTCATGCTTGATTATATTTAATTACTATTATCACGCTCAAATAAGGACGCAAACTTATTTGAGGGTCTGGCCTTTAGTCCAAAATTCAGATCCCCAATTATCAAACGCATATATGGAAAGATCCAAATAAGGAAACTGCTCATTCGATACTGCCCAATAAATTAAATCAAATCGAGTTAGAATCAAAGAATCTCAATTTAGGGAATTAATTATTTTAATTGAGCACGTAAATTAGGCAATTACCTTAATTGGGCTTTTGACTGAACGACGACTGACGGCAGGGAGGATCGCCACGACCAGCAAGGGGAAGGCGGTGGAAACTTGACTGGCGTCGGTGGGTTCTGTGGACGGCGTTGCAGTTGCTAAATGCGAGTTTGACTACTGAAGTCGGTGTGAATCACGACTAAGGATTAGGCTTGGTGACAGCTGATGTCTCTTGGTCGAATGGGTAGGTCTCTATATCTTGAATGCTTAATTTCTTTGATGGGGTTGAAGAATTAGGTGTTGTAGAAATCTCCAAATTTCAACGCATTCCAACCTAGAACAAACACGTACCGTTATCATGAGACCGCGCATTCCGACCTAGAACAAAGACGTACCGTTATCATGAGACCGCGCATGCCGACCAAGAATAAACACGTAACCTCACGTTGAGCCCTCCTGTCCTGATTTAACAGGATGAACAGTTCGATTTTCTTCATCAAAAACATACTTTCAGATATTTTCTCATCAATCCCACCATAAAAACTGAAGACCAATGTCTTACCGTACTTTTCATAAAATTTGAGCACGATCCACCGGTTAACAACTGTGCACTTATCAATTTCGCGAAATTGCACCCTGGAATTTTTCTGCTGCAGAAGAAAGAGAGCTTCGCCATTTTTTCTTTTGAAATTCTTTTGAACGTCCCCTTATTGTTTTGTTTGTGTATTTGTGCCTCCTAATCTCTATTGTCTCTGCCTCTATTCTGAGAGAAAATAGTGTTATATTAGGCTTAGGATTAGGGTTATCTCAAAGATACCAATCAAGGCATCACTTCCTTATATTAGGAAATTAAGGTATTACATTCTAATTATCTCTATATAATTAAAATCCTCCAAGATAATATCTTTATTTCCTGCAAATTTAATTAGATGATACAACCTTTCCTAGTTTGGCACTCCCATGTGCTTAGCACATGCAATTTTCGGCCACAAGGGGTATCGAACGGGCTTGATTGAATTTCATGTTTCTGTGGACTTAGTTTAGGTAATTTAATTGAGCTCGTAGCCTCCTCGCTAAAACCCACTGAGCCTCAGTCTAATCTAAATATTAGTAAGAAAAACCTATGCCACATCAGTTGGATGACGTGATTGTATCTAAGTAGCATCAGTTGCTTCTAACTCGATTTCCCTTAGTCTCGTAGAAATTACCAATAGCTCAAAATGTGATTTTTATTTTATATTATTTGTCTATGCACTTCCAAGACCGCAAGTAACTATGGACGGAAAATTTTTGTTATTTCTATCCATTGGGATGATTTATTCTTTGAGAATTTTGCATAGAAGGAAAACTTTTTGGGAGCATCTGCTTTGTTCTTATATGGGTATTAGTTCTTCCTGAGGATGAATAAAGCAAAGACTGTACTCATGTTAAAAGCGAGTCTTGTAAATAATTATGGAGCTGCCATCGATTACTATATTATGATATGATTTGATACAACTGGCACATCGGATGAGCCCCTTGTCTATAATAACTATTCATCACATGAGGTAATACAAGAAAATTACTAAAAAGTCTTAAACCTACTGTAATTGTACTTATTTAGTCATGAACTTTTTTTGGTCAATTCAGTCATAAATTTTTTCACTTTTGTCTATCTAGCCAATTTTAGCCGATTGGTACTAACGTCGCCCTACCGACATTGATGTGACATTTTTAAAATAATATTTTAATATTTTTCATTTTTTAATGATTTTTTCTATTATTTTCTTTTTTTCTCCCTTCGGCTTCTCTGGAAGGGAAAAATAAAATAAAAAATAAAAATAGAAAAATATTATTTTAAAGATGCCATGTCGATATCGATAAAGTCATTATGTTAGCGTCGGCCAATCAAAATTGGCCTAATATATTGAATTGACACAAATGTGAAAATTTAGGATTGAACTAATAAAAAATTTAGGCTAAAAGGGCTTAATTATAATAAATTTAAGACTCATGATAATTTCTCCATTTAATTCACGTATCTACCACAAAAAGCTGACGCGCATGGCAGTACCAAACTACTATGCACATGCATGTATTATAAAACAATACAGACAGAAGCGCTTCAAGTCAATTTATTTATGGACGTTGTCTTGTCTGGCAGAATATTTTTGGGACACGACTTAGACGTTATCAATTTGATAATGATGGTTAGTTGGTGTAGAATCTGGTGGTTGACACTTGACATCCGAAGCTTCTCTTGCTAGCTAGAGTCGTCATTAATTAGGCCAGTGAAAGTAAGTCCCAGAGGATTCACTAATTACGATTAATCCTACGAATTTAATATCAAACGATGGTGGATCGTTTAAAGATTTGCTGATTGTCTGAAGATTTAAAGAACAGAAAAGTGACTTCAAGAATATAAGCCGTGGTCTTTGTTTCATAATTTAGTCTAATCACGCCCCCAGTTTCTAGCTATCTTCTCTAGCTTATTTTAATTTTAAAGTCTCTCCTTCCCACATGCGAAATATTATAGGGCTTTCGGAAGAGAGGGAGAGAGGGGCAATCAATACTACATCTTTATTCAATTAACCACACTTTTTAAGGTAAAATCAAGGGTATTTTTACTCAAATAATATGTGTAGGAAATGAAATAATCTAATCTAATAAGAAATTAGCTATCTTAAGAAATAACCAAATATTAAATAATGTCCCTAATATATAATAATATCTCCAATAATAATCTCTAATAAAGAATTATCTAATATCCATAAATATGCTTTAACACTGTAGGAGGCGGAAATAAGTTCTGCACAAATATCATCCAATCACCAGTGCATTGTCTTTGACCGGTCAAGCATTTTACCAACTCTTGTTAACCTAACCTTTTGAGATAAAAGATCCCTATGTTTTCTTTGTTTGGTTTCTTTTTATTGGTGGTCACCAATGTTAGAATATTAAATCACATATTCATTTAACAACTTAAGTTTTTTAAGAAAAATTGGCAATGATTTCACCAAAATCTTATATAGTACCAAAGCTTGCGGTCTTAAGTTCGAATTTTTCTAAATCCCATTTGTCTCTTTAATTAAATTTTCTCACTTAGTATTGGGCGAAAGACTGGACTAAATATGAGGGGAGTGTTAAATTTATACTTTTTGAACAATCAGTAATGATCCAACCAAAATCTCACAACAAATATGAGAATTCATTTATATTTGTCTTTAATTAAGTCTATATCAACGGTGGTTTGAGAAAGTTTCCGCTCACATAAATGGAGGAAAACACAATCTATGTATCACATGACCTATGTTCATGGTATTATCTCATAAATTATATATGAAAACCTCTTAGCTGTCACTTTTAACTTTCGAAATCGATAACCCGTTAATCTTTTTTAATCTTTCTATGTATTTGTTTTTCAGTTTAATGTTGTAATCTACAGTTCCTCCAGTTTTCGCTCGTTTCACACAAGAGAGAGCATATCCATATAGCTCTGGCTTAACCTTCAAAGCTTTTTTCCCTTGATCAAGCATTGACCAAGAAATGGTTCTAATCCAGTACTTTAATTAATCAGCTCCAAAGCAACGCTGGCTTACAAGGGAATGATACCCATTTCATCTTAGTCCTGGATAAGATGAATTAACATTTGTTTTTTCCAGTCCCTTCTGGGCATGGTTTTGTGACCTGGGAACACAACTACTCAGCTGTTGGTCATCTTCAGGCCAGACCAATTCGATAATTACTTTAATTAAGAGGCAGGCATGGCCTAGTCCTTCATCATTCATTGAAAATATTAAAGACACGCCATCATTTTCTCAGTGATTAACTGTTCTCATTATATAACAGGACAAAGACCCTCATGGCACATTGCGTAAGCGCTTTGGCGAATTCGCTTAGTCACAACTTGTTCTTAACTTTAGTCAAATTATAATTATATAAATTACTCTTGCGTATGCTGAAACTTTTGTTCTATAATCAAACTGAGGAATGGATTTTTAATTAGAGTAAAATCTATCCGGTAAGAGTATCCGAAACATGGCCCTACTTGTATGGCCAGACGGTTCACATCTCAGTTCATTACTCTCAATTTTCTTAAATCAATGGCATGTCGAATCCAATGAAAAATTTCCACAAATTAAGAAGAAAAAAAGGAGTGATCAGAAGGAATTCTAGACAATCTTCTCCTATGAGTGGTCCAGCACGAGAGCATTACAATGCAAAGGTAAGTCTTGATACAACTATTATAATACTGTACAGGCATCTGAAAGATGAATGCCATCCATTTTGCTTGCTCTATCACTATCTACGTTATGACTAACCAATAATTTCCGTTTGATGGTTGATTCTACCGTTTCGTTTCAAAAGAGCGAATTTGTTTCCGGTCAGTAAATTTTTTTTCCTAAATTTCATTTGTTGATTTTTACTGCTCTTTCCTTATAATGCGTCCTTTTCTTAAACTTGTATACGAATTTTTCAACCTTTATTTGTGTGATTTATAAGTAATTCTTCCATTTGGTTACCAATTAGTTTTCCTTTATCAAGTCTTATTTGTGTTGCTTATCAACATATATTTTTATTCCTTCTAAGTTGACCAGCTTTTTTTTTTTGGTTGATTTACTGACTTTGATTTTCATTATTTGTTAATAAGTTTTGGACTTGAACATATCCTTAAAGGCTAAAGGAAGAAGAAACGGATGGGAGATCTACCATGGGATGGGAAACCCCGTAATATCACATCCCCTATTCCCTCTTTCAGAATTTTTTTTTTTTTTTATATATATTGAGAGGGAATTTTGGGTTTGGGGGGGTGTTTTAGGCATACAGGCATTGGCACGTTAAAATACGAAACGTAATCTTGTTAGTCCACCTGAGTTACTGGTAGGTGGGATAAGCCCTAACTCAAGAGGCAACTCCTTGTAGCTTGGATAACTACAAACTTTTTTTTGATTAAGCTATCAATTGATTTTGCAGTACGAATTCTTATTTGAGTTAGATACTGATGTTCCAATTATCAACTTCTATTATCTTTGACAAAAAAGGAAAAAAAAAAAAAACTTCTCTTATCCTTGACTAAAATGTTTACTTTTTTTTTTTTTTTTTTTTTTTTAACAATGGCTTAATTTTACCAATGATCATATCAAATTACTAACCTTTATTAGAGCAAGTTACCTACTTTTTTTCCAATTTAGTTACTAACTATTTTTGGATTACCAATTCTCACTCAAGTCTTAATCCACCAACTTTTCTATTAAGTTGCCACTTTTATAGGCGTTGCTTGCAAAACTTTATTACACTTTTCAACCTTAATTTGAGTGATTACCAACTTTCTCCATCAAAATACCAACAATACGCATTGGCAACTCTTATTTGAGTTAATTGTCATTGTTTAATTGTTTTTCATACGGTACTAATTTTTCTTATTATTGACCAAAAGTAACCTTCTCTTATCTACTGCCAACTTTCATTTACCTTTATTAGTGAGGCTTAAATTTAACGACGATTATATGAAAATATCAACTTTTATTTTGTGATATATCAGATTCTCCCCATTAAGTTATCAATTAACTTTGGTTAGCAACTCCCATTTGAGTTGTAGACCAGCTTTTTTTTTTTTTCTTTTGGTTAAATTCACAAAATATATATATATATATATATATATATATATGTGTGTGTGTGTGTATATGTGTGTATATACATACATATATATATATATATATATATATATATATATATATATATTTAAATGCATCTCTAAGGTGTGATTCGGTCTTTTCCTTTTGTCCTCGTATTCATATGGAAAAACAACCACCCAAAATTTTCCCTCTTTTTTTTTGAGGTCACTATTGAATGAATCATACAAGTCATATGGAGGTTAACTGCCATATTTTTTAATCTGCAAATTGATGGTGACCATGATTAAATTTCGATTGAAAATGCCATCACCAAATACCGACAGCACAGCAACCATTTTAAAGTACTTCAAAAGATGTAATCGCCAAATTATAAAAATCGAAACACCGTCACCACCACCGTCGTTATGATATTGTTAAGGTAAGAAGACAAATTGCAGATAAATTTGAGAATGAGTAGGTAGAAGAAAAGGACAGAGAACGAGAGCATTTCAGGAAACGCTCATAACCTAGGAAAAGATAGCGCGTATATTAACCCCACGTTCTCCTTATTATATGAACTGCCCAATAACCTATGCCTTGTAACCTTAATAAAGTTAAAGTATGCTGGTTGACTACAATATTTCTTGAGTATTGTCTTTTCTTATATATTTAAATCTTCAATGGCAATTAAGATCTTTTGTTGACCTTAAAATCATTCTTTGGTTATTATCTAAATGGATAGAATTCTTCCACAAGGTTTGCAAAGCGGACACTTACTTTTATATGGGTTTATTATTTTTGCTACATAGGCTAGGCATTGTAGCATTTTGGCTACAATTGTCATTTCCACCAATACTGATATGAATACTTACGTACAGCTTTAGAAATTCTGTAACTGTCCCAATTAACGATGATAAGCATGGGTTTTGATGCGGGAGCGGCTTAGCTGACCGTCCCTCAGTCAAGTGACGGAGGGACGGTCAGCTAATAGCCACACATTCCCAAGGTCAAACGGTTTCCCTTCTTTACTTTTTTTTTTTTTTTTTATTATTTTTTATTTTTATCTTTTCCAAAAAAATATTAATGAGAATCCTGCTGATAAAAAATTACAAGTAAAAAACAAGTGATCAAAGTGATAATTTCTTATGTTTGTGCACATAAGACTCACGGCGATCTTTGAAAAACCCTCCAAAATTCCAACACAACCCAAACATAGTCAATTAGAAGTAAAAAAATTCAGTTGTAAGGTTTGATTTTCATGTTCGACGGTATTGTGACATTTTCATGATTAGCATCTTCAGTTGCATTGTTAATCTCGTCTTCATCACCACTATGATTTTCTTTGGTGAAGTTGCTTTCAATACGAACTCCGTTCATTTGAAGAAGAAGTCAAGAAAACAAAATTAAGAATTATATGTCTAAAATATATAGATACAAACTAAAATTCAACAATAATAAACACCCCTTACTTTCTTGTAATAAGAAAAATAAAGATTAATGAACCTTTCTCCCCAATTATGACTTATTAAACTACAAAATCGTACAACAATCAAAGTTGAGAGAGAGAGAGAGAGAGAGAGAGAGAGAGAGAGAGAGAGAGAGAGAGAGAGAGTTACATTCCCATTTGTTGAGTTATTAAGATTTTTTTATTTGGGAACAATATTTACATAATCTTTTTCTTTGGCCAGAGAATAATATCCACTATTTTAAAAGTTACAACTATATTCTTCATATATTTCTTATTATTTGAATAGAATTGTATGATTTGTTTCTTATTGTATGAATATTATTACTTTGATTTGTTTCTCAATTTGAGCATGCAATAAAGAATTATACAAATCTCAGGAAAAAAAGAGAGAGAAGAAAAATAGGTTAAAAATTATATTGGTTCAGGAAGCCAACATCTCCGGTGTTTTTTTATCTTTTAAATTTAAAAGATCTACAAAATGATAATTTTGATTTCTTTTTAGTAGGTGATAATATTTTTTACTTGTAATTAACGATGTTTGGATTGTGTTGGAATTTTGGAGGGTTTTTTGAGGATGGCCTTGAGTCTTATGCGCACAAACATAAGAAATTCTTTTGGAACTTTGATCACTTGTTTTTTACTTGTAATTTTTATTAGTAGGATTCTCATTAATTTTTTTTTCTGGAAAAGATTAAAAAAAAAGTAAGGAGGGAAACCGGTTGACAAGTCAACCGGTTTCCCTTGGAAATGTGTGGTCACTAGCTGACCGTTCCTCCGTCACTTGACGGACGACGGTCAGCTGAGATTTTTGCTTTTGATACCAAAAAGATACTTAGGCCGTATAGTATATAAAGCGTCGTACTTATTATGCATATCTTTGTAAGTTCTACGAACCGTGTAATAAAGCGACTCATATTAGATGCGAGAGAATCAAGTTAAATTACGTACAAAAGTAGATGGAGAAAATCATGTTGTGTACATAAAATGTGAGGTCTATCCTGGTCGTTGCATTGTGAGGATGGTCTTTGAAAACATCACTTTTACCTGGACGTGTGCATTTAAATTCTTCTCACGAAGTGCTTTCATGTATGCTTGCTACTTCAGTACTTCTTCCTATATGTGGAGGAAGTTCCTTAAGCCGAGAATTGAATACAAGTCCTTGATTAAGCATGTTATTTGTGATGGAAAGCTAACTTCCTTTTTGCTCGATCTGTTTACTCAAAGGGTCGTCTGCCATACTGCAAAAGTCTGCGATGTGATTATCCCTACTGCTAGGTCTGAGGACCTACTTCTAATTCAATCAGCATTATGTGGAATTCATACTAATGTTGAGCAGTTTCAAAAGCTAGTTTTGTTCGCTTCGAACGTACCAAAACACAATTTTATAAAGCTGGCAAATTATTTTGAATAAGTTGCCTACTAGAGATAGATTGAACTACTGGAATCCTTCGTTGAATGGTGTTTTCCTTTCTGGGGTTCTTTCCCTGAATCTAGGGATCATTTGTTTTCTGAATGTGCTTCTTCTTGTGAAGTATGGAGCTCTTTATAGTTGCTGCAGTGTTCAAAGAATTAGGCAGAGTTGGAGTGATGAGTTGCAGTGAAATTTGTGCTACATGGAAGGGGAAAGCTATAGTTAATGCTGCTTGCAACATTGCATGGTGTGCTGTGAACTTATGATATGAGAGGAATAGAAGGCTTCATGATGATAGTTTTCTTGTTGCCAGTGTTTGACATTATGTCCAAAGTTAAATTTGATGTTTTGTATTGGCTTGGTAGCATCCAAACCAATCATTCTATAGTTCAAACCCAGAAAAGGCAAATCTGTGGTAACTGGAGACTCGAGACTTGAATTGCCGTATTTCTTGAGTTTCTGCCGTAATCCTTTTTGGCATTTGTGGCACGATTCCCTTACTTTGTTTATTGGAATAATACTCACTAGCTAACCTTGCAGATTTTTTTTTTCTTTTATTACAATATAGATTTCTATCCAAGGGTCTAGCTAATTCTTATTTGACAACGAGGAGGATTTTAAATAGTTCATCCTAAGTAGTGTGGAAAACATGCTCGGTTTTATTGGGTTAGCGTGTCCAAAGGGTTTACTCTCTCAATGATTGACAAATTGATGATAGTTGGTGCTAACCATAGAATCTTGTCTATCCTTTTCTAATCACGCTCAGCATATGATATGCTATTAAATAATATTGTCTGAATCCCAAGCAAAGTTTTCTACGATTCGCGAGAAGAACACATGATGCACAACGGTATATTTTGTCCACAAGTCTCTGGAATTCCCAGAATTCCCACATCTTTTTCTTTTCATTCCCATTGGAACCCAACTCGACATGTCGATTTGGTGAGTATGAATTGCATCTTGTTTAAAATTAGTTTGATTGGGTCTGCTGTTCATTACTTTACATACATGTTGGGGATGTTCTCTTGCAGTTTGTTGTCATGAATAAATTATAGGGGAGCAAAGGAAAACCCAACTGAAAAACATACATTTCAGTGTCTAAGCAATCAATCATAGAGAAGAAAAACAACCTGATATAGGAAAGTCGTCGACTGTAAAGCCGAATCGGACAAATTTAGGTTACGCTCTTACATCTCTATTCACTCCGTGGAAAACGAGATGAAATTTTAGGCAATAGAAGGTCGTTGCTTCTCTTTTGGGTGAAGGCTGGATTTTGCCAACTCTCCTAACTGAGTCAATAATTTCTTCCCCAGCTGTTACGATGAGTAGATATGGGTGTCGATAAGGCCGCTCATTGGGTGAACACTCAACTTTAATCAAAGCTGGGAGACTTTCGATTGGAGTTGGAACAGTAAATCATTTGACAATCCCTGGTGAGGAATCTTTCTAGAAAAACCACCGATGTTAGGTGCACGAGTGAAGACATATCAGGTGGCGCTCATTTTACATATGGCATCTGTGGTGGACAAAAACAATTATATCGAAAAACTATATAAAAACTTCTTATGACACTTTCTAGTCTCATTAGTAAGGTTGATATTTCATGTAAAGATTTAAAACTATATTAATAAAACTAGAAAGTTTAGGACCTAATTGAAATCCACATACAAAATTTAGGACTAAATTGATAATTAAGTTAAACCAACCGATAAGTAACTCGGACCAAGCTTCTTAAGGGTCTAACAACATCATATTCTCAATATGGTCATCTTTGAATTCTCCTATTGCGTATATTCATTATGTGAAAACGTAATAGAATTTATTTTAAAGATGGTCAAGAGATGCCCTTTTCTTACACGTGATGTGTCCTAGCGCTTTATTGGGAAGTTATAAAAAAAAAATCTTAAATCTATTACACTTGTGCTCATTCAATTATTAACCTTTTGATTTGGCCAATTTTAGTGTAAATATTTTGATAATTTGCTAATTTAGTTATAAACCTTTTGATTGTGCCAATTTGTCTCAAATCTTTTGATGATTTACCAATTTAATCCTTTTAGCCAATTTTAATCGAAAAATGCCGATGTGGCGATCTAATTAGTGTTTTTGTCCTACACGGCATGACTGATAAGGATAATTTTTACAAATTTTAAAAAAGATTTTCTGATTTTTTTTAATTCTATTCTTCTTTTCTTTTCCTATTTTCCTCTCAACCTTTGGCCAACGAGGGCCCTACACTCAAATCTTGGGGAGGGCTGTGACCTTTGCCTATTTGCTAGTGAGGGTTGTGATGCCCTCGCCCAAACCAAGTTAGGGTTGCTTAGTGAGGGTCAAGAGTTGGGAAAAAAAAAAGAGGAAACAAAATAAAAGAAGAAAAATAATAAAAATTTCAAAAAAATTGTCTATGTCAACGCTAAATGTGCTATGTAAGATTGCTGGCATTGATTAGATTGCCATGTGAGCATATTTTGACATAAAGAACTAAATTGACAAATTGTGAAAATATTTGTAACTAAATTAATACAATTGAAATGTTTAAAACTAAATTGGTGAATTGCCAAAAGGTTCAAGACTAAATTGGCCAAATTGAAATGTTTATGATTGATATAGGCACAAGTACAATATATTTATGATTTTTTTTTTAAAATTTTTCCACTTTCTTACTTATATGGCGTCATAAATTGAATCATGAAGAAAAAGTTTTAGTATAACCACATTTTTTCCTTCTACTGTTGAATATTGCAGGGCGGGTGATGTTAGTCTTACAATGACGATGTGAACTTCAAATCCAGTTTTTGTGACAAGTTTCCATGAGCTTTTATATGAGAAGGACAATATTGTCATTTTGGAAATATCTTCTAACGTTATCCTCAACGAGTAGACCTATCTTCCAGCACCCATGCCGTGCTCACATTCTAGGAGCTATTTCATTTACTTTGTAGTTGATATTTTCCCAACTCATAAGCCTACTCTTTTAAATTGTTACGACCAAACTCAACAACATAATAATATGCAAAAACATACTGGCCCTTCTTTGACGTCAACATAAGACTTCGACTTCGATAAGGAAAAGAAGTCTTGCGAGAAAATGATTTCTCCTTTTTTTGCATCGCCCATGGTTCTATTAGCGAGAGCTCAATTAGGAGTTCCCTAATATGGCCGGGTTTCCTTGCAATTTGAAATTGTGCGTCGGATTTTACATCAATGAAGATTAGTTTCGAGCTGTGATCAACATGAATATATTAAATTAAACTGCGCTCTAGTGTTTCATGTTACACACATCATCAAATGGAAATAAACTCCATAGTTTATTTTATTGTTCTATCTCTGCACATTCTTTCACCATGGGGGACAATGAGCCTTTGTTCATCCTCGAAATCATAAGAAATAATCTGTTATTGTCACAATGTCATTAGTAGTTATAAATTCGACCGTGCGCTTCAATTGAAATAAGATCGATTTCCGCGGCAAAGCGTGTATGCTATTCTATTTTCTTCAGTAGCCTCAACTCGCCTAGACATAGCTTCCATATTCAAGTACACAAACAGAATACCGCATAATTTTAGGGGCCTTTTTCTCGGTAAATCTTATATATTCTTTAAGGTAGTTGCAAATAGGCCGTCAAATATGCAGGTAAATTTGGAATGACATGGGTTAAAAATGGCCCGACCCTAATCCGACCATTTAATCCAACTTATGAAAAAAAACATATCCACCTAGTTAACCCACTTTAGGTTATGTTATTTGGATAAATTTGTTATTTTGACTATAAGATACTAAAAACTGGCTTTTGACATTATATAATATTTTTAATTTTTGTATTGATTCACAATGAAGAGTGTTAGGAAATTAGTATTTCATAGTGAATTTATAAAATAACAGCAACAAATAATACAGAGGAATTGAAATTATAATTAAATGGAACGTGATATCAAAGATGAAAATTTTTATTGACCAAGAATTGTAATGACAAGAACTATGACTAGAATATTACATAAATATAATAATGATAAAGGTAACCAAGAAAGATATACTCCAATAACAGATGGATGAAACTTATAAGATTAATAAAATAAAAATAAAAATAAAAATACTGGGGAAAAAAAGAAGCCATTTTGATTTTTTAATAAGGGAGAAGTTGAACTCATCTTGCGGGCCTATTAGGATTTCTTTAAACTTGGTTTAGTCTGAATGGTCCATTATTTCCTCCTAGAGGGGAACAAAAATGAGGAAAAATGTCATAAAAGTTTTAAATCGATTGTATTTGCACCAATTTAGGCCAATTTAGTTTTAAACCTTTTTGATATAGTGTCTATTTACTCCTAAACCTTTTAACTTAATGTCAATCTAGTCATTCTGACTAATTTTGGTCAATTATTGCTGACATGAACACCGGTTGACTTATATAGCATTATTAGCATTGATGTGAACAACTTTTCATAATATTAATATTTTTTGCAATTTTTTTATTTTTTATTCTTTTCCTTTTCCTTTTCTTTGTCTTACTTTTTTTTTTTTTTTGACCTTTTCCCATCCTTCAACTAGTTGCTTTCAATGATCGACCAGAGGTGAGGGCTAACGAGGTCAACTTGGACCTTGCTAGCGACTGACAAGGCTCGAGCCCTAGTGTGAGGCCACGGACTAGGCTGGCAAGGGTCATGCTTTGACCATGGCCAATGAGGCTCAACCCTTGCCAAATTTGGCAAGGGCAAGCCTCGCCAACCCAACACGAGGCCGCCCTCACGGCCTTTGGCGAGGTCTCAACCTTGCTAGCCCTTGCCTTTGCCCACTCACTAAGGTCTAGCCGGAAAAAGGAAGTAAGGCAAGAAAATAAATGGGTAGAGAAAAAAAAATAAATAATAAAATAGTATTATTAAAAGTTGATGTGGTCTTGCCATGTCGGCTAGCGGACGTCCACTTCAGCAATATTTAGCCAAAATTAGCCGAAATGGTTGAATTGACACTAGTTCAAAAGGTTTAAGATTAAATTGGCATCAATAAATTATATATGATTAAATACGCATCAATGTAATAAACTTATAACTTTTCTAACACTTTTCCTAGGGAAGAGAGAGGCACATAATGGGTTGAATAAAGTGTAAATTCATCTAACACCCATATTTTATTTTTTTTGGGCTTTGTCATTATAAACAAATTAATAACATCTTTATTGAATTTAGTTAAATCAGATAATGATTTAGCCCATCAAATATGGGTTAGAAATGGTTTTATGGCCCATTTTGACATATTTGGTTGCAAACTAACCTTACTTGACTTATTCATACAGTATTTCAAGCAATTGTTTACTAAAATTTTTAAGTGTAAACCCATGTAGTATTGAACAGTGAAAACACGAGCTTAAAGTACACGAAATATAGTAGTGTACGTAAAGCCTTACGGTCGCAGTCGTGATCACCAAGGTCAGAAAATTATAGAGGTAACATTGACATTTTGATGGACGATAGATGTTGAAAGGCAATGTATTTTAATTTTCAAACACAAAGAAGGTAAGCCCATTATTGTATGGGCTTTTTCGTTTTATTAAGAGGGGACTTGCAACTACCCCTTCGCTTTAAATATCACTTGCCCTTATGTTCGGTCTCTTCACGCACTGCCCGTCCGATTCCAAAGGAGCACTGCGGAAACTCATCTCTCCTCCCTCTCTCTCTCTCTCTCTCTCTCTCTCTCTCTCTCTCTCTCTCTTTCTCAAAGTTTTTGTCAACATCTGAGAGTCTCATTGACTCTCAAAACTATCTTCGCGAGAGCATAACGCTATGGTAATGAAGTCATCAGAAAGGCCAAAGCCCAAGCACAGGAAGGGATTGTGGTCACCTGAAGAAGACCAGAGGCTCAGGAACTATATCCTCAACCATGGCCATGGTTGCTGGAGCTCTGTCCCCATTAACACCGGTAGGTTTTTGTGATATACTTCTTCATCATATAATGTATAAACATGAAATTCTAGTGTCCAATGTATGAATTGGCAAGTTCGACAAAGCTTGTAATGTCATTGCATTGCCTTATAAATAATTTGGAAAGTCCTTCACTAGCCATTGCTAGTTAGCTACATGGAGTATGCATTGTTCAAGGAAAAGAGTTTTTTTTTTTTTTTTTTTTAAATAAAAAAAACGACTAGATCAACTAGATTTTTCATTTTAATCACTCCTTTTAGGGTTGACCTATGCATGCAAGCTGTATATATATGGTTCTGATTATATATTTGAATGTGCAGGCTTGCAGAGGAATGGCAAGAGCTGCAGATTAAGGTGGATCAATTACTTAAGGCCTGGCCTAAAGAGAGGCATGTTCACCCTGGAAGAAGAGGAGATTATTCTGTCCCTTCATCGCTTGATAGGCAACAAGTAAGCGCAGCAGCTTAATGCCCTAAATAGTTTATGAGAGCTTAAAAATTTAACCAGTGTATAACAATCACCAAGATATTAATCAAGCTTTCAGCAAGTGCCTAATTTTTATTTGGAGGAGTGAGTGAATAGTGATGAAGGGATATGTTTGTTTTTTTTTGTGGGTTAGGTGGTCTCAAATAGCAAAGCATTTGCCAGGAAGGACCGATAATGAGATAAAGAATCACTGGCATTCTTATCTTAAGAAGAAGGTGGCAAATAAGACTGAATCATCGTCATCATCAGAAGCCCGCCATAATGCCCAGAGTCAATGTACCAATTCGGACAATGTGGAATCTTCACCTTCCCCAGATCAAATCCCCACTAACCAAAACGCATCAGTTCATGCACCGTGACAGGAACAAAAGGAAAAGATGTCATTGGACTCTCCCAGAGGTGGTCCACGCAGCTTCTTGCCCAAGATTTTCTTCGCCGAGTGGCTGAATCAAGCTGATCAAGGGTACAACGTTCCGACCTATGGCGATGCTTTCGATTATCGCTCAAATCTTCAGGACTCTCTTGTGCATGATTGGTGCACAAGCGATTTTGGGAATTCTTATGGTGGTGAGTATGTTGGGAATGAGCTGAGCAAGGGGTCTGCTAGTGCCAGCGTGAGCGATATTTACAGTTCACGGTTGAAGTCGGAGATGGATCAGGTTTCGGAAGGCGGGTTTTACTTGGATTATTTCTCTGGGGATGATATCTGTAGTCAATTTGACATGGGCGGTGATGTAAACATGATGTTGTACACATGAGGGGGGGTCGATCTTTGTATTTACATGGAGCGTGCAATTATGGACGAAGAATAAATAGTACGTGCGTAGTCATACCTTCGTTTTCTTGTGTGTGTTTTCGTCAATGCAAGCGCATGGCATACCCAAAAAGGAAGCAAAAACCCTAGAAAAGTGCCAAAACGATGGGGAATTTCTCGTGAAATTGGCGTCGGTGAGTAAAAAGTACCTCCTGTAAGTTAGAAGAGAAGACTTAGAAGAGAAGACTTTCATCTGAAATCGTTTTAATTAACCAGGGCGAATGAAGCTTCTGATACTTTAGACAATATTGAAAAGTCAGATGTCGGTTAACAAACTCCTTTTTTACTTGCTCATTTCCAAAATTCAAAGAGAGAGATCAAGCTGGAACTCTCCTCAACATATTGAGACCCAGTCTTATTAAAATCCTAGGCATGTATGATTTAACGAAATATAGATTGATGCTACATTTGTCATATTTATTATCTGACGGGGGACTTCTTGTTGCCCTAAATAACACCAGGAATGTGAACCTCAAGAACACATTAAAGAATTTTTACAATTTTTTCGCTCACGCATGCATTTTGATTTCTTTTTTACACCTAGTCAAGCTTTTGACCTTTTTTACGAGTCTTGGTAGTAGTTGGACAATTAAACTACAATAAATGTTACTCGCAAGGTCGTCCTCAGCAGGATTCTATAGGTCAGTGTAAAGAATACGGATTTTCTCTCTGTGCAAGTAAAGTTCAATAACGTGTTGGTGCTAACCTTTTTTGTTCAAAAACTCGTCGGTAACTTATATTTTAATGAAAGTGTCGATTCTTTTGATTGTTTGCAAGCCACCAATTTTTATGCTAACTTATTTATTTACTGTCTACATAATTTATTAACGGTTTGAATTTACTAATTGTTGCATGAAATGACCAACCTAAATAAGAATACTATTGCCAACTTTTATTCAGATCAAGTTACAACTAGCTTTGGTCAACCAATTTGAGTTACTTACCGATGTTTAATATTTTTTTTTTGTTTTAATAATCTACCAATTTTTCTATAGGGTTACTAATTTTTATTTGTCCTGGTTATAACCCCTTTAACTTTTGTAACTCTTTTTAGATATATATTACAACTTTAATTAGCTTGATTCACCAACTTTTCTCAACGTAAATTACCATTTATTATTGGGTTACCAACTATTACATTTGAGTTACTTACTGATGTTCATTTATATTTTTGAATTAATTTGCCAACTTTTCTTATTGTTCACAATTTCTTTTTGTTTGCTTTTTTTTTTTTAAATTACCAACTTGAATTAGAGTGACTCACAAAAATATCTTTGCTTGAGTTAGCAACTAGATTGGGATTACTAACTCTCGATTTCCAAAAGTTGATAAGCTGAAAAATGATTAATAGACATTAGTAATGAACTCAAATGAGATCGATAATCTAAAGAGATGGATAACTTTATTTGAAAAAAATTTAATATTTACTCAAATAAAGATCAGTGAATCACATTAGAGTTGGTAAGTTTAAAGCATTTGGTAACAACATAAGAAAAGTTAATTACTTGCAAATTGTAAAAAAAAAAAAGGAAAATTATCAATAAAACCAAGGTGATCCTTAGGTTTTTCATATTCATCAGTTTTTCTTTTAGATTTTCCATCTCTTTTAAAAATTGACATCGTGGAAAAAATATCTTTTTTTTTTCGAAATGAAACGTAAGAATCATTCCTATTTCTAACATAAGATTTTTAATAACACATATAATTGCAAAATCAGCTTGAAAGTGAGTTTTTCTTTTCTTTTTTTGGTTGGAAATATTGGAGATTTCATTAATTCAAAATACTTTAGTGAATGTCAGAAATTAAAATCCAACATAGATTTCGGGAGGAGACAACCAATCATTCGGGAGTGCTTTTTTTTCTTCTCTCTCTCTCTAGGCCTTCGGCTGCAACTGCTAGCTTGTATTTGGTATCTCTTGGAAAGTCACTCTCTCTCTCTAGGCCTTCGGCAGCAACTGCTAGCTTGTTATTTTAGTCTCTCTTGAAAGTCTCGTGGACAACGCGTCAGACGCAGGCTTTCTTTAATGGCTGGAAAGGCACGAGAGAAAGAAAGAACCTTTTCCGCAAAAGTCCAAGGTAACTGTTCTAGAAGTGCTTGTGTTTTCCCTGCCGCCTGTCCTTTGCACGACCGGCCGAGTTTGGCTGCCTTGCTGTTCTCGCCTCCTCCAGATGGGCACCGACTTCTTGCTCTTCCGTGGACGATGACCGCTCCGACACGCACCAGTCTAACCAAAGTCCGCTTCTCCCATCTCACACGTTCTAACCCTTTTAAGCGTTGTCGACATACGTGTACTCTCACGAACTCAATCATTTAAGTCTAAAATTTCAAATATACTTAGATATTGCATCTCGTTTCATTTTAGTATGGGACAACTAGTGCAACACGATACATTTCTAACATGTCAATCTCGTTGCAAGTTCGCTGATTGGACTAACCCGATGAATCTGTTATACTACTCTTATCGGTGCATTTATTTTTCTATAACTTGAGATTCATACTAGTTTGATTATGAATGTAATTTTTATTTGCTTGCCGAAATATCCTGTTACGTCGAGTGTGTCTCTTCCCGTGCAGAGACTCGCTTGGTCCATGGCTTTTACATTTGACCGAGTTTGTTCTACTGGTAATCCATGACTTTCTGCCTTGACTTTTTATGTACACACAATGGAAGGGATGAGCTATTCACCAACTTCGCTGATTGTAGAAAACTGTAATTAAAACGTAGATTCAGACGCACCATAGCCCACCACCTAATTCCGTTGAATTGACTGATTATCTATGTAATAAGCCCTGACGTTGTCACCTAACAAAGCAAGGGCTTTCGAAATTGTTTTGTAGATGGTAAAACTGCTTACGTTGAGTCTTTGACTGTCTTAATGGTCGTCCATTGTCTATTCGCATTATTTATTGATATCTCTGGATGATCTTTGTGACATAAACTCCCGCGTGCATGTGAAACCTTTATGTCACAAAGGGAAAAACGAAGGGCTGAGAAAAGTCTTGTGTCCATGTGAAATGAAGAAGAGCAAGGAGCGCACGATTGTCCTGAGATCACAAGATTGCTGTGATTAAAATATCTAGTGTTGGAGATTCATGGCCGAAGGCCAGAAAGCTGAAAGTAGATGATCCAGGCCCTAACACCATCGTAACTTGTTTACTTTGACCAAAAGGTAGGGCTATTCCAAAGCCCATTGAACTTGCCAAGATCGGCCCTTAACTTGAACCCATCTCTCCTCTTTTCTTCGGCCAGGTTTCTCTACAGAGACATCAGGGGGAGCGCAGGCTGTTATTTTTTCTCACGAAGGTAAAAGTTTTGACAGTAAACCTCTAACCGGCCTGATGCTGATTTTTTATTTTATTTTAATAATGATGACTTTTGGATGCATGGATAGATTAGGGACTCGAATGAAAGTTGGAAATTTGTTTTAGACCAAAAAATTCGAGCAGAATTGGGTTGTACCTAAAGTTAGGTTTTTTTTAAAAGGAATTAGCCCTATATATACTATGAAAATGCTCCATGTATTCAATGGTAGTCAAGATGTCCCCAACATTTCATTCTATCCCCTTTGATGAGGAATTTTGCATGTATAAATACATCTGTTTACGACGTGTACATATGTGTCTAAATATGTAGTGGGCCTAACATTTGAGACTCATTGTGATAATACAGGGTCGAGTGAGAAGCAAGCAAACTCAAAGATCAGCAATTAAGAGGAGTGGCCATCATCTTTAATTCTTTTCCATGGGGACATTAACTACTAATCAGCATTACAGCTGATTTTTCTGGCATCATGAGCTGAACTTTCTGACTGCATCGACTGAGATTCCAAGCTTCAAACAACGTAACTCTCTGCGAGGTTCACCCTTGCCCATAATAGAAAAGCAGCAACTGAGACGATGAGGGCGATAGGCGTCCATTTCATCGCTATCATCTACGGCAAAATAAGTTCTTACTGTCATTGTTAACTAAAGACCATGCCAGATCAAAGGGGGGAAGGAAAGATTAGCTGCGCAAGTTATACAATCGCAAATTCTTGTGAACTCGTGACTAGGTCATATAGCTATTTAATCTATCCGAGACTTGAACAATATCTATGTATAAACTGCGATCCAAACCTGTCTAAATGGATTGAAGTACTTTGCAGTTCAGTATTTCTCTTACCTCCATGCGTGAGGAACCCCAAAGAGGCGAAACCGGTGCATCCATCGCAGTAGTGCTTTCAAGAATTTCTGGACATAAGGGAATATGTCCGGTTATTTCCATTTGGTAATTGTATGTTCAGGCAATAAAGTAAGATCAGATTCGAAAACGAGAGGACTATCACCTAAATATCTCGCTCTTCTTCTGGCAATCTCTGAAATATGCGTTGTAACTATGCTGTCGTCCTTGTTACGGTTCGCTTTCAGCTTTGACAGATTGGCTTGGGTCCTTGTGTCGATGTATTGCTTCCTAATGTTCGCTATCACACTGTCTGTGACCCAAAAATAAAGCTCTATGAAAGGATATATGCGTGTTATTGAGACCCATTTCGTCATATAGAACTACCCTCTTGATGCGGCGTGAAAAGGACTCATAGTAGCGCTAATCAATCATTCTTTTCTACCTCTTCTCTTAAGGCGGAAGAATTAACAGAAAATAGAAAGAAATTTGCGAGCTGATTACTCTTAACATGAACATGTAAAACTTCTAAAGATTTACCGAATTTCACAAAGCTGTATGGTCTGGTAATTTTGTCTATGATTCTTTTGTCAAACTTGTCAAACTCCGTCTGCAAATCTTGCAGATAATGGAAAGCAAGCTTTCTTGGATATGAAGATTCGCACAACACAATAAAGCAAACACCATCCTCCACCAAGTAGCTAACATATAAGAAATGCAATGAAAAATTAATCAAAAAAATGTCTTCTCGATTGAAAAAACAAACGACCCCATTAGCCTCTATTAGTTTTTGCAGATTCTTCTAGGCGGCAATTAATTGCTTCAATCTATCTCAACAAATTCAGGGCCAAACCCATGCTTGACATTGACATTCTCTGCTGAACCTATTCTATCCTGGGTAGACCAAGAACATATGCATGTAATTGACCACGCTCTCACGGTGCACATTGACATTGAAAAAATTAAGAATATCACAAAGAACTGCTTTATCTTTGTAGATAAAATTCAGAAGCATCTGATCGAAGTTACAAATAATAGCGTGGCTATTGATAGAAGAAGGAAAGGAATTACTAGAAGGAATGGTGATCGACGTGAATGGTCATCTTGGGAGACTCCAAGGCTCCTCTAGCAATTTCTTCGAGTATAAGTTCGGCTTGTTGCTTGTAAAACCCGAAGATGCCATTGTCGTCGGTGATGTACCGATGACCTTGTGCAAGAGGCAAGCCATCCTTCACCCTTCCCACAATCGTTAGCTTTACCATTGCGCAACGGAATTTTTAGCTCAGATCACGGGTTCTGTGCTGATTGTATGGAGATTTTAAAGAAAAGCTCGTTTTATAAGACAAAAAAAAAAGAGAAGGGAATGAGAAAGATAAGCTTGGACACTAAGTTATGCCTTTTGGTTATTCTAAAGAAACGGTAGCCGGTGGGAGAGGAAAATCCTTCTTTTGAAAACGGACCACAAAACTTTTCAGACAAAAAGGTTTCCCGCACTATGGAATATTTATTTCCTAAAACATGATTTTCTTCTATCTCTTGATAAAGTCCGAAGAAGGTAAGAGGAAGTTGAATGAAGAAGATACTTATAGAGAGGCCGAAAAAACAGCAATTGATCATTTTGCTTGAGTGTGATCGATTAGGACCTCAAGCTGGTTAGGTTCCCAATTCAGAATCAGTCTGCAGATAGTTCCTGAAAAATTCTAGGAAAAACGTCTCCTCGCACGCATCAGAATACACTGCTATGGATAATTTAAACCATTCATTCAAAATCAAACCCTTTGGGAAACACTGTTACATGTCGCATGACCTATGCAAACTTGATACCACCACAAATGTCTTCAGATGAGCTATACATAACTGCTATACAAGATTTCTTTACATTTTCCAGAAGAAAACGACAGATTCACTTGAGAACTATAGATATGAACAGCAAGAAGTTCAAAGAGCAATGGCTATTTATCCATTATTACGCACACTGCAAGAAGATGGACACAAACCAAGCTGGAACATGTAGATTTTGGAAGACTTCCATTTCCCCAGAATGGATAGTTCAGCCTCCAAAGCAGACGAGGAGCTTCTTCGGAACAAGTCCGCTTGCGCGATACTTAGCAGCCATCTCCTCTGCCTTCAGGAGATCTTCCCCTTTCTTGGCTTCCACGATCGCCCTCTTCTCTTCAGCGAGCTTGTGGATCGCAGCAATCTTGTTCTTCATTGTCTCTGCATATTCTGCTTTCTTCTTTTCCATTTTTTCCTGCTAGCAAGCAAGTAATGAGATTTCATCAGAAACTGCAGCGCCTGCATCTTTTGTTACTAGTATACCAGGTACTTTCTGCTAGCAACTCGTCCATTATCTAGACTCAATCAGAAGCACGACTGTTTTTTGCACACAGTTCCTTATGAATATAACATACAATTTCTTTGAAGATAATAGGATAGAACAACTCTATGGCACATCAAAGGATAATGGACGTGCAAAAGAAGCATTACTTGGAGTTTTTTTTTTTTTTTTTTTTGGGGGGGGGGTGGTTTGGGGTGGTGGAAATTCACGTCTAATACAGCCATGAAGGAATTAAGAAGGCAGAACTACTACGTGGTCCTCTAAATGATGAATTTGAGATGTACCAGAATTGCGAGTGGGGAGTGCAGAGCAGCGTGACTAATACAAGAATGTTGCACTTTTGAGACTTAGGAAATACGATTGAATTAACCGAGAAAAAGAACAATTAAAATGGAGGATTACCTCAAAATTTTTGAGGTCAGCCCCAATGGAAGCTTTCTTGCTGTTCTCCCATGCTCCAATTGTAGAGAACTTCTTCTGAGCTCTGTTTAGTGATCGAAGCAGGACTTTAGCATGCAATTTTTTTACCTCTTTCAATCGTACTAATGGTGAGGAATAATCATATTTTATCCAAAATTCCATTGTTTACAGCTAGTTCATGGCATAACAACAGAAAGAGTTCACTAAATAGCATCTCTTACTTGTTTTCTGCCTTTGATTTCTCATTTTCTTCCCATGCTTTAATCAAAGACAACTTCTTATCTGTCTCAACTCGTGCAAGCTCAACATCTGATCAAGAAGCATAGAATCAGTGAAGTGTCTTAGTGAACCATAAACATATAACAAGAGAATAAAGAACAAGAGAAAAGAGAGTTAAAAACACATCGATGCTTGAACATCAAAATTACCTCGATCACCAGAACCGTCTTTACTTTTCTCCACTGGGGTCTCAATAGGCTCTGCCGACAAAAAAAGATGCAAAACCCCAGTTCAGCAACAGAAAAAAATTCTGAGCAGATCCTTTGCTTCAGTGTCCTAATACTAATCAAACCATCAACTGAGCTGTGCTAAGCTAGCTCAAGCGTTCAAGTAAGCTGTGAATCTCAAGGTGAAACGGTGAATTTTTTAATAAATTTCACAACTAAACACGCAACAAATCATTTAAATTACCCAACTGACGTCTTGAAGTCTTACAGAACTTTAATTTAAGAGATATAAAATCTGGAGCATGAAGCAGTGCATTTAACTATAATTTAAAAAAAAAAAAAAAAGAAGGAAAAAGAATCTCACACTCAGAGTCTCCAGATTTGATATTTATATTCGAAAATAGAGATAGAAAGAACAAAAAGAAACATAAGAACTCACTTTCAACAACAGCAAGAGCTTTGGTATCATCTGCTTTGTCTTCAGCAGCAGCAGCAGCAGCAGCAGAAGCAGCAGGAGGAAGAGGTAAAGGTACGACTGACTTCTCTTCAACGGGTGCGGGTTCGGGTTCGGGTTCGGATTCGGGTGGGGGATCCCGAGGTTGAGGGGACTCGGGTTCCACCTTCTTGGGCTCTTCCTCTGCCATTTTCTCGAGGACCTTTACGTCTGCAGAGCTTTGAGTTCACTGAATTATTGAAGAAGATGAGGGAGGGATGAGCGACAGTTGAGAACTTAGAGATAATGGTATAACTGGTTACCTGTAGCTCAAAAGCCTACGCTCAGCTGCCAAGGTGACCCACTTGCCTTTTCGTTTTCCTCCTTTATTATTCTTTCTTTTTTGGGACTCATACATCATTTAATTACTTTTTCCACTGTGAGAATAATAATGATTGCTATTATTAGCGTTTTGCTTTTTTAACCTCAAACAGGGTGCTCCGAACGCGTACTTAATTATTTCACACGACTCTAACGATGTGTGCGTTTCATCCGCATCAAAGTAACGTACGCTTATATCTGTCCCTTTGAAGTTAGAAATAATAAAACGTATAGATTGCTGAATTATGGATCCATTTTCTAGAGTTTCCTATGTTTTTATCTGAACTGCAATTATTTAAAAAGCTCCTAGGTGAACTCTTGTGGTAGCTTGTAGTGCTCAATTCTTGCAACTATAGTAGCCATCTTAACCCCGCGCTTCCTAGTACTCTCGTAGAAATCAAGGTAGTACCATAAACAGTTTGTTGTTCTCCACCATGTCCCACTCCCATCCATTTCACATTAAACATATCATATTATAACATATATATATAGTAACCCAAGTCTATGTCTAGAATGTACGGTATCGATCTGCTTATTATCTAAATAACTCAATGTAGTCAATATGATTTGCAAGAACGTGAAGACTACGCTTGAATTTGGGAAAGGAAAGAGATTAGTTAATGAGGAGGAAATTGATAGCTTTGTCTATTCAACTTAGCTGTCTTTGTCGGAATTTGCGGCTCTCGTCACTTTTGTGGCCTATGGGATAACATGTGATGTTGAATCCACTTTCAAAAATCTCATTTGAGTGCATATCTTATAATGATGTTTGTCTTTACTTCTAATCTCAAATGATCATTGTAGGTCTAAATTTTTAGTCGGCATACTTTGCGGGAGGCACGAGGAATCTCTAAATATAGTTGAATGAACTTCCCCCTCGCGACTTCAATAATTGCTTTGGGAGAAGCATCATCAACTTTGTTGTTTGTCGACAAATCACCACTGAAGGGACCGGGACCATGAGTAGGCACTATGACTGTATGGATGATACGCCTGAATACATGAAGTTTTTGATAAATATGAAGAAAAGGTTGTCAAGGAGTTTGTAAAACCTGTCTTTACATGCTTCTTAATTGGTCATTTGTTGGCATGGCAAATGATCAAGTATACAGAAATTGATCGATGAAATAGATTTATAAGTGTTTAACAAATTTTTGGTAGACATTCAAATAAATGGACCGGATTTAATATCCAATAACACCTTGATCGGGAAAATTACCTAAAAAGTCCTAAACTTATTGCTATTATTCCAATTCAGTCATAAACTTTTTTTGGTCCAATTAAGTCCTAAACCTTTTGTTTTTATTCAGTTCAGTCCATCCAGGCCAAAAATGGCCAATCGGTCCGACGTGGCAATGGGCCCGCCGACATTTTTTAATAATATTTTATTTTTAAATTTTTTAAAATTTTTTTTTATCTTTATCTTTTTTTTTTTTTTTTTTCTTTCTCCCTCTCCCTCTCCCTCCTTCCTCCTCCTCTCCTCCTTCTTCCCTTGCTCCGGCGACCGGCCGAGGGAAGGGCCGCCGATCGCCGGACCGAGGTGGCCGGCGGGCGAGCCCCCCGCCGATCCGGCGAGGGGGCCTCGCGGTCACCCGATCCGGGCAACGGCGAGGCCCCCTCGCCCCGCCGGCGAGGGCTCGCCCCGGCGTGCCCTCGCCGGATCCGGCGAGGGGGCCTCGCCGTCGCCGGATCCGGCGGGGCTCGCCCGCCGGCCGCCTCGATCCGGCGACCGGCCGGCCCTTCCTCCGGCCGGTCGCCGGAGTCAAGGGAAGAAGGAGGAGAGGAGGAGGAAGGAGGGAGAGGGAGAGGGAAAAGGAAAAAAAAAAAGATAAAAGATAAAAAAAATTTTAAAAAAATTTTAAAAATAAAATATTATTAAAAAAATGTCGCCGGCACCGGCCGGTTGCCACGTTAGCGCCGGCCGGCTATTTTTGGCCGGATGGACTGAACGGAATAAAAACAAAAGGTTTAGGACTTAATTGACAAAAAAAAAAAGTTTAGGACCGAATTGGAATAATAGCAATAGGTTTAGGACTTTTTAGGTAATTTTCCCCACCTTGATCACATCACCTAATAAAGTTTAATTTTTTTTTTTAATTTATCAACTTTTTAATTAAGTTATAAGTTTTTCTTCGGCTGGACTAGTAACCCTTTTCATTTGCTGGCTCTTTTAGAGATTACCAATCTAAACTAGTGTGACTCATCACCAACTTCTCAACTACATGAAAAAAAAAAAAAAAAAAAAAACTACATGAAATTATGAGTAATGTCACAAAGAGACATTGAATTTTCATCAGCCGTCCCATGATTGCCAATGCAAACAAAAAAAGCACAAGGCAATGGCACAATCTGCAGAGGGCTAAGAAAAGAATGAACATTCGTGCTCATAAAAGACCTAGTACATATGATTAAAAAAAAGAAAAAAAAAAGTAAAGAAAAGCTTCAGCCGGATCATACAGATTTGGCCAACTTTGTAACCCTTGTATATCACCGAGATTGCTTTAATGTCAAGAATCAGACATCTTCGCCTAAAAGGCAATTACCGAGCTAATCCTAGTAAAGAAAATCGGTTGTCCCCAAAGTTACCCATAATGCTGAGATTAGTCTTTTCAAGATTTATGACCTTGCCCAAAATTCAGAATCTTTATCCACCCATTATTACTAGCCAAATGTGCAGATTTACTACTAAACACGGATGTCGGAGGGCTATTTGAACAGCCCTGAGAAGAGGACAAACAGGGTCTCGAATGGTGTTGTCTCGGTGCTTCCTCCTACTCCTCCCCCGTCTCCACCAATACAGAAACTACATGTCAATCTATCAGATTTAGTCAGCTGCAACAGTCCAAAAGCATGTAAAAGAACGACTAAATTTGTCATCGCTGCTTTCCCTTAAGGCTGCACCTCTGTTACAGCTTCGCTTTCATCCCCTTTATCGCAATATTGACCTCGTCGTCCATTTCCATTCCATCAGTTTCCGCATTTTCATCAAATTCTTTTCCCTTCGACTTTTCAATATCAGAAAATAAGTGCTCTTGGATTGCATCAACGGTTCCCTCCCTTTCTCATCTCTAAACTTGTGTTACCACGTGAAGAAGCGCTGAGGGTGTGGATGTAGGATCAAGCTCCCAGCATCCAATAGGAGAATTTGCACCTTATTCGCCTGGAAGCAAGTGAGCGGTGACCTGATGAAAAAATCGGAACATTTCCTCCTTGGGATTGTCCATAATTTATGTGGATCTAAATGCTTTTGAAACACAGCCTTCAAGCCACGAACTTTGATGAGCGGAGCAACAGTTATTCCATGGTTTTTGCTCCAGTCTTCAATCACTTGAACCATATCGTAGCTGAGTATTACCTCATTTGGAGTGAAATCGTTCCAATCATAAGACCACTTCCTATACAGAGCTCAAATATCTCCCTCAACAGATAAATTTGAATCGAACCCTTTGTGCCTTTCATCCACTTCATCATGTGGCAGAAAAGCATTGAGGGAGCCATAGACAGACAGATTTCCCAGTCCGCAAATCCTCACAAGTCTCGGCAAAGCCAGATCCAACCCAAAGCAGAGGGCTTTTGTAACTAACCAACTTGTGTGCACCTCGAATGGTTTCAATGTTGTGACATTGTGGACTAGAGGGCAGAAACAAGGCATCCCATCATCATCATTGTAAGAAGCCCAGACTTGATCATCAGCAAATGAAACCTTTGTCCAGTTGCTGTCAAAATCATGAAAATCAGGTTTTGCAACAAGCATTTTCTTGGGACAAAGCTCTATGTTTTGATTCAATTGATCAGAACTGTCTTTACCATCCATGGGCTTCCTACGCTTAATTGCAACAGTTTTTGCATAATTTGCCGGAGCTTTCTGCTCTTCGCCATACTTCTCCTTGATTTTTCCTTGTGAAGAATTCAGTCCATTTGCTGGTTCTTTCTCACTACTTCACTTAACAAGCTTCTTAGAAATTTCCTTCTTTGCTTTTTGTATCAACACCTTTCGTGCTTTTGTCAGAGATAGATCCCCCAGACTGGTGCACTGATTAATCACGCTGAAATTAACCCTTCTCCTATCCTCTAGTCGACTTTCAATATTCGTATGTACTTCCTAGTTCCTACTCCAAGTCCTCTACTATTGCAAGTACCACTTGGCTAGCATCATCTCCAAGCACTTCTCTTTTACTGCAGCTGCTATGGCTTCACGACCTCTCTTCCGATGCCAAACTGTAGGCTTAGACACGTCTGAAAGAGAAGAATATCATTGAGGCGCAAGGGCAATTTTATCACTTACAAATTTGGTTAATGTGCTATATGAGGAAGTGAGCTTTTCCAACGAATGAAAACCAATGTAGCTTGTCGGCCCTGTATTGGTAGAAGTCTGTCCTCCAACTGATGTGTAGACAATGCTTCTTATTCTACTATTGCCATCAATTAGTTGAGGTGAAATCTAAATAGCAACATAGGATTTACCGCAGTTGGGATTGTGGCAATGAAGTCGCTTTTTTAAGTAGCAGATTAAAGGAATGAGCTCACTCTGAGCGAGGTAATACACATCTACAATAAGGTTGAAGTGATTGAAATTGCAGTGGAGACCGTGGTGTAACTGTTGCTCCACTCATTGAAGTGTGTGGCTTGAAGACTGTGTTTCAAAAGCATCCTAATCCAAGTAAATTATGGACAATTTCAAGAGAGGAAATGTTCCGATTCTCTCATGAGGTCGCTGCTCACTCACTTACAGGTCAACATGGTGTGAGTGCTAGGAGCTTCATCCTGCATCCACACCTTCAAGTCTTTTTCAAGCGGTAACACAAGTTGGAAGGAGAAATGGAGGGCACTGTTGATGCAATCAAGGGACACTTTTTTGCTGATTCTAGAAAGTAGAAGGAAAAAGAAGTGGCAGAAATTGGTGAAACAACTGACGGAAAAGAATGGACATCAAGATGGGCGATGTGGCCAATTTTGCGAAGCAGGGGATGAAAGTGAAGCCGGTTTTGCAACGCAAACTTACGGGAAAGTAATGATAACGAATTTAGTCACCAATGCTTTTGGACCATTGCAGCCGGTTAGATAGGATAGTTTGACATGTAATTTTTGAATTTGAGGAAATGGACGAGGAGGAGAAGGAAGCACCCTCGTCAGCAATTTGTTCAAATAACCGTCTTATATTCATAGCATTAAATCCGCAGATTCAGCTGCTAAATACGGTTGGATAAAGATTCTTGATATTGGTCATGGTCAGAGATCTTCAAAAGACTAATCTCAACATTATCGGTAACTTTGAGGACAGTTTGATTTTCTTTACTATGATTAACACAATATTTGCTTTTCTGCCAAAGATGTCCTATTCTCCTCATTAATACATGAATTACACAGTTGGCCAAATCTCTATAATCTCGCTGAAACTTTTCTTTATCTTTTTTTTCTATCATATATATAAAGGGGCATGATTGACTCCCCATAATTTTTTAAGTGAGTAATGGTGGATTTCATCGCTTTTTATAAATGTTTATTCCTTTCTTAGTCATCTAAAGATCATGCCATTGCCTTGTGTACTTAATGTATGCATTGCCATGTGTGGGATGACTGATGAAAATTCAGTGCTTTTTTTAGACTCTACCCATAATTTCATGAAACTTTGGAGTATTTGGAGATGGAAATCGATACCTCCATATTTTACGTTTTACCCTGAGTAGCCTCAAAGTCACTAGTGGTACATATATGTTTTGAACGGGTCAACAAGTAAGTGCACTTTTGCTTGTGCACCCTAGTAATAAGGGCACTGGTTGAGAGTAGCCTCTGATTTGCAGTTCGGCATTGCTAAGAAATGCAAATAAACGTTTATAAATGATAAGCAAAATTAGCAAATTAAAAAAAAAAATCCGATAATGAATTCAAGCGGGAGTTGGTAAGTCATTATTATGTGGAAACTTAATAGGAGAAAAATTAGTGAGGAATTACACTAATTTAGATTTGTAATCTCTAAAAGAGATAATCACGCCTAATACTCGACCAAAAAAAAAATCAAGCTTAATAAAAATTGAATGGAAATAGAATTCAGCCAGCCCAAGGAGAAGTAGGGCGTACATGATAACCATTCTATTTCTATTCTAGAACTTTTTCTATTTGACATTTGTTTCGAAATAGAAATCCATTTGGTTTATTTCTAAAATAAATTTTTACTCCATAAATAGGTTTAGAATAAAAATCAGAAATAAAACTTTTTTACTTCTCCATTTCAAGAATAGAAATGAAAAATAAAAACTCTTTTCATTATTTGTCTTTGCTACTAGCCAATTATCCATCTGTTGCCTCTAGAAGTCCACCGCTACTCCTCATTATTCGTTCTTGCTACTAGCCAATCGTCAATCCGTCGTTGCCAATCACCGTCCACCATTGCCACTCCTTGGCCATCAGTTACCATTGCCAGTTGCTGCTGACGATCGTTGGCTGCTGCTGCCTATGAGGCAGAAATTTTATGTCTTTATTAAATAAATTTTTATTAAGAGAATATAAATTTTATATCGTTATCAAACACATATTTCTACTTAGAAATTCATCCAAGAATATAAATGTAAAAACTTATTTCTGTTACATAAAGCAATTTATGGCTAAAATGGTTATTATTCGCGCTCGTATTGATCAAAAATTATAAAGAGAAGACAAGGTTGAGCTTTAATTAAGTTGGGTTTGGCCCATAATGTCTGCAGGCCCTAAGCTTAATTACAATGAGCTTTAAATGGGTCAAGGCCTGTCAAATTCAAGCCTATAAAGAGCAAGAATTTGGCCATTATAAGGGATAAGATGGGCCGACAATCACAGGATAAACTGGCCGAACACAAGCTTAATCCAATTTAATTTCAGCCCGTTAGACTTAAGCCATGATAATTACAACCCGTTATTTCAATTTACGCCTAAATGAAGGCCATGAGATGAGTTGAACTTCGCCAAGCCCACTCACACTAGCTTGGCCAAATTCACAAGGATAATGGGCCAAATTGAGCCCAACTCAGTTGGGTTCTAGCCTTTACAAAGTTTAATTGGGGAGAAGCCTTTGGTTGATTGAGCTTGTCATTCCGGAAAAATCTTAAGATCAAGCGCGACCAATTAAACCTTGGTTAATAACATTATAAATACAAACTTATGCTTTTGAATTAGGGGTCGGTCAATTGATAATTTCAGAATACACATTGAGAGAACACACGAGAGAAGAGGGAGATCTTGGAAAGGGAGAGTCTCGATCAAGTCCTCTACACCAGTGCCGGTCACCTCTAGCAATTCTTTGATCCTGTCGTTTGCATGATCGCGAGAGAGCAGCCGTCACATCGACACATCCACAAGCCATCGCAGCGAGAGGCAAGCAACCACCAAGCTTGCGTGCTCATTGCCCGAAGACGATTCCTATCGTTATTGCTCTTCCGTCATCGCCCGTCTTTGCTCGACGAGCTGAGATGACAAACCTGATCAATCCTAGCACTGGGTCGCAGTGTGACGAGGCCGTTCTATCCCTGCTGCCGCAAGTTCTTGCCTAACTAAGTAGCTATCCTGTCGCGCCGCTTCTTGCTCTCAAGGCAACGTTGACAACGAAGCCGCTGCTTCCCTTGCCATAACGACACCGCTGCTCCACCTTGATGATCCCGTTGCTTCTCGGCTGAGCCAACCGGATCTTGCTCGAGCTGCTGATTTGCTACACCAAGGACCAGTCACAAAGCCCAGTGGACGAGCCTAGCTGCTGCCACGCTTGTGTGTCTAAGAGCTCACTGCCCGACACCGCCCTCGTCTCGGTTCGACGTTTCCATCGCTGCTATGGCTAGTGCTTCCTTCCACTGTCGTCGCAGTGTCATTGTTTTGGAGGTTAACTAGAGTTTGCCATACCACATGGGCATCGCCGTTCAACCCCTGGCCGTGGACCACTTCATCGCCGCTGGCCACGGTTGCCTATCGTCCATCGAATTCGATTTGGAAACATATCTTCAAATTAAGTGACGAGCAATATCCGAATTTGAATATATGATTTCATTGCCCAATTTGAGTAATTGTTATCTAGTTGGAATAGATTGTGATTCAATGCATGTTCCATGAGATTGAGAGTATCCTCACAATTTGGAAATTTTCTTGACTTGACAACGTGTGGTAGTGTAATCAAAAGTTCCAAATTCATTTGATCTTAGTAAAACAGTACTCTCGATACTTGAAATTTTAATCGATCCATCAAAAATAGATTAGTAATAATTCATAATTGAAAATAATCTTATATGTTAAATAATTTATACTTAAGTTATGAATTGGTATTATATGAGAATTTAGATTTGGTAATCCATTAGCCGAACTCTAGGTGGTCTACCCACTAAAGGGGAGGTCACATCATTATCTCATAGTGTTGAGTACCAAAAGGACTAGTATGTGAATATCCCCATCTCATTTCTTTTTTTTTTGTTGGTCTAAAACAGCTCATATATTAAATTCTCAGCTTTGAAGTTATACTTTTTTTTTTTTTTTTTGGTAAAGGTAATGAATGAAGTTACACTTGATATAAGTTCGGAATACAAAAAAGGAGGAGGACGGAGAACCCAATTAGGAGGAAGAAGAGAGGCTCGATGGGCTACCAACTATGAAACTCTTGTACTTCCTCTCTGTGTACTTAAGCAAGTGTAGATTAACGTGATTATAAACCACATTGTGGTTGCAAAATCACTCTATAGTCATGCTTAAATGAAAAAAAAAAAAAAAATGCATCAAAGATAGGTTTCCATAAAATTGAAAAAAGTACAACACTGAATTAACTGAACTTCCCCTTTCACCCAAATTCGACATTGGCCGTCTTTACTAATGTAATCTCTGTCCAAGGGCCCAAAAACTTATCCAGTTTACTTCTTTATTTTCCTCTAGAAAGAAATAGGAAAATTCCTCTGTTCGTGGTACTAATCACACCATACATGCAAATAGTATTTCATGTCATTTATAATTGCCATTTGGTTGACTAAAAAATGGTCGGACACTTGCAGAAAGACATAAACCATTCATATGGTGTAATTGGACCTTCTTGAATATGAAAATGAGTAGGGCAACAAAAGGGAAAAGATCATTGAATAGGGTCTTTGTTTTATTAGCAGGATGCTAAAGGCTGGCTCTAAGAAAATCTTGACCAATTAATGTACCTATTTTTATAAAGTTAACCATAGTTAATAGATGACCAAAGGTAGCGTCTTAACCTATGCATAAAAGAACTTGTGTTAATTGTAAAAGAGAAATACTTAGAGACGGTAAAAAGGCATGTCAGTGTGATGTATTTGTTCATTACACATTGTGTCTTTTTAGATATACAATACAAATAAGGCACTCTTACGTTTTAAATTGAGAGTTTCAGATATAACCATTTTCTATGGGACAAGGCAATTGGTTGGGATAAAAGAGTAGTCCTAAAATTGAAAAAAGAAGAACATAAGTCTAGTGCTGCCTCCAAACACTGGAGCAGGTAAAATTCTTGCTTTGAAGTATGAGATACATTGTAATTCTATTTATACGCTTTCATTGCATGAAAATTTTGGCTTTGTATGTTAGTTGAATTGATGGTGGGATTTTATTAATGTAAAAATAATTTACTTGTGATTTCTCTATTAAATTTCTGCGATGTCGTGTTGTTACCTGCCATGAGTGCTTAAATGCTTCAGGATTTCTGAGGCATGCTTACGGGTTCTTAACTATCATCTAATAATAGTTTGTTTCAGAGTTAGTCTTCTTATTTTTCATGGCCTTAATTAGGTGATATAATTTTGCTATATCAAAATCCCTACCTATCAAAGAAGAGTTCCTCGATGCCCTTGTATGTGATCATAGTTCATGAGGTGACTTGTGGTGATGTGATCCATTGTGTCCAATTTGCTTTCATGTCGAGAAACCTATCAATTTGATCATTGTTGCGAACTTTCTGTTACCTAACTTTTAGCATGAGAAGTAAAATTGATGGAATTGCAAACCTCTTTAACGGTTGATTGTGTTTTGGCCCGATTGTCATTAATTTTTTGCAAGTTCATTGCTCTTTTATGTGGATATTTGTAGATGATATGAAACTGCAAACCATATGATTATGGATCATTTTTTGTCTCAAAATCATGTCCATTGCTCGTTTATATAGATGTTATGAATAGAATCATATTTCACTAAAACAATGAATCATGCTTTGTCGCGACTATTATGCTTATTGTTGAAGTTTGTTCCTTATATACATGTATGTACATCATTTGATCATTTATGTGGATGTATGCTGATTAAAACATAATACATTAGAAATCGTGCTTTAGCACTATCATTATTGTTGTGAAAATTTGTCGCTTGTATATGTTGATCACATCATTTTCTCATCTGTGTAGGTGCATGCAAATGGAACTATAATTTGCCAAAAATGGTCGTCATGCTTTATCCTGAGTGTCATGCTTTTTATAAAAGTCCATTATGTGTATACATGGATTTACATCATTTGGTCGTATTATGTTTGGTCATTTGCACATCATTCTGGTATATTTTGTTTGACGACTTACATTCCTTTATGTGTATATTCATGGGTTAAAGGAGCATAATCTGGCACGTCAGTATAATTACAAATGTGTATCTAAATTTTTTGCCAATTGTATAGTTTTGACATTAAGTTACATTGACTATACCAAGGAGGTATCACATAAGGAAAGAAGAGTCAGCGAGATCTAGAGCAGGGAACATCCAAATCCCCCAAGAGATGGAATATAACAAGGATTTCAACAATAGGGGTTGTAAGAGTGTGGCTTCTGTCAATTGTGCTCTAACCCCTTCTCGTCCAATCAAGACATTATTTTGGACACAATGCAGTACTTGCTGTGCCATCTACTGGTCTCAATAGCAAATAGGGTTTATGACAGCTAGGACTGTGGCAACAAAGTCACTTGTTTAAGTCCGCAAATTTCATTTGGCAAGCACTACACTACGTCCAAAATGATGTCTTGATAAGATGAGGAGGTGCTGGAGCACACACTCTTTCAATCCCTAGTGTTGAAATCCTTATTGATTCCATCTCTCGGGGGTTTGGTTGATCCCTGCTTTAGGTATCACCGAATCTTCTTTGCTTATGTAATGCATCCTCTATACTATCAAAATAACTAATGTAAAAAAATACAATTAGCAAAAATCTAGATACACAACCTACTATGTTATACTGACTATCAAGAGGCTAAACCGCCTTAAAATAACAGAAATCCACGTAAGATTCATTAGCAGGACCCCAAATTTACACCAAACTACAAGTAAAATATCACAAGAATGATGGCAAACATACATAATTATTCTTAAATGCCAGATATGCTCCTTTAATGCATTTATTTTTACATAAAGAAACATGCAAATCGCCAAAAAAAGTGCAATGGAATGACTTCCAAATTACTAAACATGATACGATCAAATAATATAATCCACATGTGCGTAACAACTTCTATAAGAAGCATGATGGTCGAGACGTAGTGCAGCAACCGTTATTGATGAACTATAGTTCCATCAGCATACGTTTGCATAGACGAGAAAAAGGGTGCAGATCCACATATCCAAGTGACAAAGTTCCATAATGAGACTAATGTAAGGATAAGAGGTCGATCCACCGTTTTTAACGTTTTTAATACATCCACAAAAAAGATCAAACATCATACATCAACTTATACAAGCATTTGGTGTAAACATTCCAAATATGCATAACGATCCAGATAAAGCACGATCTGATGTTTTTAATGAATTATGATTCTATCTAGACAACTGATCAAACAAGCAACGAATTTTTATAATAAGCATGATCATTAAGATAAAGCACGATCCATGAACAAAGAGTTTGGAGTTCCATTTCGTTTACCCATGTCCCCATATAAGAGCGACTAACGTGTGAATATATTCATAGTAGTTTGGCTGAAGCACCATCAACGTCTAAAAGAGGTTTACAATTCCATCAGCTTTACATCCCATTCTAGAAGTATGCAATAGAAGGCATGTTGGGAGAGTTATCAAAAAGTCCTAAACCTATTGTAATTGTGCCAATTTAATACTAATTTGTTTTTTTGGCCAATTCAATCTTAAACCTTTTAGATTTGTGTCAGTTTAGTCCATTTGATCAATTTTGGCCTGCTGGCATTGATGTGGAGCTATCCATTCATTAATATTAATTATATTGACAAATTTTTCGCCATGAAAGCAGATCGAACACAATGGACCTCATGAGCTATGATTGCCTACAAGGGCATCAAGGAACTCTTCTTTGATGGGTAGAAATTCAGATATAGCAAAACCATAACCCTTAAGCAAGACCATGACACAATAAGAAGATAGACTAACTCACAAACAAACTTCGATGGGATGATACTTTAAAATCCACAAGCATGCCCCAAAAATCCTAAAGCATGCAAGCACTCATAGCAGACAACGCCACAAAAAGTCAGAAATTTAGTAGAGAAACTACAGGCAGATTATTTTCACATTAAAAAAAAATCCCATTATTAATTCAACTAATACACAAAATTAAAGGGTCCTATTATGGAGACTAAATTTTATCCACTCTTGGACTTGGTAAGCAAGACTAGATTTTTTCCCCTCTTTTTCTATCAAGTCTAGGACTACTCTGATCTGTTAATCAATTACTAAAAAAATGGTTATCTCTAAAACTCTTTGTTCAATACGAAAGAGCGTGTTCTATGTACAATGTATGTGGGGGACAAAGACAATGTGTAATGAATGGATACATGACACTAACATGCCTTTTACCGTATTTAATATTTTTCTTTTATAATTAACACAAATTGTTTTATGCAAAGCTTAAGACCTACCTTTGGTTATATGTCAACTATGGATAACGTTGTCAGGATAGACAGGTTAATTGGTCTAGATTTTTCAGAGCCAGCCTTTAACTTTTGCTGAAAATATAAGGGCAAATACTACCAAAAAAACATCTTAAATTATGATCACTTTGACATATATACCCCATTTTTTTATCATAAAAAAAATTCTAAACTTGCCTAGTATGACACAACTTCCCTCAATTTTTTTTATGTCACAAAAAAACTCAAACTTATACATGTATGACATATATACCTTCTATTTTAGTTATTTTTCACACTGATATAAGTTTGAAGTATTTGTATCACAATGAACCAATTAGGACTTTTAATGACAAGAAAAATGGAATTATTTATGTCACATTGGGTATAATTTGAGATTTTTTGTGTAGTATTAACCCAAAACAAAGAAGCTCTTTAATGATCTTTTCCTTTTTGGGAATACCTTACCCATATTCATATAAAAAAGGGTCCAACTACACCAAATGAGTGATTTACGTTTTTCTGCAAGGTTCAACCATTTTTTTGTCAACCAAATGGAAAATATAAATGATATGAGATACAAACAATGCAATTTTCCTATTTAATCTTATAGGTGTTGATACCTGAATGTTCATCAGAGTCAAACTTTGAAAAATTCGAAATTTGATTTCCTTGATCACGAAAGAACTCGTTTTTTGACCAAAAACAGTCAAATAAGAGAGGTAGAATTTCTTTGAAATTTGAAATTTGATTTTGTTGTGTTTTGCAATAATATTTTTTTTTGTAGTGTTTTGGATTTTGCTCTATTTCGATTTGCTTTAGTATGAAGTTTACTTTTCATATACCATTTTGAGCAATGATTGCAATTTTCTTTCTAGAAAAATTAACATGTCACCAATCCAAGAAAAATAGAATTGACCAATAGAGCCTTCCTTAGCCATTAAGAACTTAATTAGGGCAATCTAATGGCAAGAACTTAAGGGAATTCCAAATTGGCTCCAATTTGTCCTCCCTCTTTCCCATGGCCGAACACATAAGCCTATTTGTTGGAAGATATGATTCGTCAAATCGTATATAATTGTTGATAGATAAAAAATCATGTTTATTTTAGGATTAGAAAGATAGGGGAGTACTTCTTTTCCTTTATTATTTTCTTACTCTGTAATTAAATACACTTTGTACAGAATACAGAGAATACAGAATATACAAAAATTTTTCCTCTCGACATTTTTCTCTTTGGTCTTCTGACATGATATCAAAGCATCTTGCGATTCTGGCATAGCTTTCGCATCCATTCATCCTAATTACCTTGAGGAACTGTAACCTGCAAAACAGTTACCGAAAGGAATCAATCCCTCTTGAAAGAAAATTTTCTTTTCTACAATGAGTACATTAGAAGCCCTCACCGTTAAAATAAATGACCAGCCAGCGAGAGATGCGACGCCGCAGAGTACATGCAATCTAGATTCAATTGTCGTGTCGACTATGGTGGAGCAACAATTTAGCCAAAGCCAGATCCAGCCCCCACACATGCCGTGGTAGAATTTTCCAGCTCAGTTCAACTTGGGGCAGCCCTTCTTGGGCTATCCTTACCAGGATGCCATATCCATGGTCCATGGGATAAACCCACACACATCACAGCCGGGCTACCAAAGCAATGTGCGGACCAACGGAGCCGCACGAACCAATAGTGGGGTAGGCTCTACCTTTGGCCCGGAGTAGACGGGCGGATTAGGAGAATCGGGGGGAACGAATCCCTACCCAAATTTCTTCAATGTGGGTCAAGAAAGCGGGTCGAATGTAGGGGCGAATACCTACCCGACTTTTTCACCTGGTTTTTTTCCTTACCAAATCCTTGCTGCCGGAGGATGGCCGGAGCTTGAGGACCCCCTTTATATGACGAATGCCGACGGACCAGAGTTGAAACTTATCAGTCAACAACTGACGGGCCCAGACAACTAGTCGACTTGGTCGCGGGAGCTCCGGCGTGCCCTGGTAACAAAGGATAAGGAGGGGTTTCTCGACGGAACCATTCCGGTTCCAACCGACGAGCGAATGGCCCGATTTTGGAGAAAATGTAACCAACTTGTTAGAACCTGGATCGGGAACTGTATCACACCCGAAGTCGCAGCGGGACTTCCTCTGATGGAAGATACGAAAGAGATGTGGGACGATATTAAAGAAATGTATGGAAAACTAGATCAAGTCAAGATCTTTCCCATAACATAGCAAATTTCGGATATGAAGTAGGGGAATACGAGTGTTGCGACGATTTACAATAAATTGTCAGCACTGTGGAATGAATTAGAGTTGGCCGAAGAAAAATTCGACTGGCTCGAACCCATTCTACAGCAGTACAAGAACATGCGCAAGAGAGAAAAGGCGATTGGGTTTCTCCTAATCTTAAACGAAACATACCTTTCGTTTCAATCCCAGATCTTGACAATGGATCCCATGCCAAACCTTGGCCGGATCTATCAACTCACCGTCCAGGAAGAAAGCCAACAGAGGACGGCGGCTTACAGAAGAGGAAGCGAGGCGATGACTCTGGCCGCCAGAGGCCATTATCGCCCCCCACAGAAGAACCCTGGAGTCGGAGAACGAAAGGGGGGGAATGCAAGGCTGAGAAACCCTAGCCCTAATTTTGGAGAACAAATGGACGGCCTCAATCTTGGCGAGCAATCCGACGGCCCCTATTGTGACATCCAGATTTTCAGGCTTTGATTTCGATTGGATAAATTGGGTATTTTATCGACGCGACTACAGTGTTTTTCTCTGAGTTGGCCACTCACGAGATAACTAGACTAGTTGGGTGAGTTATTAAGGACTTTAAGGCAAATAGACTTGAGAATTCGACCAGGAATCGACTTCTCGACCGTGGTCATCTTAAGAGATCATTGCGGCACAGTATAAAATCGATTTGAAATTAGAGATAGGTCGGTTCGACTGAGATGAATGACCGATCGTGGGTGATTCCACTAAATTGGAAAACTCTCGTTGACTGGCACTAATTTGATTTTAATATCGTTTTGGTACCCTGTGTCCGTATTTGAATCCTCGAGATTTTCACGACAATCAAGAGTCGTCAATGTGTCGAGTGGGTTCATTGTGGCTCGAAGAAAATCGACCACGAGTCAATTGCCCTAAAAAGTTCTGAAAACTACTCGATAGTCTAGGTCACGCTAAAAGCGCGCTGGAGTGAAATTAACTATCAATTTGAGTTCGATTTCAGAAATTGGAAGTTCTGTGGTGTCACGAGCTATTCTAGGAACGTCGACTCACCTTTTGAGGAAATTCCGGCGAGTTTAGGATTTTTACGGAAAACCGGGTCAGAAATGCGGAAAATGAACGAAAACTCATATTTGCCATTTTGCAGAGACTTTTGACATCTGGTGTATGTGATTCGGCGAATGAAAGTTGTTTGGGCTTTTTCTGACTTCAATTTGGAACCCAACCGAATTTATTTGTTCGGGAAATCGGATAATGAGAAGAAAAGAAATAAAATTCGGATGCCAAGTAGAAGCTGGAATTTTGGCTTCCATTTGGACAATTTGTGGGAAATTTCTTGATGAAAAGTAAATGGGAGACATGAAGATAATTATGTGGGCTTTAGAGGGGACAAACACTTAAATGGTGGGGATAAGCTTGTGGACTTTTGTCTCTCTCTCTCTCTCATTCAGCTTGTTGAACAAACTTCTGCCGCTCTCCCTCTCTCTCGGTCACTGCCTGCTTTTCCTTTCATTCGAGCAACTCATCCCCACATTTCCTTCTATTCTGATTTTGCTTTCATTCTCCTTCATCTCTACCATTCATTGAAGCCATTGGTCAAGCGAGCGTCCCTCACCAAGTCAACCAAAGCAGCCCTCCCATTCGAATTCAGCACCATAGGTCTTCACTTTGAGATGCCACCCGTCCACGTATCATCCATATTCGGTCAATCCTCACCAGCGTAGTCCTCATCTTTGACTACAAACCTCCACTGATCAAGCCCATGTCATCGTGTCACCTCACCACTTCAATCTTCCTCCGCCTTCACCGTTAGTGGCTGCTTTCCCTCGTGTGTCGGCGGAGTTCACCGAAGCCACGTTTCTTGCCTTGAAGACCAGCTTGCTCCCATCTTTTGTTCGTGATTCCAGCAAAGCCGAAGCAGCTTCAAAGCAGCCACGTTCCTCGGTCAAAGTCAGCCCTACTTGGACGACCGTCCATCGAGCTCTCTCTCTCATTTGATTCTGCCGCTCCACTTCGATTGGTCCTCAATGGTCAGCAAACTAGCGTTGATTTCATGTTGTGCCAGCAGCAGCCAAAACTACTTCTCCACGTCCGTTTCCTTCCTGCCATCGAAGACCGCAGCAACTCGTTGAAGATCATCGACTTCTCTCCTGCCATGTTCAGCCCACGTTCCACGGAGCCCCACGCCAGCGATTCCTTCGCTGTTTCTGTTTCATTTGGGCCGCGTGAAGTCGATCAAGCAGACCGCCAGCCCACTTCTAATTTCGGCCAGCATCTCCAGCATCTTGGGCCGTGTCTTTAGCTCAGTTTCTTCGTGGATTAGCCCATGAAGCTAGTGATTTCAGTCCAACAAATTCCAGCAATTTGGCCCGATTCCAGCCCAAGTTGAGTGTTAAATCAGCCCAGTCCAAAGGCAGGCCCAGTTCAGTTTTGTTTTAGCCCAATCTAGAAGCCCAGAGTTCCTGCGGACTTGCAAGTTTCTTGGCTCGGCCCAAGTTCGGCCGCCGTTGCGTCGTCGTCGCGGTGTCCCGGTCGTCGTTTTGTGCAGGTGAGTTTTACTCACCGATGTCTTCTTAGTTTGCTAATGATGCCTAAGGGTTGATTAGATTTAATTATTTGCAATTAGGTGGATAGATTAGATTAAAGTAATTAAATTAGAGACTTATTGATGCATGTTAATTAAATTGATTGTGCATTTAGCTAGTAAACATGTCCTATGAATTATTGGATGCTTCTAGGGATTTTTCCCGTCCCTTATCGGGTGTCAATTTAGTAATTCGGGCCTAAATGGAATTTTTAGTAATTAAATATTAATTTTAGAAATTAATTATTTAATTATTTATTTCCCGAAAATTCAACTTGGATGGCTAATGACCGGGATTTTATGCTGATGATTGTGGCACAGACCGTTTATTTAATTGAGCTTTATATTGTGCTAAATTGAATTGATTGTTTTTATTTATTTAATGTCCGAAATTAATTAATTAATTATTTATTTCCCGGAAATTCAACTGGGGTGGCTAGTGATCGGAATATTATGCTGATGACTGTGGTGAAGTCCGTTTATTTAATCGGGCTTTATTTTGAGTTAAATTGAATTTTAATATTAATTATTTAATTTTCGAAATTAATTAATTAATTAATTATTTTCGGAAATCAAGGTTGAGATGGCCAACGACCGAAATTTCGTGCTGATCGTCGTGGCGCAGTCTGTTTATTTATTTGAGCTCTAATTTGTGTTGAATTGATTTAATGATGCATTTTAAAGTTATATTTTTAAATAAAGGAATTTTGGTTATGTCTTTGAGAATTGATTGGATATCGGTTGTCAGTATTGAAAGTGAGTTGGTAGATCACCTAGAGCATGCACGTGGCTCGGTGACAGAGTTTTGAATGTTGAAAGGGTCGAGTGGGACCGTAAAGTCACTAAGTGTTGAAATTGGTCGAGTGGGACTATAAAGCCATTGAATTTGAAAAGGTCGAGTGGGACCATAAAACCATTGAATTTGAAAAGGTCGAGTGGGACCATAAAGCCATTGAGTTCGAAAAGGTCGAGTGGGACCGTAAAGCCATTGAGTTCGAAAAGGTCGAGTGGGGCCAGTAAAGCCATTGAGTTCGAAAAGGTCGAGTGGGACCGTAAAGCCATTGAATTTGAAAAAGGTGAGTGGGACCATAAAACCATTGAATCTTGAAAGGGTCGAGTGGGACCGTAAAGCCATTGAATCTCGGTGACGAGTATGGCATCGTAAAAAAGGGCACGTGGGCTCGGTGACTTGATGCATCACTTTGGAGAAGGCACGTGAGCCCAGAGATTTAAGTATGGCATCATAAAAGAGACACGTGGGCTCGGTGATTTAATGCATCATTTTGGCGAACTAGTGCCTAAGAGAATGCATGTGCGCTCGACATCTTGATATGCATTGTGGGAATTGCTTAGTCTGTTGAATATGAAATTGACTAGGTCGATTGATCATTGTTTTGATCTGATGTTGTGGTGAATTGATTGATTGATTGAGAATGACCATGAGTGGTCTTGTTGGCGTGTGACCGACTAAGTCGATTTGATTGATACTTCGATTAGTGATGTGATTGCTTGGGTGCCTATTTGATATGTACTAATGTGCAGGTGGAATCTGAGGCCAAGGTAAGTCCTCTGACTCATGTTGTGCATAGGCAGCCCTAAGGTGTATTAGTTTACTAATCGGGTCTTAGGGGGTAGAACTTGCTGAGACATAGTCTTATCCCGGTTGTGGGATTATATTTCAGGTCCCTAGATTTCCCAAAGACGAGCCGGCATTTGAAGTCAAAGATGAGTGAGAAGAAGGAGATAAAGAGTTTGAAGAAATTGAGTCTAGTGGTGAAAGACCTGAGGAGGACTGGGACGATGATCCCGAGCATAGTCCTATCCTCTTTTGTAAACCCTGTACATGTGTAGTCGTGAATTTCAATAAGTAAATTTGTGGCCTGCTTTTTCTATCCCATTGTTTTATTGTCTAGGGATTTTTAACTACTTCCGCATGTGCATGTAAATAAAATGAAAAGGGTCGGCGATACTTATGCTGGGATATCGCATTTTAAAATCGACCAAAGGTGAGGGATGTGCGCGTGCTTGAGGATCGAGGCGTGACACCTATTTTTTGGCGATAGGGCCCTTCTCAGCAGGCCCACGGAACAGCTTCGCTGGAGCAGATGGGCCGCGAGGAAGAGTCCAGTAGCGCGAAACCAGTGGGCCGTGAGGAATTCAGCCCATCGGACCAGAACCATATGGGCCTACTTTGGCCCAAATCTTCCAGCCCAGCAACAGATTTCCTTCAACTGCAAAAAATAGCCAAAGAGGAAAAGGTAAATTATAATGCGATTATTGTAAACGTCCGCACCATACAATTGAGAATTGTTGGAAATTACATGGGAGACCTGGAGAAAAAGAAAAAGGGAAATCTTCACAAGTTTTTCAGGTACTGGATCAGCCAACAGATAAATCAATTACCTATGAGCAGTATTAGGAATTGATGGAGGCTTTAAAAAGGTTGGATGCATCTGATAAGGCTGGGAGCTTCACAGGTACATCTTATTGCTTGATGAATTCAATCTTGAGGAATGCATGGATTATAGATTCAGGTGCTAGTGATCACATAGTCTGTGATAAGGGCTTCTTTTCCAAAATCAAAAAAAAAAAATATATATATATCTTTCTCTATATTAGTAAAACTTCCAAATGAAAATTCCACACAAGTTGTCATGATCGGCATTATGAATCTTAGTCCCCTAATTACACTTCAAAATGTACTTTATGTGCCTGACTTCCAATTCAACCTCATATCAGTTAATTGAGCTTTTGAAGAAAATTCATGTCATGTCTTGTTCACTCCAGATAATTATTTCTTTTAGGCCCTTTCAACTGGCAAACTGATGGGTTTGGGTAAAGCTTATCAAAGGCTCTATTTCTGGATGGATTTCCCTAACAGTTTTAAATTATCGTCTGTTGAATTCAATAAATCATTATGTAACTATGTTATCAATGACAAAAATTCCCTTTATCACAAAAGATTGGGACATAGTGCCTCATTCCCTTGTCCCTAGTGTCCTATCTACCCTTTGGCAAAACAAACACGTGCTCCTTTTCTAAATAGTAATTCCCGAGCAGATAGCATTTTTTCATTAATCCATGCAGATGTTTGGGGACCCTACCATACAGAGCATCACGATGGGTCACGATATTTCCTCACAATTGTTGATGATTTCTCTCGTGCGACATGGATATTCCTCATGCAGTCCAAGAATCAGGTCTTTTCTCACCTAAGAACATTCCTTACCTTGTCAAAAACTCAATTTGGAAAAACAGTCCGTCGCATTAGAACTGATAATGGAAGAGAGTTTTTCAATAGTGAGTGTGCTTCTTTATTTTCACTAAATGAAATCTTGCATGAGAGTTCTTGCACTTATACACCACAACAAAATGGTGTTGTTGAAAGGAAACATCATCACCTCTTAGAAGTAGCACGTGCCCTCAAGTTTCAAGCATCCATTCTTGAGAATTTTTGGGGAGATTGTGTGGTTACAGCAGCATATTTAATTAATCGCATGCCATCACGCATCCTGAAAGGAAAGACGTCATTTGAGATGCTATATGGAAAGAGACCAAATCTGAGTCATCTCAGGGTTTTTGGATGTCTTTGTTATGTCACTACAGTCGGACACAAGGATAAGATGGCACCACGTGCTAGTGAGTGTGTATTCATGGGATATCCCACCTTAAAAAAGGGGTATCGGATTTATGCACCGTCCACAGGAGAATTCTTTGTAAGCAGAGATGTTGTCTTTCATGAGAATAATTTTCCTTTCCAAACTCTTACTTCTTCACATGAAGATGAGAAGACAAGGAATTCAGCATTCCTATTGGAAGAAGTACTTTCGGGAGGCACATTTATTGTCACTCCTCTACCAAGACCAACTGGTGAATCACCTGCATTGCCTATTGAGACGTCTACAAGTCACTCTATTGAAGAGTCCCATATAGAAGAATCAGCACAGTTAATTGAACTTCCAGAACCAAGCCCTGCTGTGGAAGAGTCTTCCTCAACGCCACAAGAACCTCCACGACGTTCTAGATGAGTAGCTTGCCCACTAGCTTGGACAAAGGATTACATATGTGGTTCTTTGAGATCGTCAGGTACTCGTTATCCCATATCATCTTACATCTCATTTGATAGGCTATCACCAGAACACTTATGTTGCATGAGCCGTATTTCTGAAGAACGAGAACCCTCTAGTTATAATGAGGCCAAAGATGATCCTCGTTGGCAAAAGGCCATGGAGGCAGAGTTACATGCTTTAACTGAAAATCATACTTGGGATGTTGTGACAATGCCTGCTCATCGCAAACCCATTGGCTGTAAGTGGGTTTACAAGATCAAATACAGGGCAGATGGTTCTGTGGAGAGGTATAAGGCTCGGTTGGTGGCCAAAGGCTTCACACAGTGAGAAGGTTTTGACTACCATAAAACCTTTTCGCCTGTTGCAAAGGATGTCACGGTTCGATATTTCTTATCCGTTGCTACTTTTCGTGATTGGCCATTACACCAGATGGACGTGCATAACGCCTTTTTACATGGTGATCCGGATGAAGAAATCTACATGGATCTTCCACCCGGATTATAGAAACAGGGGGAGTCTAAGGTGTGTTGTCTTCGTAAATCTCTTTATGGACTGAAGCAAGCCTCTCGGCAATGGTACACCAAGTTCACTAATGGCTGCTGGATTCAAACAGTCCAAATATGACTATGCCCTATTCACCTGGACAAAAGGTATGTCATCTATTTACTTGATGATTTATGTTGATGACATACTTATCATGAGAAATGATGATTCTGCTGTGAAGAAGCTTAAAGAGTATTTGCATTCCACCTTCCATATCAAAGATCTAGGGCCACCTAAGTACTTTCTTGGAATTGAGATAGCTCGTTCAGATTAGAGAATCTCTCTCAGTCAGAGGAAATTCGTAATGGAGTTCATATCAGAAATAGGATTATCAGGCTGTAGACTAACCATTATTCCTATTGAGCAAAATGCTAAACTAACATCTGTCGACTATGATACTGGCATATCCTCTCCTTCTGATGTAGATTATGCCACATGCCCTATGAGTAGGAGATCCATTTCACCGGATTTTGCATCAAATTTGGGGAATCATTACTTTCATGGAAGACAAAGAAGCAGTCTACTGTATCTTTATCTTCAGCCGAAGTCGAGTATCGATCCATGGCCAAGACTGTCTGTGAAATAGTTTGGCTAAGGAGTTTACTTCAGGATCTCGGGGCACGAGTTGAAGGACCAACTACACTCTTTTGTGACAATGATTCAGCACTCAAACTTGCAGCAAATCCTATATTGCATGAGAGGACAAAACACATAGAAGTTGATTTGCCACTTTACTCGAGAGAAAATTCAAGAAGGAGTAATCGAGACAAGAGGAATCAGGACTTCAGAGCAATCGGCAGACATATTTACTAAGCCTCTTTGCCAAAGACAACATGCATATCTTCTAAGCAAGCTTTGAGTCTTGGATATCTACAAGCCACCGGCTTGAGGGGGAGTGTTGGAAGATATGATTCGTCAAATCGTATATAATTGTTGATAGATAGAAAATCATGTTTATTTTAGGATTAGAAAGATAGGGGAATATTTCTTTTTCTTTATTATTTTCTTACTCTGTAATTAAATACACTTTGTACAGAATACAGAGAATACAGAATATACAAAAAACTTTCCTCTTGACATTTTTCTCTTTGGTCTTCTGACACTATTTTTCCTACACTTTTCAGAATGTTTGACATGTTTGAGAATAACTCACGAGCACTCTCTCGAAGTTAATGTCCAACTCTCTCAATTCTGGCAATTTCTCTCTCATCTCTCACACACATATACACACATAAAGGGACACAAAATCCTCTCTATCCTGGATCATCTTCAAATTTCAAGCCGATCGTCCCTGGCGAAGTTCCTACAGCCAGGAGCCTCCTCCAATCGTCCATAACCACTTCTGGATCTTCCTCATTACCAGCCAAGCTTTGATTTCTCACTGGAATCTAACTTCAATTTTTCGTACTTTTTGTTCCCTAACGTATATGTCATTTTCTCTGCTTTTTTTTCCCTCTTAACTTTGAAAATGGCCAATCACTTCTAAGTTCTCTTTATGGTATTCAGTCTTCAAGAAATTGCCAATTCAGCAGGCAATGCTTGCATGTACTCTCATCCAGGAAACAGATGAAAATTCTATCAAACATGAGATTGTTGCAGAATGCACCTTCCTTGGTTCAGATCCTTACACCTCATGATTGCTTATTAAGTACATGGAAGGGTAGTGAATGCTCATACAACAATTAAAATGGGAAGAAATGCATAAAAAAATAAAAATAAATCCTCAATTTATTGCACGTATGTCAATTGAATCATAAATCTTTTAATTGTGCCAATTTAATTTTAAACCTTTTGACAATTCGCTAATGTAGTCCATCTAGTCAATTTTTACCAGAAATCACTGACATAAATATCAATCGTCCTACATAGCACTATTGGCACTGATGTGAATAATTTTTTAATTTTTTACTTTTTTATTACTTTCTTTTTTTCCCCAACTATGGGCTAGCAATGTCGTTAGTTGAACCTCGCCAACCATAGGCAAGTCTAGATGAGGACTCATTCTTTCCTTTCTTATTTTTCCCAACAATGGGCCAATGAGGTTGCTGTCTGACCATCGCTTGCCACAGGTGAGGTTTGGGCAAGGGCCTCCATGCCCTCGGCTAGACCAAGTGTGGCTGACAACCTTACCGGCCCAAAGTTGAAATAAAAAAAGAAGAGAAAAAATAATAAAAATACAAACATGTAAAAAAATATTCTTTAATTTGTCAACATTAATGTTAGTCGTGTCACATAGCACAGTTAACATATATTATCAACGATTTTCTATCAAAATTGGTTCGGATAGATTACATTGGCAAATTGGCAAATTGTCAAAAAATTTAAGAGTCAATTAGTATAATTGAAAGATTTAATACTGAATTGACGTAAATGGAATGAGCGTAGAATAACTTTTTATACTTTTCCAGAGATGGGCCATCCAAAGAACCATTGGATTGGTATAACCCGACCGTATGTGAGGAATCAAATGGAAGGAAAAGAGACCAGGGAATGAATGGAACAGCACATTAAAGAAAACACACTTTCAGTATGCCATTCCGGCTTTTAATTGTCCCTCTAGATTTCCAAGCTCTTTTCTTTAGGAACAAAAAATAGATTAATAAATAAAGAAATGAATCGGGTCCTGGTTTCTTGTGCTGAATGTGTTTCTTAATGGTTTCTTTTTTTCTGCTCCGTGTCCCCCCTAATATACAGATTCTATGTTGTTTTCAGATAAGAAAGCGGCCAATTCCGACTCTCTTTATCACCTGTAATTGTTTCTTGTGCTGGTTTCCTTTTTCATGCCGTTATGTTAAGTGCACATCACATGCGTAGGAACATTCTGTAGAATATATTCCTCAAGCTTTGTATGGCAGATGGTGGCTTGAGACTGAGGTGAAAGGTAACTCGAGTCATGGTCTGAACAAGCCTGACTCAGCTTGAACATGATACCGATGTGCTGATTCTCGTACCATATTTCGTCGACCTAGTAAAAGGGTATGCAATCCTCCTAATACTTTCCTCTTTTGCATACACACACAAGTTCAAAACATTTCAAGAGAATGCTTGTGAAGGTGTGCAATCCGCCAACGTATATTAAGTGTTGGTGTTTTTATAATAGAATGGATGTTCAAAAAGTGAAATGAAGTTGTGTTGAATGTCATGAAGATCTCAAGCAAAAGACCTGAGACTGATTTAAAGAGAACTTTAAAAAGAGTGAGAAAAGCCATTAATATAATATAATTGACTTCAATATATATAAATTAGTTCACAAGCACCGTGCGTAACTCACGATTAAAGGCTAGTTAAATAGAATGAGAAATCAAGAAGATGGTTATACAGTTAAAGAAGGTGATAATTTCTTTAGTCAGGACAAGAGGATTGAGAACACTGAAGATGGGTTTTCAGAGAGATTCTTCAGTGTCTTCAGGTCCTCACCCTTTTTTCTGAGAGATCCCACAATTTAGTTTCTAGTCAGAATGACAATTGACTAGCACATAGCATGCATAAACAATGCAGAAACTTAGATCTGCATCAACCCTTGTAAATATGACTAGCCGAATCTACATTTGTGTCATGAAGCTTTTGTCTACAAACCACATCATCGCAAACCAAAAATCCATATATAATGGAGAATCATGGTTTCCTTGAGAAAATTTTCTAAAACCATGTCTGGATTTCAAAAGTAAGCCCTTCAATTCACATTGCAGCTACTTGACTGTCAGAATTAGCGACTGAATAACAATACAAGAGCTATACATCAGTGGTGACTTTAATTTCTCTAGATAGTTCTATTCAAAATGCTAGAGGAATTTGCTCGACTAATAAGAGAGAACATTTGTTAATGTTTGATCTGTGCAGCTGAAGTTGCCAGCCTGGTCTGACATTTTTTCGGCCATAAGCCTAGTCTGACTTAATAGAGGAAATAAATCCAAATGGAAACTCACCTATAAGAGCATAGTTTCTTGATGAAATATCCCCTGGGAAATCCCATAAAGTTTTCTTGTTTCTTCAGTTATGTGAAAAATTATGTAAAAATTAGATATGATCCAAGGAATCCAGTTAACTCGCCATCTTCACAAAAAGTGAGGCTATCTTGTAAAGAGAGAGATTACTCACCCTAACTCTCTATCCTTTGATCAGCTCAAGAAGCACATTGTTCAGTTGTCGTCAATTTCTCTGGCTTTATCACCCCAAACCAGCTTAGTCTGGCTCTCAGCATCATTTGTCACAAAGGAAAGTTTCTGCACTAAAATGAGCTATTTATTTGAAATTTTGGTAGAAAGCACTGGAAAGATCGAATAGGGAATTCGGACAAACCTGTCTTGCTCTTTTATCCACGGGAGTCCATGAAGGGACCAGAGATGCTACCGCTTTTCCATTCTTGAACGAACCAAATGATTGTGTGGATCTCTTCTGCCTCTTCTCTTCAGGTGTTTTTCTAACAGTGCTACCTCCTTCATACTTAAAAAGTTCGAGAATCGATGGACGACTTCTCTTTGTTGTATTTGATTTGGTCCGTGTATTGCCATAACAAGGAGATGCACTGGATGGAAGGGATTGCAGCCACAACTTGCTCTTTTCCTGGATTCTATTTAGAAATGTTAGGAAACAATAATAAGGGTAAAATAGTCATAAGAGGGTTACTAGGGTTACTCATATATATATTCTTGTAATCTTTTTTTTTTTTATGATTAAGTGAATACAATACGTAGAATACTCTCTCCTTCAACATGGTATCAGAGCGCGGTTAAAACTTCAAGAGAGTGATCCCACCACCACCACAGCCAAGCAGCGGAGGCCGTCGCTAGATCTAGACCCTCCGCCGCCGCCGCTGTAGCGCGCTTCTCTTCTAGACAGCGGAGGAGAAAGAACACCCACACCATCGTTCGGTCATCATCTCCAAATCCAGATCTATCTACTGGTTTTCTAAGAGCTGGACAGAACCACAGAGTCAATCACAAATCGGTTTGTGTTCAGCCTTCTTTCTTGATGACGGGATTGAAAACCGATTGCACGATTTGGTCTTTGTTTGTCTTGCGATCTAAATTCTGTGTTTTTCATATATCCTGAGGATTTCAAAAGCCTTCGTGAAGCAAGGGTTTCACCCTGAAAAAAAAAAAATCGAAAAAAAAAACGACCCGAACTGAGGGCATCAGCAGTTGTTTTCCAGTATACTTATATGGATTCTCATTGAAGTATATTACTTCTTGAAGTGCTGCTTGGTATGCGCATAGTAATCTTTCTAGTGTTGGATGGTTTCCAGTCATCTTTGAAGTGCTGGTTAGCATGATTTTCTGGACTCTACGTGAAGTATATTGACTTAGTGGTGGATCGATTGAACCCTTATTTCTGTTCGTTGTTCTGTGGCTGATTGCACAACTGGAGTTAAGTGCTTGATTATTGTGTCATTCTTATTGGGTTCGGTCGATTCTTGTGTTCAACCTGTCTGGCTACTTGCATTATTGGAGTTCAGTAGAGTCAATACTGATGGCTTCTACATCATCTACTGGTTTGACGCATTTCCAATTGACATCTATTAAGTTGGATGGCACTAACTATCCATCATGGTCTAAAGCTGTACAAGTTTATCTTATTGCAACTAGTAGATGATGGATAGTTAGTGCCATCCAACTTAATAGATGTCAATTGGAAATGCGTCAAACCAGTAGATGATGTAGAAGCCATCAGTATTGACTCTACTGAACTCCAATAATGCAAGTAGCCAGACAGGTTGAACACAAGAATCGACCGAACCCAATAAGAATGACACAATAATCAAGCACTTAACTCCAGTTGTGCAATCAGCCACAGAACAACGAACAGAAATAAGGGTTCAATCGATCCACCACTAAGTCAATATACTTCACGTAGAGTCCAGAAAATCATGCTAACCAGCACTTCAAAGATGACTGGAAACCATCCAACACTGGAAAGATTACTATGCGCATACCAAGTAGCACTTCAAGAAGACAGCTAGATGCTTATCTTCCCGCTTCAAATGATCCGGATGTATTAGTCAAACGCCAGGAGGATCTTCGCGTGATACTATTTCTTAAAGCACTAGGGCCTGAATATTCCTCCCTTCGTCAGCAGATTACGTTAGAAAGCTCCCTTCCTACAGTTGATGAGGTTTTCTCCCGAGCCTTACGGTCGACACCTACTGACAAGATCTCTACTACAACTCTAGAGACAAGTGCCATGATTTCTCATGGCTCTAGTGGACGTGGAGCTCGTGGTCATGGTTATCGGGGTCATGGACGTGGGCATATTCAGAGTGGAAGTCGTGGTGGTCGTGATAGAATTCTTGGTAGCCGTGGCACTCGATATTGTAACCATTGTCGGAGGGCTGGACATACTGAAGCTTACTGCTTCACGCTTCATCCAGAGTTTCGACCCACAGTTGCTGCATTTGCTAAAGTCGAAGATTCTTCACCAGTTCAATCCGATCCTATTAATGTGCAGGATACAAAAGATTCGGTTACATTGACACGTGCAGAATATGAGGCTCAAAAGGTAGTTCATCCTGTTTACTTTCTACAGTGTCTGACTCTTGGGTTATAGATTCTGGAGCTACTCATCATATAGCTGGTAACTCTAAATTGTTGTCTTCGTTAAATTCCACACCTCTTAGGGTGTCCAACTCTGTTACATTAGCTGATGGTTCAATTTCCCAGGTTAATGGCACTGGAGATGCCCATTTAAGTTTCTCTCTTTCTTTATCATCCGTCCTTCATCTTAAATCTCCATATAATTTGATTTCAGTTAGTTCATTAACTAAAGAGCTAAATTGTTCTGTAACATTTTTTGCTTCTCGTTGTGTTTTTCAGGATTTGAGGACTGGACAGATGATTGGTGGGGGACATGAATCAAATGGCCTATACTATCTCGACAAGAAGGTGATAGCTGCAGCAACTCTAAAGCACACATCCACCGATGTCTATCGAATGCATTGTCGTGTTGGTCATCCACCGCCACACATTCTTCGACGATTGTTTCCAGAGTCTGAGTCTGTGAGTACTTTTGAGTGTGAAGCTTGTCAGTTTGGAAAACATCATAGAGTCTCTTTTCCTTCTCGCTTTCAGAGTCGTGTGTCTAGTCCCTTTGAGTTAGTTCATTAAGATATATGGGGTCCGTGTCGTGTTTCTGATACATCTGGTTTCCGATACTTAGTTACATTTGTGGATGATTTTTCCCGAATGACTTGGTTGTTTCTAATAAAAGATCGTACTGAGATTTTTCATTGCTTTCGTCAATTCTATTTTGAAGTGCCGAATCAATATAATACTTCTGTGAAAACTCTCAAATCCGATAATGCCAAAGAGTATCTTGCCGTTGCCTCGGTTTCCAACCTTTCTTGCTTCTCATGGCATTATTCATCAAACTTCTTGTTCGTATACACCACAACAAAATGGTGTTGCTGAACATAAAAATCGTCATCTTCTTGACGCTGCTCGTTGTCTTATGTTTCACATGCATCTTCCGAAAACATTTTGGGGCCATGCTGTTCTTATAGCCTACTTCTTAATTAATCGGCTTCCAACTTCTATTCTTCAGGGAGAGACACCTTTCTCTATTTTACATCCAAATCGTCCTCCCTTTGCATTACCTCTGCGTGTATTTGGATGTGTTTGTTTCGTCCATTCTTTGACACCAGGTCTTGATAAGTTGGCTTCTCGTGCTGATAAATGTGTCTTTGTTAGGTACTCTCGAACTCAGAAGGGCTATAAATGTTACAATCCTACTAGTCGCTGAGTGCTTGTATCAGCAGATGTGACATTTTTTGAGGACCAGCCATACTATAGTACTCAAACAGTCTCTACAGTGTCCCTTGACACTAACGAGTGTGTCTTACCAATTCCTCCACCAATCTCACTTCCTCTAGTATCGTCAACAGGATTTCAGTTTGCTAAACAAACTTACCATAGATGAGGAACAGCTCCCACTACAGAAGTAGGGCCATCACTTGATTCATCTGATTCCTCATCGGTTGCTGTGCCATCCCTTGATCCTGATTCCAATCAACCCATTTCTACTCGAAAAGGTACACGATCTTGTGTTGGGCGTCCTGTGGATCGATATACACTTTATTCTAGTTTGTCTGATTGTCTTCGTACTCGTTATCCTATTAGCAACTTTCTATCTTATGATCGTTTATCTCCTACCTTCTCTATTTTTGTCTCGTCCTTGTCCTCTATTTCTATGCCTAGCAATGTTACTGAAGCTCTTGCTCATCCTGGTTGGAGACAAGCCATGGAGGATGAAATGAAAGCACTCATTGAGAATCGCACTTGGAAGCTTACTACCCTTCCTGTGGGGAAGCAACCTGTTGGTTGTCGCTGGGTTTTCACGATTAAGGTCCACCTTGATGGCACCGTAGATCGATTAAAGGCACGGTTAGTTGCTAAAGGATATACTCAAACATATGGTGTTGATTATGATGACACTTTTTCTCCTGTAGCCAAAATTCCATCTGTTCGTCTCTTTATTTCTCTAGCAGCGCATTTTGGATGGTTTCTACATCAATTAGACATCAAAAATGCGTTCCTACATGGTGATTTGGCTGAAGAGGTGTATATGGAGCAACCACCTGGATTTGTTGCTTAGGGGGAGAATCTGGTATGTCATTTACAGAAGGCACTGTATGGACTCAAGCAATCTCCTCGTGCTTGGTTTGGTAAGTTTAGTGATGCTGTTATCAAGTTTGGATTAAAGCGTTGTCAAGTAGACCATTCAGTCTTCAGTTCTGTCTCCTCAGCTGGTTGTATTCTTCTGGTGGTATATGTGGATGATATTATCATTACTAGTAGTGATTCAGATGGTATTCAACGACTCAAACAATTTCTGCATACACAGTTTAAAACTAAGGATATGGGACGTTTTACGGTATTTCCTAGGTATTGAGGTTGCCTACTCGCATACAAGTATAAATTTAACTCAGAGAAAATATGTTCTTGACATTCTTGATGAGGTTGGACTTGTTGGAGCAAAACCGATTGATACTCCTATGGAACCCAATGTGAAACTTGATGCAGAAGATGGAGAATTATTACATGACCCAATGAAATATCGGAGAGTAGTTGGTAAGTTGAATTATCTTACCGTCACGAGACCTGATATATCTTTTGCCGTTAGTGTTGTAAGCCAATTCATGGGTTCTCCTCACACCACTCATTGGGATGCAGTGCTTCGAATTATCAAATACTTGAAAGGAGCACCGGGTAAAGGTCTAATTTTCAAGAATTATGGCCACCTGAATACCACAGGCTTTTCTGGTGCGGATTGGGCTGGATGTTCTACTAGTAGAAGATCTACATCGGGTTATTGTGTATTTCTTGGAGGTAATTTAGTTGCCTGGAAGAGTAAGAAACAGCATGTGGTTTCTCGATCAAGTGCAGAAGCGGAATATAGAGCAATGGCACATGTGACTAGTGAATTGCTCTGGTTGAGGATGTTATTATCAGAAATTGGAATGTCAACATCAGAACCATCGATGTTATATTGTGACAATCAATTAGCTATTCATATTGCAAACAATCCCGTCTTCCATGAGCGAACCAAACACATTGAGGTTGAGTGTCACTTTATACGAGAAAAAGTTCAGAAAGGAGAGATCACTCTTCAACATACAAGAACGGAGGATCAGCTTGCAGATATTTTTACCAAGTCTTTACGAGGAAATAGAGTGAATTTTTTATATAACAAGTTGGGATTGTTTGATACCTACATCCCAACTTGAGGGGGAGTGTTAGGAAACAATAATAAGGGTAAAATAGTCATAAGAGGGTTACTAGGGTTACTCATATATATATTCTTGTAATCCTTTTTTTTATGATTAAGTGAATACAATACATAGAATACTCTCTCCTTCAACAAGAAACTCAATTGTCTAGGGTTGACATTTTTGTAAGTGGGGCATGTGAATGGAATTTCTAAGTGGTGTTCCATTATACCTTGCCCTGTTCTCCTGTACTGGTATACCATGTAAGTTCTCCATAGATCTCCCATCCAAAAACCCCTTAAAGAGTTTGTCCTGATTGTCGGTAGGCATTATGTCATTTAGTAGCTCCGTGGATAAAAAGCAATCAGTTTCTTCCTGTAAACTTTGCCTTTGATGATTCCCAGGACTATGAATGAATGAAGTAGAATTGCTCTCAGCAACTGTTGGGAAAGTCAAATAATTGTGTCGATCGAAGGAAAATCTACTTGCATGATTGGATCCACCTCTGGCATTTTTTTCCAGATCTGGCAATGAAAATGAAAACTCGAAAGGATTAGCAATTGATGGATGGGTAAGGTTGATAGCTTCACCCTTAGTGTCCTCATGAACAATATCAGAGTTCTTGATATCCGTCCAATCGAAGGTGTCTGTTGTAGCTAGGTGTGCTCCTGTGTACCAATAAAGGAAATCATCATCAGGAGCTAGGCTTTGGTGCTATGTTACATTAGAGGAGAAAACACCTTTCTTGATCCCAGAATCAAATCGATTGCCGACTCTAGAAGGATATGTGGTAGTTGACTCATCCAACCCTCTTTTTTGACCTAGGAAATGATGAACACATGAATTGGGCTCTTCAAACTTGTTGTGTATCTCCTGATCTTTGAGTATTGTCGAATCATATAGATTTGTAAACCCAGGAAGTTTTGAGGAGCTGCTGTTACATAGTTTTGAAGGCTGAAAATGCAGCAGGTCGTCCACAGGTACATCACCTTTGTCAGGGTGCTTCTTGTACTTACATCTTTTCCCTTCAGAATCCAGCTTACTATGGCAGTGTTTAGAGTCAGGGCCTGATGACACTGAAGAAGAGCAGTCTGTCATTATAGACTGAGAATCCTCACGTTCCCCAAATTGGCATAAAGCACTAAAAAGAGAAACACTTTTGTCAGGAACTTGATATTTTTGGACCATGGTGACTCTCCATTCATGAGATAATTCAAAAAAGTCACTGAGCATCCCTTCAGAAGATAGTATTGCATGAGCTGATAGTGGATTGACAGAAGGAAATTTGGTCAGGAAAGATTCTGCCAGTGTCTCTGATTCAGGAAGTTCAGTATAAAGACCCCTAATTATCCTAGTTTCCTTAGCAATAGATTTCAATATGATCTCATCAGTTGACTCAGGTGAAAAGGAGCAAAGGAGTCGTAAATCAATTCCCAGACTCGCTGCCGCAGCATAAAGACCATCTGAAGATTCCATTACTGAAGCAAGAAAGCCAGATTCCCCCTCAAATATCTGGTAGAAATAATCAAGCATAAGATAACGAGAAAATCATAAAATCACAGACCTGCACTAACTTCTTGTAAGGAATGACATAAGTTGCATGCTTTTGCCAACTTGGCTAAGCGAACGTTACAGAAGAAGAAAAGTAATAGTATGAAAAGGGAGGAGCCCAATGCAGAAACCCATTAATAGTAACAATTATTTTATGCTTTCTATTGGCTTCATAACAATATGCACAGGGCACAGTATATAATAGCAAATCATCATTACACTGTGCTTGCATGTGGAAACAATTTAAGTTCATCTTCAGATGACACAGAAAATCTCAAGTAAAAGCATGAGATGGAGCTGAAACAACAGTTGTTACTGAAATATAAATGTAATCACTGCACATGTTTCTTTACAACTGCTAGACTTTTTCCTACTTCAATTATCCACAAAAATACAGAAATGAAAATTTTTTTCTCTAGAGGAAATAATTTTCCTTGTCAACCGGTTGAGAAAGGTCTAACAACAAGGAATAATGAATGCTATTTACCAGAATGCATGCCCTAAAAGCGAAGCTCAAGTTTGTAAGAATATTTGCTGCTATATTCTCAATATGATAAGCTAACACTGAAGATCCTTCACTGAAACCAAAGGCTTTTCTGCCAATGTTCTTGCGAATATACCACACCAGGCAAACTGCAGGACTGATTATAATATCAACTGGCAGGGTTGTATAATGCTCAATTACTTGAATTCCTTCTTTCTCCATAGCCAGAATCTTTTGATATGTACTTCTTCTGGACACCAACATTACTTCACTTGAATTTTGTGTGTTCACAAAAACGACCGCATCAGGAAAAGAAACAAGCCCTAACTCAATATGGTCCGATCCTACAACAGGTGGCTCATAAGATGGATTTCCTGCCCCGGGGCTACTAATTGAAACCTTGCAAGTAATATCACCAAGAACCTTGATGGCATGGATATTGTTCATTTCACCAAGAATCTTGCCTGCAGGTACACTACTTTCTTCAGCTCTATCTTTTGAAGGATTCAAGAAGTCCAGGTCATGAAATGGTGACATGGATTTAAATAGTGACGAAGCCCTCTCATAATCATACTCAGAAACCAGTGTTTGACTTGCTGGCGTTTGGTATTCAGTATCAGTAGACGTCTGGGAAGTAGCCTCAGTCAAATCCTCCCTCAGCAAAGAGACCCTGTCAGAAAGCATGTCCAATGGCCCACTGCCTTCTTCAAATTTAGGCCTGCTAGGATTGTGATCAAGAAGGATGAAGTCAAGAATGACTTTCCCATAATTGGCAATACTTAATTCGAAGTCAAAACTCCTGTTCAGCTCCCCTACCATATTGTGATAAAAGGAATTGATCGCAGAGCTGCAGTTGTCTGCCTCCAACAGATGCCAATTTAAATAGATCCCATCGGATGCCAATGGAGGCTGTGGCTTCAAATCAATCAGGGCTTCTGCAACAATTGCAAACAATGTTCCTAGTACTGAGTCGGGGAGAACTGGCATGGGTAGTGATTTGAACCTCTCATCTACAAGAGCCAGTTCCCAACTGATTACCAATTCCTCATAATTCTTGAACTTCACCTTTTCCTGCAGCTTTTTATTGCAGAACTCAGGCTCATGGACTTCTTGTAAGATGAAGACCTCACTAAATAGAGCTGTCCCAATGTTAAGTATATGAAAGTCCTCGAGGACAACTGGGCTAATTGACAAAAAATAATCTGTGTCTGATGGTCCCTGACAATGTGAGTTGCCTCATAGACAAGGTCTATCCAAAATGCTCACAAAATCCATTTCCAGAAAAGTGGTTCCTATTACAGAGTCAGATTCAAGGTAATCCTTAAACAGACAATGGTGTGAAGGAAATTCATAAAGGTCCTTCTCAAGCAAGTTCAAAATTTCTTTGGTGTCAAATGGAGAATCATCATGTTGACTTAGATATAGTGGTTTGACTTTGTCAAGAAGCTGTACAAGCTCATATTGCACAGATGTGCTTGTCGTAACTTCCAAACTAATCTCTTCCCCTTCCAAAAGAGGAAATTGGATACATGGGAAGTCCGACTGGCCCACGGCATAAGCATCATCTTCCCAAAAGACAGCCTTCGGCTCTATGAGATATTGTATACTTGTGTCTCCAAATTTAGTGACCACTTCTTGAGCCTCCAAAATATAGTTCACTGAAAAGCTCAGCTTGGGTGCATCCTGTCAGTAAAAATATAGCGATAAGTATCTGAGTGAAAGCTTGTCATCAAGATCCATCTGCTAGCAAACCACCAAATGCCTTACAGTCTTGGACCAGAATCTTGTTAAATTCTGACAACCATTTGGGGAAACAACTGAAAGCAACCAGCTGTTGTGGGGTTGTGGCTGCCGATGGTTGTCCTGGCAAATGTCTGAATACAGACTTGGATGATAGTAGTGACTCTGCCTTCTTAAAGACAAGCAAATGCTCAATCATCAATTAAGGGATGGACTATGATCATTTGGGAGGGTCTAACATTCATGAATTGTGTTGACACTTAAATTTTGGCGACCCAGTCATTTATTTATTACATAGAAAATTATGGGTTAATTTTATTCCTGAAAAAATATTAATTACATAGCATATAAATTTAGGTGCATTTATTTTTAATTTGCATTTTTTTCATTTATTTATTGGACCGGTGGCGGATAGGTTCGAATTAATAGCTCTAAGCTTTAACTTGGCAAGCCGGACTAAGCTCATGAAACGAGCAAATTAGCCCAAGACTGTTTTTTAATGATAAAAATTTACCTTGTGAAAAATAGAGATTTGAAATTTTTTCGGGATATGATGGATTTTTTTTGATATAGCAAACGTGACAAAAAAATATTGCATTCGGAAAAGTAAATATTGCGTTTGGAAAAAAAATCTTTGTGGATGTGAATTTAGAAAAATTAAAACCTAATCATTGGCCTATAAAAGGATTGTTCACGTAGGATTTAGGAGCCACGCACATTGAATATACGGCCGTTGAAAGAAAAACGTCGATTGGGGGCTCTCTTTTATCACTTGGTAGAGAAAAAAAAATTCCTTGTAGGGTTTTCTTCTTTTTAGGAGACTCTTCCTACGGTTTTCTTAGGGGTAAAAAAGAGGGTGACGTGAAGAGAAGGGTGCAGGCAGTACAAACAGGAAACAGAGATAGAAGACATTGAGAGACAGGTGAGAGTGACGGAGAGAGAGAGAAGGAAAAAAAAAAAGAAGAAGGGAAAATAGCTACTGTTCGTCTTCTCTAGAGCTTCCCCCCGCCGCTGCTGCTCATCACCTCCGCGCCGTAGCACTCGATCCTTCGCCGAATCGCCATAGTCGCCGCTCGTTCCCTTGCGACGCTCGCACCGCCATCTCGCCTGTTGCCGGAGCCCTCCATTGCCCGCGAGCTCGCTGCTCCGCCAGCAAGTCCCGAACAGAACCCGCGACACCCCTGCTCGACTCCAGACGTCGCTCCTGCCGCGACTCGCCTCTGCCAGCCCTTGCCGCCGTGTGCTGACCCGTGAGTCGCCTTCGACCTGTAGCACCCATCGCCGCAGTCGCTGCCCTTGAGCCGTTCAATGTCGCGCCCATCGTTGGATCTCGATTGGATTTTTTAAAAAAATATCAAATTTAGGTATAGGTTTGTTTTATTAATTAGATTTAATTTATTAGGAAGATTTATTTTATCTTGTTTTAGTTTTTTTGATATATATTTTTTATATATTTCTTGATACAACATCCAATTCACAACCGCACGAATTTTTATTTTATTTATAAGGCTTTAGATGGAATAATTAATCACGCGGGAGTAATATTGATATTATGATCTTTAAGGCTTAAGATCAATTTATCGATTTTATTAGCGAAATAATCAAGTTTGGATTTCAATTCGAATGATGGATAACATTTTTTTTATAACCGTGGATGATTTAGTGTTATCTCTTAATTGTTTTGTTTATCCTGAAAATTCAAAAAAATTGCATTTGCATTTCATATAGATTAAAATTGATTACATGATAGGTTAGTTAATTTTTTTTTTTTTTTTTAAAATGCATGTTTAGAAAGCATTTAGAATAGATAGCATTTCACTTTAGTTCTCACATTTAGTTAGATTTTTATTTAGTGATTTTTATAAAAAAAATACAAAAAAAAAATCATGCCCATGTCATGTAGGATTAGATTCATGAAATGCATATCATTTAGTGATTGTTGCTAGATTCATTTAATTAGAAATTGCTTGCCATTAGAATTATGTTATTTAGTTAATTTAGATTGCATATTTAATTGTTACATTTCCTTAATTTCGAATTTAATGGAAAATACAAATTTTTTTAGAATAAATTCATTTCATGCTTTAGACTGCATACTTATTTATGTCATATAACTTAGATCATATTGTTATGCCATACCATTTCATGTTAGATCAGATACAATGCATGATTCTCATTGAATAAGGGAAAACAAAAAATTGAGTGATTGCTTGTTAATTAGAAATCATATCTAAGACAGTTGATGTGAATTCTGATCTAACGATGCATATGCTTTCGTTGTTATGAGGTAAGTCTTGTATTTTTATTTATTTTGCTTTCTTGAGTGTTAAATTGGTGGTTTGTGCACCTGCATGAACACCTCACATGTTAAGGAAATAAATTAAAATCAATTCAAACTGCTTGCCAAACATTTTTTTTTTGAAATAAAACATTTTTTTTTGAAATAAAAGAAATGGTATCGAAAGGGTATTAGAGAAGTCTAGTGTAACCAAATCCCCACACCCAAAGTCTCTAGTTCGTAGGAGTAAAGTAATAACGTTACTTTACTTAGGTGTCTAATCGATTTACCCTAAACTGATTAGTGGCGACTTCCTTTTGCATGCTAGATATTTGAACCTAAGTCGTGAATTGGTATGGGCTTGGGAGAGCCCGAACTAAGTTTAGACTTAGTAATCCATTAGCCAAACCCTAGGTGGTTCACCCAAAATTTTGGTCGCGATAGCTTGGCGACTCCGTTGGGAAATTGAGTTAATACTCTTAGTGGACTTAAGCCGATGTTCTCTTTTATTTAAAAAAATATGTTTGTTTGGCAGCGAGAATTCTAGGTGCGTCCGTAACATTAATGTGTTAAATGTTTTTGCAAGATAGGAGATTTAAAAGGAAGTGTTTGCTAACTTTTGTTTTATAGGAAGGTGTAGGAATGTATGATTTACTTTAATGCTGAAGTGTTGCCTGATTATAATCTGCCGTCGGACTTGGGCCACATAGGATCATCTGGGATGGTATTAAGATGCATATCACTCTTACCACATGCCCACGGTATAAGTCGCCCATCTCAATCTCGAAGTTTCTCTTTTGGTGTCAAGAGTATACACCTCGGTCCGCATGCCCACGACCCAGGTCGGCTCTTTGACCAAGCCGAAATCATGAGGACCCGACTTAGTCTGCATGCCCGCGGCTAGTCCGATCATCCTTGTGGCTTCACATTGCTAAGCCTATCTAGAGTAGAAATCGAGCCCCACATCTCATTTGCATGTCTATGTGATTGCCATTGATTTTCTTTGATGAAGTAAGTCTTCTATCCCTATACCATGCAATTTATTTTATCGTGCTTTTGGTCGGTCCATGACAATTTAGGTCGATCATTGATTTAACTCTTTTGTCAATTAGAGATGAAATGAGAAAATTGTCATGTGATGAATCATTTGGGAAAAAAACTTTGGAGAATTTGTTTTTAATTCATCTCCAGAAAATTTGGTCCTTACCAGGGTGTCTATTTTTATTCCTTTTTGTACGAACTTTTCATGAATAAATGAAAAAAACATGAAAAAAATGATTAAATCATTGTTATAGATTGACTCTCTATTTACACCTCATGTTTACATGTTTCTGTTCATTTGAATTAGGTGATTATGGAGCGATCCCGCTCACCCATTTGTACACGGTCAAGAGCTAAAAGGGCGGGATCAAAACAAGCGAGAAATTGCGACTTGAAGAAGAAAGCCAAGAGACTTTTGAACCATCTCATTTTCCTGAGGTAATGGAATTTGATGCCACCATGAAAATACTAGTGACATGTCTAGAAGGAAGCATATCTGACCTAGAGTGTTCGCATCACAAGACCAATATGACAAATGGGGGGCACTACAGATTCTAGTAGTGACATGACTGAGACAAAATTTCGATCCGAGCCAAAATTGATGTGCAATTTGAATTTACTTTGATGTTGCATAGTATCATATTCATGCACGTTGTGCAGGGGCAAAAGTAAGAATTCATCATATCAAAGATTGGATTTTCAACCTTAATTGATCAATTGTGTATTTGTTCCCTTTTGATAGGAGCAATCCAACGACACCTATTGCTTTGAGATAGTCCATTCGTGGGACAATTACTTGAATGAATGCTTGAAATCATATTTTTCATACTTATGAGAGTATTTTTGAGTATAGTAAATTGTCTGTTTGAAGTCACAAAAATTTTTCATGCTTAAGGTTGCTGGACTTTTTTGAAAAGAGAATTTCCATAGTGATTTTTACATATTTAACTCACTAATTTCATGTGGAGATTTATCAAAATGGACAATTCAATGGATTGAGCATGCTAAATGAGATGTCTCAGGATGATGAAAGGCAAGCCTTATCCTATACACAGTCCTCTACCTATACACTTGTAAGATGAGTGTAAAAAGTTTCGTATCTGCAAGGTAAAGAGTTTTCTCGCAAAAGGTACGGCAATCGAAATGATGAGGGGCAATTTATTATTATATCCCAAATACTACAGGTGATCCTTTGCTTGACCCTTTTGAGCTTTTTACATTTGTGGAGATTCTTTTCAAATTATCCCTATCAAGAACCACCCCACATCGGGGCAAATTGGAAGTAAGACAACATCATGAGGTGAGGAGAATGAAAAGAAATTTTCTTGTTCTCACTTGCATCAATTTTCAAGTAGTGTTTTTACATTGAATTCATGTGATAATTTAAGTGCCTTAGGATGACAAAGAACATTTCTTTCTCTATCCTACATACTTATGTCTTTTGCATAGCCCACTTGAGCCTGCAATTTTATTTCTTTAAACCCAGTTGATGATCATCCCCCACACTAGGGCAAGGCAAAAAGCAATTGTTCGAATAGTATGGTCTGAAGTGCTGACGGAAGACGAGGACCTCCCAAAAGTCCAAATGTTAAAAACACCATATGGTCTTTCAATAGAACTAAGGGGCATGAAAAAATAGTGTGCCTAGTAAAAGTAAGGCTAATGCCCATGAGAAAAGAAGTGAAAAAAATGAACGAAAACTGGGGGCAAAAAAAAAAGTAGTGTGTCTGGTAAAATCAAGGCTAATGCCCACAGAAATGTCAAATAGATGACTATCGGTTGTAAAAATTGTATCCCAATGAAGCAGTACTCAAAGAGTCAAGATCAATAATGTATGACAATTCCTGGTGAAAAAAAAAAAAAAAAAAAAAAAAAAAAAAAACTGGTGGCAATGCCAAGATAATCATTAACTCTCACCATTTACACACATTTTGAGCCTAATGATCCTTTCATTTCTCAACTTATGAACCCGGTCTATGTTATGTCCCTTACAAAGTCTCTTTTGATTAGGGCACTTTAATTAACATAAGAGTTCATATGTTTTTAAGCATCGCTCGAAAAGTGCGAACAAGATTATTTCTTTCTCATTTTGCAGGGTTCTTGACTTGTAAACCCGGAGATGATTACATAATTATTCTTTCAATTCCTTTGACTCAAAGAGTCCCTTTGTTAAGCCGTTGACTAAGCCCACATTACGGTCCCTATTAAAGACCTCTCAGATTGGTAATGCCGTACGCTTGCGAAAGTACTTGGACACTTGTCGATATGGTGAGATTGAGTGATTATCATAAAATGGCCTTTCTAAATGAGAGTAAGTGAAAGTTCTTTCTAATTGAAAGTCTCTCATTTAATACTCTTAAGAAATCCATATTATTATCTTGAACGACAATTCTCTCTTGTGGAAATTTGGGTGATGCAAATATGGTAAAGTCATTATGCATAAACTGTGATTGAATGGATGAAAACCCCACTAAACTTTGAAATGTGCATTCTAGAGTAGCTCAAATTGCCTACGTCTTTAATGAATGCATATCAGTTTTTGCTCTAATCATGTCTAACATGTAATATTTCCTTGAAGACCAAGTAATACTTGACGTTCAAGTTGCTCTTTGAAGCCTTGAGATTCGGCGTGCTTTCATAGCTTGAAGCCATTTTCCCTGACCTGGCGTGCTTCCACAGCCCAGAATTTTTTTCATTGACTCGGCGAGCTTTTGTAGCCCATAGTCCCTTTTATCGAACCAACGTGCTTTCGTAGCCCGGATTTCTTTTATTGACCTGGCGTACTTCCATAACCCAGGGTCACCTCATTACTTTATTTGGCTTTATAGGAGACGTATCCCCAAGGATTAGAGATGTTACCAGGTAAGTATATCTCTATCCATACCTTAAAATACTTGTCATTGCATAGGTATTCCCCCTCAAGTGCACCAATACTCGACTCAATCGAGCTATCGCCCAAATTTTAGCGATGCGGTCATTTATTTATTGCATAGAAAATTAGGGGTTAATTTTATATCTGAAAAATATTAATTGTATGGCATATAAATTTAGGTGCATTTATTTTTCATTTGCTTTTTTTGCACTTATTTATTGGAACAGTGGCGGATGGGTTCAAATTAGTGGTTTTGAGCTTTAATTTGGCAAGCTAGACAAAACCCACGAAATGAGTAAATTAGCGCAAGTCCCTTTTTTTAATGATCGAAAATTATCTCGTGAAAAATAGAGATTTGAAATTTTTCTAAGATATGATGGATTTTTTTGGATATGGTAGATGTGACAAAAAATATTGCGTTCGGAAATGCAAATATTGCGTTTGGAAAAGAAATCATTGTGGATATGAATTTGGAAATATTAAAACCCTAATCATTGGCCTATAAAAGGGTTGTTCACATATGATTTTAGGGGGCCACAAATTGAATATACGGCCATCGCGGTGGACCGGTTTTCGCATTAAACCGATGAGTTTATGCACTAAACTCTAGTTAGTAGGCTAATGACGTTTAAGGGGTGTTTAGTTTAAGTTAATTATGGATTATGTGGTTAGTTAGATTAGATTAGTGATTTAATTATTTAATTATGCATGTTAGGTGGTTAGATTAGATTAATTAAGGCCTAGGTAGGATGTGCTATTTATCTAGATAGGTTCGGGAATTTTCCCGGTCCGTTTAGGCGATTAATTATGCAATTACGTCCTAGGTTAATATTTTTGGTATTTAAATTGATTTATTAATTAACTTTCGTAATTAATTAATTGATTTTCGAAAATTAGACTGGGATAGTCGGTGACCAAAATTTCGTGCTGATTGCAATGGTGTGGTTGGTTTATTTATCCGGATGCTAATTTGTGCAGTTTGAGTGTTGATTATAATTTTGGGTATTTATCTCAAAATTTAATAATTTCAGTAATCAATTAGAAAATTACCAAGTGTCGGTTTACAATGCCAAAAATGTGTTTTTGGACTATTGAAATTAATGGGATTTTTTAAAAGGAAAGATATTATATTTTTGGCTCGGGCCGACCGTGTACCCAGACACGATTATTTTTATCAAGTATTTTTAACACAAAGAAAATAGGCCAAGACATTATTTTAATTGATGAATTTAAGTGCGAAGCACAATGTCCTAGGCCGTGAGTGAATAATTGTGTGATGGTTTATAGTTAGGGCATGTTGACTATGAGAAGTTGATGTGATATGTGTCATGTTGAAGGAAACCAATGGGTCATGAGCAAGTAAAGGACTAAGTACTACACGAGCATAAAATTTCGTGTGGGTCACCTCTAGTGCCTTATACCATTGCTTAATGTAATCAAGGAGTAAGTATTACATGGTGACTTGAGTCACATGGGAACTACCTCTAGTGCCTTTCAGTAGTGTCATGCATAGTGAAGGGCTAAGTGCTACACGATAGCAATACTTCATGAGAGTTGCCTCTAGTGCCTTGTACTATTGCTTTTTGTAATGAAGGGCTAAGTGCTACATGATAGCAAGATTTCGTGTGAGTTGCCTTTAGTGCCTTATACTATTGCCTAATGCAATAAAGGACCAAGTATTACGTGATAGCGAGGCTTCGTGTGAGTCGCCTCTAGTGTCTTATATTATTACTTGCTGTAATCAAGGGCTAAGTATCACATGACGACCTGAGTCGCAAGAGAACTACCTCTTGAGCCTTGAGTTTAATCTTGAGTCTGGTATTGAGTTGGAATGTGGAGTATGATTATGGGACCTTGTGAGTGATTGTTTGATTCAATTAATTGATTGACTAAGATTGAATGAGACGTTCCAAATGCTCGGGTGTTGTTACTGCACTTATGTGATATATGAATTATGCTAACATGCAGGAGGGAACTGAGGTGAGGTAAGTCTTTTGTATTGTGTGCATAGACTGCCTCTCAGCGTATTACCCTCCTAATCGGGGTTTAGAGCGCGAACTCGCTGAGATTTATATCTCATCCTGTCATGGGCTCAATTCTTTTCAGGGCTGTAGAGTGGAGGATCTGGAGCTAAATTGAGGTGATCTGAAGTGGAGGTCAGATAGATCAACTTCTTTTTTAGAGTCAATCTTTTGAAATCTTTTAGGTATAGACTCTTGTATATGAATCGGTTAGTTTATAAAAGCATGTTTTGTTTGTGAATTTGTTGTCCTGCTTTCCTATCCCGAGATGGTTACTGTCAGGGGATTTGTTATTTGCTTCCTCGTCTGCAATAAAATGAAAGGATCGGCGACTCGACTTGGGAAGTCGTAAATTTTTATCAACCACCGTGGGATGGGCACGCACTCGAGGATCGAGGCATGACATCCACGTTTAAGTGGTATTAGAGCATGTTAGTGTTTGGCGTGATAAGGTGCGATAAGTTATGGGATAGTTAGTAGGAAATATTTTTAATATGCTAATGCATGTGAGTGATAGCTGATTGGTAGCTTGTTTGTGGGGTCACTCAAATTCTAATTTGGTATTGGAATTGGAAAATAGGTTTCTATACGAGATCCCGTAGTATGAGTGACCAGGACCGAGAGGACTCCTAGAAAGAGAACCATTGGATTGATTACTCAAGGTAGGACGCCGACCAAGGTCGGTACCCGAGGGGGTCGTGGTCGATTACCAACTCAAAGGCTAGCACTAGTGGAGTAGCATCACCTCCTGTTGGTGCTAGCAAAACAAACCTTGGTGATTCCAAGATCGAAGGGATCATGCAAGTGCTTGAGGCAATAAGAGACCTGATGGCGCAGTAGGTCCGGAGTCAAGCCGCCGCTGCTCAAGCTACCGCTATTGCCGCCGTTGCCACCGCTGCCGCACCTGTCGAAGTTCCAGTTGGGAACGTGCTTGTACTGAGAGAGAGACCAATTCATAAGCTCGTGGAGTAGTTCTTGAAGATGAACCCACCGAGGTTTACTAGAGCAAGAGATCCTGAAGCTGCATCGCTTTGGATCCAAGATCTGGAGAAGGCCTTTGCACTTCTGATATGCAATGAGGAGGAAAAAGGTTGTCCTGGCAGTATACCAGCTGCGGGGTAACGCAAATAAATGGTGGAGGGCCATCGAGGCATGGTTTTACCGAAGGTGAGGTTCCTATGTGGAACGCCTTCCTTAGAGCCTTCAATAGTAAGTATTTTTCGAGTAGCGCCCAAGAATAGAAGATAGAGGAATTCCGAGTGCCTCCGCCAAGGGATGATGACCATGGACCAATATGAGATCAAGTTTGTGGAGCTGTCTTAGTATGCTCCAAGGCGGGGAGGATCCCAAAAATAAAGCTCGGAGGTTCAAGAATGGCCTTCGACTAGAATTGAAGAACCCACGGTGTTGTTTGATTTGAAGGACTATAATGAGGTGTATAATCGGGCCCACTGATATAGAGAAGTTTGAGTGAGCAAGCCGCCGGGTGGGTCAAGGTTTAGATCAAGCAGGGATGGAAATAGATTTGTGAAGAAACCTATGACTAAAGGAAGGTATCACATTCCACTCAACAAAAAGGATGGGATTGGAAAGTCAATGCCCAACTGTAATGACGTGTGTCGTTTCTGTAGGAAAAGACATGGTTCAGCTCCACGTTATAGGAGGACGGGAGCTTGTTTTAAATGTGGCCAGCACGGCCACCAGTTCAAGGATTGTCCACGCAGGCAAATGGGACCATAGCTGCTGTTACCGCCATCCCCGATGGACAAAACAAAGGGAATGCATCATAGACAGAATGCCACTAGGATGGCGTAGGGGACAAGAATAAACTGAGCCATGCATCGATCAAAGGAAGAATGTTTTGGGATGATTTTATCAGAGTAGCACAATAGAATTTTGATTAAGTTTGTAGAATTTTAGTGTAAATGACCCGTGATTGATTTTCTTTGAGTCACAATGTACCTCTTCGACATATTGGCAACTCTCGGTGGTTGTGAAAATCTTGAGGTTTCAAATATGGACACAGGGTACCAAAACGACAGAAAAATTAGTCTAGTGCCGATTGACGAGAATTTTACAATTTAGTGGAATCACCCACGTTTAGCCACACATCTTAATCGAACCGACCTATCTCTGATATCTAATTGGTTTTTAACCGTGCCTTTGTAATGATCTCGAGATGAGCACGGTCGAGTAGTCAATTCCTGGTCAAATTCTCAAGTCTATTGCATTAATATCCCCTAATGACTTCCCAGATAGTTAGTTAGCTCATGAGTGATCAGCACAGAGAATAACACTATAGGCACATCGATGAAAGGCCCGATTTATTCAATTGAAAGCAGAATCGAAAATCCAGGATATTACAAGTTCTGTGTTATCCAAAAGGATGAGGCTTTACTTTAATTGATTATTCTGATATTGATTTGGCTGGTTGTAAAGTTGACAGGAAAAGTAATTTTGGAACATGTCAACTGTTGGGACAAATGTTGGTGTCTTGGTTCTCAAGAAAGTAAAATAATATGGCTCTCTCAACAGCTGAAGCAGAGTTTGTTGCACTTGGAAGTTGCTACTCAAAAATTTTGTGGATTAGGCAATAACTAAGAGATTTTGGAATAGAATATTCCTGCATTGAAATTAGATGTGATAACACAAGTGCGATCAACGACGACCAGAATTCTCATTCTTCACTCAAGGGCAAAGCACATCGAAATTTGCCATCACTTCATAAGAGACCATGTACAAAATGTTCAATTCATTGATTCGAAGAATCAATAGGTAGATATCTTTACCAAGCCATTAGAGAAGGACTTATTTGAGTCCATTTGAGAAAAGCTAAATATCACACTTCCATCTAACTAAAGTCTATGGATGAGTAAACTCAACAGATCAACATGTGGAAAATTCATCCGTTTGAAAGTATTCCAGACTTAGGTAGTTTTATTTTAAATTTGTGACGTGTAAGTTTCCTTCCAAATTGAACAGGTATGTCTATTCTTAATTTATTTGCCTTTTAAATTTTTGGAAATTCTAATATATTTGCTGATTTTTTGGAATTTATTTCGAAAATTATTGACAGTTACTTTTTTGAATTTTTTGAAAAGGCATTTTCCTTTTATGACGGTTTAGATGCCATATTTCATTTTCTTTAAATCCTTCAGATTTTTTCTTCACGATTACAGTTAGTCTTCAAACCACAACTCGCAAACTCTCATCTCTCTTGAATTCTCTGTCAGATCCTCTACAAATTTCTTACTCATTTCTACGCAAACATGTCGTCGAAGTTCTCCAAGTTTGCTTCAATGTCATACCAAAGAAGATCCTGTCGTATTACTAGTCGCGGGCCTCGGACTAGTCTTGAAGGGCCGATGCATTTTGATTTGAGTGGTGACGATTTGCCTCGAAGTTCTCCTCACTGCTTTACAGATGAGGAAGTTAGTTAGGAAGCAACTCCTATTTCCTTAAGAAGGCCTGAGGTACCTCTTAAACATCATAAATTTTTGAAGTGGGGAGGAGGCCCTATGGAATTTATAAGTAATTTTTGAAAGAAAATGGTTATGGGAATGAAACCCTATTTTTGAGAGCAATAAAGAAGTTAGGACTGGTAGAGCTTGGAACTACGGAAAATAAATTTTCAAACTTTCCTTCTGATCCTCGCTTTGGGACAGAGGGTTAGCCTAAAAACAAGGATGATGATGAGAGGATGTTTAAGAATTTTCAACCAAAGTTTGTGGTTGCGCAAATCACTAGAGAAAAGATGAAACCGTTTCGTTCGAAAGGTCATAATAAGGTTTTTGCTCAAATGCTTAATAGAGGGGTTATCAACCATTGCACTGTGGATTTTGATTTTCTTGTTTTATTAAGGTTAACTTGAGGGAAAAGTTTGCCAAATTTCAAATGGAGAAGTTTTGTGTGGAGACGTTAGAAGCTTACCTTGAATTTACAGTATACTTTTATTCCAGTCTGTCTGTTTTGGATCCATTTCATGTTCAGTTTACTGTGTGTGATAGAGTTTTTGATGTTGACATGAATCTATTGGCTGACATTCTAGGAGTAGAAAGGAGTGGTTTTATGCCCATTAATGTGTCTAGTGCGCAGGTCATTAAGTTTCTAGTGAAAGACAGAATTCCTAGCGAGAGTATTACTCTTGAATGTTTGCTTCCAATATCTTGCTACACAAGATAGTCATCAACTGCATCAAACCTAAGGTTGCTTCAAAGACTGATGTTTCCAGATTCGAAACAAAGATGATGTGGGCCATTTGCAATGGCATTGTCTTTTCACTCCCTCACACTATCATTCTGCATATGTACATGGCTGGTATGAAAGGAAAAGGACAACTGACATATTATGTATTGATAGACAGACTCTTCAGACACTTTCACATTCAACCACCATCTTAGCTTCGCTCCAGAACCCTTGCTCCAATGCAAATTGGATTGAAAATGATTTCAAAGATGCGTTTGAAAGATCTCTCTGGAGCCTTGAATCTTCTAAAGAAAGAATTTGTTAGCAAAGGATCTGCTGCTGAGAAGAACGCATGGGGAAGAGTGTTGTCTCAAAAACATCAAAAAGGAAGAAATTTATTCTTCTCCAGGATGAAGAAGAGGAAGATGATGACGAGACAATCTTTGCTATTGCCTTGCATAACCTTTACGGTTTTGCTAAGTCAGAGGAGGAGGAAGAAGATGAAAGTGAGAAAGAACTAGGAAGAAGAGAGTGATGGTGAAGAAACCGAAGTGAAAGAGGCGAGGATGATGACTTAGATGGAGATGTTGGTGTGAACCAGGAACAGGATGAGACTGACAAGGAAGGAGAAGATACTAGGGAAATTGATGCCCCAAATGTTGAGGAGATGGGATTTGATAAACAAACCGGTGCTGGAAAAGAAAAAGGTTCAAGAGGAAGAAGTTACTCCTCAGACTAAAGGCACCAAAATAGGGGGAGTAAGAGAAAAAACTCCCATTGCTAAACCTACTACTAGTTATGGCATCAGTTGATCTCCTTCAGATGCTAAAGATGTTTTTGCATCCCATTTCCCTGAAGTCTCACTTGAGGGTCTACAAAAATAAACTAATGTTCAAGGGGAGCAAAGAACTACATATGTTTAGGTTGATGTTGAAAGGGCTAGTAGGAACACCTAGAGGGGGTGAATAAGTGAAAATAATTTTTCACGGAATAAAATGATTGCTTTCGGAATTAAGTCTTAGCAAATTTAAGCGAGTTCAAGCTTTAACAGTTAAATACAACTACGAACAATTAAAAGAGTTTATGGAAGAGAATAGGAGCATAAAGTTTATAGTGGTTTGGCTTAGATCAAGCCTACGTCCACTCTCCTACACTGACAGCCTACTAGCTGGATTCCATTATGAATCAAAAGAGATTTTACAGTCTCACGATCTCATCTTCACATTATAGAGACTCTACTACACTATCCCGAAGTCTCACAAATGTTTGCTCTCTCTTTTGACTACAATTTTAGCTCAAGCAAATGAAATAACAAGGAACTAGGAAGTTTCAGACTTTGAAATTTTTCTTTCACGCTCTCTATCTAACAACAAGTGAGTCCGCATTAAATACTTATTCACGCCAAAACGATTGTTGGCACTTTCCAAAAGAATTATTCCAATCTATCCGTTGGACAGATTTAATCAAGGAGATCTCGAGTCGTTTGATGATTGAGATGAAAGCCCATCAATTCTGTTCGCCCATACAATCAGGATATTGGTTTCCATAAGTAGAACTTTCCAAGTTTACTCGCCTTTCAAAAGATTTGATTATCGAGATTGAATCCAATAAAGATAATCAATCATGAGAGTGCTGCATCCCGCTGTAAGGTTGTCCAAAAGCCATGCGGATCAATTCCTTAAAGAATTAAAGATAATCTCGCATTTAGATAAGTCTGCATTCTTCAGTTTGGAAACTGTCAGTGGGTAGACTTTGAACCGAACATCTGGAGCTCGTAGACTTTGTCACTAAAGTCTAAAAGTCATCATAATAGACTTCGGATAAGTTTTGTCAACTTCAAAACCCTAGGGAGTTTTCTCCAACAATCTCCTCATTTTTGTGGTGGTAAAACTTTTCGTAGATTTAAGAACTTTTGACCCGCAAAACAACTTTTAGGCAATACATGATAACTTATAAAAAATTGAATAGAATTTGGATGGATAGTGATAATTCTGCAACCACAAAAAACATGTTGGTCTTTAAAAAGATAAGACAAATAACTATCTAACCACATAACCACATTAAGTATTACCAACATAAGTTGCAGCACGCATTCAGTCAGTTCAAAAGTTCAATTATCCAAACAAAATAGTGCGCAGTGCCAAAAGTAAAACAAAACGTTGAATTCAAATCTGCACCATTCCCCTCCTTTTTGTTAGCAGCAAAAAGTGGAGAACTCAAAAGATTAATAAAAGTGAGATGAAATCAGGGCTGTTTGGGGATACGAACGAGCTGAAAATCCCCCATGGACTATCTTGTCTCTTCCGGCTTTCTTCTTGTCTCTTTCAACTTCTCAAGGTCTTCACCCTTTGCAGTTTCTTGAATTTGAAGCTTGAGGGCTTGCATTTGTTTGTGCGAGCATCCGAAGTAGACTTTAAAGCTGTTTTGAGATTCTTGATCTCAAACTCCAGTCCATATTGTTGTCCCTTCAAATCCAAAAGGATCTCTAGCAACGTTTTGAAGTCTAATATAGTCTCTATTTCAACACTAGGTTCAGCCAAATCAATTCTAGGAGTATTGAGGTCTGAAGGGATGTCAGCGTGTCATTCACTAGGGCTTGGAGAGGATGCCTTAACATCAGCTTCAAGGAATTGAGAGGTATAGACATTCTCTAGATCTGCTGGAGACCTGCTAACATCATCACTTGTAAAAACAGGAAAAGAAGTACCTGTCTTTTCACAAGCTCCCCCAATTTCCGAGGCTACAAGTGGAGAAGTGAAACATTTTTCTTGCTCCTTTTCTGTTTCAGCTTCCAAGTGATGTTCTTCTTCTTGTCTATCTCGACAATTCCACTCTTAATTTTCTCATAATCCTCTGATAAGGATATCGCAAGAGTTGACTCAAAAGAGTCATCCCTGCCTTGTTCTTCTCATTCTTTTCTTCCTTCTCTCCTCTCTTCTCTTCTTTCTTCACTTCCTTCTTCTATTCCTTTTCTTCTCTCCTATATTTCTTCTCCTCTCTCCTATGTTTCTTCTCTTCTTCTTCCTTCTTGGTCTCACGGCTGCTCAAAACTTACAAAACTCGAAGATTTCGCAAGGCAAATGTAGAAAGAGTAAGCTCATCCTCATCTCCTTCATCTTGCAATATAAGGGCTCTTCTCTTCTTTGTTGATTCAATCACGAGCTCCTTACATTTTCTTTTCTGAGCGGCAGAGTCTCGTTTTGTCTTGCTCGGGGACTTCTCCTCAAAGTGCTCCAGCTTTTTAATTAGTTCCTTTAGTCTCATTTTTGACACCATCTTCAATCCTATCACCATAGGAGTAATGGTCTGAACACATAGAGATGCAGGAAACCGAATCTGAAATTGATTGAACAATTTGGTAACCAGCGCTAAATAAGGAAGTTGTCATCTATCCTTCATCACAGTCCTGTACATGTGCATGAGGATTGTGTGGGGCAGCGAGACCTTCATCGACGGTGCGGTGGCGAACATCGGCTTTGCTTCCGAGCGAGAAACATCGGTTTTGGAGGTTGACTTGGGGCGGATGCAATTGATGACAATCTTGTGTAGTAGAATGTTGGATGCAATCATCCTTTGATAGATAATTCCACCCTTAAAAGATTTGTCCTTCACAAGAAAGCTTGTAGGACCAACAGTCACGTTGATTGGTCGGAAACTCCCTCTTTCCACACCAATAACATCCGCCAGAGTGTTAACATCCACCACAAATTCTTTGTCCCTTATGGTAAAACAAAATCTATTAGCATCAAGAAAAGATAGATTCGAATAGAAATAAGCAGTCAATTTAGCATAGGCAATAGCGGTCTCCGAACAAAATTTTTCAAGCTGAAGGATAGCAAACTTCTCCCTCAGATTCATCTGCAAAGAGTCCAAGAAATCGAAATCCATAGTTCGAGGGTTTATCACCCCTCTTTTTAGCAGTTTGGAGTAAATCATTTTGTGTTCTTTGGAACAGAACAAATCCTTTCCATGAACATGCACATTTGCAGCAACGCCCATCCTAGGCTGAAAGTTTGCGTACAACTTCTCATCGTCATCCTTAATATCGGGGCGATTAAGAGAACTAAAACGAGGATCCTTTGGAAAGTTAGCAAATGTCCTATCCGCCATCGCTTCCGACGCAATGCCTAACCATTCCATTGATCTCAAGAAAATAGTTTCATTTCTATAACCTCTTTCTTTCAAAAACTCGTCGATGAAAGTCATCGTAGTTTCTCCCTGCTTTAACTAATTATAGAGTTTAAAGAGGAACTCAGGTTTTAGCGTTCTTACCGGTTCAACGTCTTCCACAATCTCTTCTTCCTCATGATGGTGCGGAGGAGGTTGAGATGCACGTGGTTGAGAATGCTGTTGTTGTTGTTGCAAATCATCTTCCTCGACGAGGTCAAAGAAGGTAAGACCCTCGGGCATGCTTCGTGGTCCCCGCTTGCAATCCAAGACGACTTTCTTTGGAAAGACATCTTTTACGATCGTGGAGGATTTCCTTGACTTGTTTGGATGAAAAAGATGAAAGCTTTGTAGATCAAAGCTTGAGAGTAAAAGAGAAAGTAGAAAATTTTGTATTCTAGGGTTTGAGAGACATCATAGGTGAAGACGAAAAGACTCGACGGTATATGAAAGAGATAAAAAGGGGTAAACGAACCGTCATACTGAAAAAGCTGTCATTTCGGATCAGTTTTTGTATTGGAGTAGAGTCTGCTCATTCTAAGTTTGATCACTTTAGACTTTAACCGGTATAGAATATAATATTTATTATGGTGCAAATAGACTCAAATAAACTTTTCTCAAGTGGCTTTGTAAATATGTCCGCCGGTGATTCTTCGAGTAAATGAACTAAATCATTATTTCTCCATTTTGAACATGATCCCTTATGAAATGATGTCGAATTTCTATATGCTTTGCCCTTAAATGAAGAATTGGGTTCTTCTTGAGATTAATAGTACTTGGTGTTGTCGCATTTGATCTCGATGCACGATTCTTCAATTCCAAAGTCTCTTAACCGTTGCCTTATTCACAAAATTCGAGAACAACAGCTCCCAAGAGCCACATACTCCTTCGCTGTTAATAGAGTTACAATACTCTATTTCCTTGAGAACCACAATACCAACTTGTTGCTAAGCGGTTGACAAGTATCGAAGTACTCTTTCTATCAATTCTACAACTGCTAAATACGTATTCGAATATCCAATGAGAGTAAAGTCTTCTTCTTTGGGATACCACAGACCTTTCCTTGAAATAGTTGCAACGTATGATGCATTTTGCGGCACTTAAATGAGATTCTTTGGGATCAAATTGGAATCTAGCACAAATGCAAACACTAAACAATATGTCGAGGTCCGGATACAGTAAGGTAAAGAAGTGAACCAATATCCCATAAAGTTTCGGTCAACTTTCTTTCCTCTTTCATCTTCATCCAGTTTCGAAGAACTTGACATTGGTGTCTCTGTCTTTTTGCAATTCTCCAATCCAAATTTCTTGATGAGATCTTTTACATATTTTTCTTAGTGAATGAAAATCCTTTTCTTCGATTGTTTGACTTGTAATCCGAGAAACAAAAATTCACCCATCATGCTCATCTCAAATTCATCCTGTATAGATTTAGAAAACTTCTTGCATAGATTTTCATTAGGAGATTCAAAAATGATATCATCGACATAAATTTGAATTAATAAAAAGTCTTTTCCTTCTTTCTTTATGAACAAAGTAGTATCTACCTTTCCTTTTTCAAACCCATTTTGAGTTATTAATTTACTTAACCTTTCATACCGGACTCGAGGTGCTTACTTTAATCCATAGAGGGCCTTTTTCAGTCGTAGATTGAGTCGGCTTTCTTTGATATTCAAAACCAAGTGATTGTTCCACATAGACTTCTTCTTGAATAAATCCATTTAGGAATACACTTTTGGCGTCCATTTGGAATAACCTGAAATTTTTATAACAAGTAAAAGCAAGTAATAACCTTATTGCTTCTAACCTCGCTACTGGTGCATAGGTCTCATCATAGTCTATCCCTTCTTCCTACGTGTATTCTTTGCCCACGAGTCTTACTTTATTTCCGACTACATTTCCTTTCATGTCCACTTTGTTCTTGAGAATCCATTTAATTCTAATAATCGACTTACCTTTAGGTTTAGGAATTAGCTCCCAAACATCATTGATGCTGAATTGTCTGAGCTTTTCTTGCATAACTTCAATCTAGCGTTCATCAGTAAAGGCTTCTTTTATGTTTTTGGGTTCAATTTCAAAAACAAGTGCTAAAGCATTGGACTCTTCTCGGCTTTTGGATCTGGTGTGAATTCCTTCATCAATGTTGCCAATGATGAGTTCTTTAGGGTGACTTGACTTGTGCTTCTAGTTGCTGGTTGGTTTGAAATTTTGCTCATCTTTTGCTTAAGTTGAATCTTCTTGTTCTGCTTGATGTTGATCTTTAGAAATCTGTTCTACTTCTGGAGAAGTATATTCTGTAGCAGGTTCAGCTTCTTCAAGTTGAGTCTGATCTTCTTGATTCTCCACAAAGTCTTGAAACTTAACGTTCGTAGACTCTTCAATTGATTGAGTCTTCTTATTAAAGACTCTATATGCTTTGCTCGAGGTTGAGTAGCCAAGGAAAATTCATTCATCTGATTTTTTTTCAAACTTCTCAATTCGATCATTTGCATTTTTCAAAACAAAACATTTACAACCAAACAAATGAAAGTAAGAGACAATTGGCTTCTTCCCTTTATAGATCTCGCAAGGAGTTTTCTCTAGAATAGGTCTCAAGAACACTCTGTTGATAATATAGCAAGCTGTAGAAACTACTTCAACCCAAAATCGAGAGGAAACTTTACTCTCAATTAAGAGGGTTCTAGCCATTTCTAGTAAGGATCTATTCTTTCTTTCCACAACTCCATTTTGTTCAAGAGTGTATGGAGAAGAGAAAACATGCTGGACACCAGATTCATCACAGAATTTTGCAAAGTTTTGATTTTCAAACTCACCTCCATGGTTTGTTCTTATGCTTGAAATAGTATAACCTTTTTCATTTTGAATCTTCTTGGCAAACTTTGAGAAGTAAGAGAATGCTTCAGACTTATTTGTCGAAAAATAAACCCAAGTGAAACGAGAGTAATCATCCACGATTACTAGGCATTATTTCTTTCCACCAATGCTTTAAGTTCCGGTTGGTTAAAAGAGGTCCATGTGCAAAAGCTGCAAAGCTTTATTAGTAGAAACTCGATTTACAGATTTAAATGAACTTCTAACCTATTTTCCCAAAACACAGGGAATGCATAGATCAAGCTTTTGATAGCTCAAATTGAGAAGACCACGAACAAGCTTTTTGGAGGAAATCTTGGCAATCTGCTTCATGTTAACATGACCAAGCTTTTGATGCCAAAAATTTGCTTTATCTTGAATGGATATAAGATGCTGAGAACTTTCTGGTTTTACATCCATAAGGTAAATATTCCCATGCCTTCATCTAGTGAAAGATTGAGAGATATTTTACTTGTTCCCGAACAAATGCCTTCTTGGAAGTTGATTTTGAATGCAGTATCGCAAAGCTGACTTATCTTTGAGTAGATTATAATTCAGTCCCTCCACCAAGGAGACATTGTTATAGTCAAGCTTCCAATCTTCACGGTTCAACATTCAACGACTTTTCCCTTACTGTTTCTACCAAAAGAAACTTTTCCACCATTTATTTGAACAAACTTTATAAAGAAGCTAGAGTCTCCCGTCATGTGCCTCAAACAGCCACTATCCAAATATCATTTGATCTTCCTCTTGATAGTGACACGTGATCAAAAAAAGAACTCAAGTTTTCTTTGGTACCCAAATTTTCTTGGATCCAGGTGAGTTAGTATTAAATACTGTCTTTACCCAATTTCTCTTAACAAGTCTCCAAAACTTGGGACATTCACTCTTGAAATGTTCTGAGTTGTTATACTTTGAACATTTGAGAGCACTCTTGCCAACAGGTTTTACAAAAACCTTTTGAAAATGATTTTTGTAAAATGCCTTTGTAGGTCTTTGTTTGATCCTTTCTTTAACTTTGAGAAAATCAATTAAATGAATATTTTCCAAAGTCATTCCCAAACCGGACTCGTTAAAATAAGGTCTTTGTACTAAAAGATTTTCTCTAATTTCTTGGATCCTATTGAAAATCTTTTTGTGATATTTGAAATGTCTTCTTTTAAAAGAGTATTTTATCTAGATTTTCTCTAATTTCAGAATTTGTTTTCAAATCAACAAAAATTTTATCTAGAATTTCAAATTTCTTTTTCCAATGAGCTTCCTATAGTTTGAGTTTTGAATTTTCCCTTTTTAGTTCGGAAATTCTTTTAAGAGAGGTTTTGAGACTAAAACAGAGTTCATCAATATACTTTGAGACTTTAACATGAATTTTTAGATTACTTATCTCAATTTCCTTGTCTGAGTTTGAGTCTAAATTTGATTCTGAATTTGCCATTAGACAAATATTGGCATATTCTTCATCACTTTCCTCACACTCTGTATCGCTTCATGTCTCTATTTTGAGAGCCTTTTTGTATTTTTCAGTTCTTCCTTTATTTTTCTTCAACAAAAGACGATTGGGTCTGATATGCCCATTTTTTCTACATTCGAAGCATACCACATCTTGACTAGTTTCATCGTCCTCAGTTAGTCTTTTATGGAATTTTTGCGTGCTCTGTTTTTTCCAGTTGAATTTTCTTCCCTTCTTATTCCACTTTCTGAACTTTCTAATCATGGGTGCTAGCTCTTCATCGTCCATGTCGTCTTCAGAGTTTGTATCATCAGAATCAGTGTTAGATTTTAAGGCAATTGACTTATTATATTTGGGATCTTCATCCTCATCGATTTGCTCCACTTCATATGACTGAAGTGTGCATATCGTCTACAAAGAGAGGCATGATCCTTTGCGTTTCTCTAATTGATGTCTTTACGTGATTCCAGTCTTTGGATAATCCATGCAGTAGCTTATTGACCTTCATTGGTCCTGAGATTGGCTGTCATTGATATGCCAAGCCGTTTACAATTTCTATGAAGCGACTGAACATATCAGTGATGGATTCACTAGGTTTCATCTTGAAGGCTTCGTACTGTCCGAGTAAAATATTTATTTTCATTTCTTTTACTCGATCAGCTCCTTCGTATGTAACGTGCAACCTATCCTAAAATTTTTAGCTGTTTCACGGGGAAGAAATTTGGTTATATTCAGTAGGTGATAAAGCGAGTATAAGGAGTAAATGGCTTTAGCATCAAGAGCCATCTCTTGGTTAATTCCGTTTCACGGTAACTCGCCAGCATCTACAACTTCCTTGCCTTTTTTTGAGGTTGATGAAGTTTCGAGAATAATCCATTTTCAACCACATGTCATTCAGAGGATCTTTTGATCTTAAGAATGCCTTCATCCTGTTCTTCCATACATTGTATTCATTTCCATCAAAGTATAGAGGTCTGGTGTTGCTTTGGCCTTCAACCAATCCTGGAGCCAAAATACTAGCCATAAATCTTTAGCTTTTGAAATAAAAACACTTCAATAAAATAAGCACATAGGCTCTAATACCAATTGAAAAGGCTAGTAGGAACACCTAGAGGAGGTGAATAGGTGTGAAAATAATTTTTCGTGGAATAAAATGATTGCTTTCAGAATTAAGTCTTAGCGAGACTTAAGCGAGTTCGGGCTTTAACAGTTAAATACGACTACGGACAATTAAAAGAGTTTAGGGAAGAGAATAGGAGCACTTTAGTAAGGACCCGGGCCCCCTTGTGTGATATTATCCGCTTTGGGTCACCCGCACGGCGCGGACGAACCGCCATCCCAGCCGCGGTCTTTTCCCTCACGGTTTTAAAAACGCGTTACACATATTAAGGAACCCGGGCCTTATAAAGGCTCCCGGGACTCCCCCTAGCGATGTAGGACAGGAGAAATGCCCTTAGCCTCGCCCGCGTACTGCCGAGGCGATTTTAGTCCGTCCCTCCATACCGCCCGAGTCCTGGGTTGTCACATTCTGCCCCCTTAAGGCACAGCGCCCTCGCTATGGCCCCACATGCTGCGGGAGTCGGCTCTAATACCATTTGTAATGACTCAACACGGTGGGGCTCGGGTTGTTACTGAGGGCACTAACCCAATTTTCTGTCAGATTCAATACCCGGCACTCGTAATTGAAACATTGAGATTTTCACGACAATTGACGGTTCGCCAATGTGTCGAAGATGTACGTGGTTTGAAAATAATCGACCACAAGTTAATTGCACTAAAAATTCTTAAAAGCTACTCGGTAAGTTAGGTCACGCTAAAATTGTGTCAGATTGAAATTAACCGTGAATTTGAACTCGATTTTAGAAATTGAAAGTTTTGTCAGGTCACAATTCATTTTAGGATCGTCGACTCATCTTTCGAAGAATTTTCGGCGAGCTTGGGATTTTTACGGAAAATCGCTTAGGACAATTCGAAAAAGAATGGAAATTCGGAGGGGCCAAATTGAGGGGAGTTAATTATGTTTAAGTGTTGATTAGTTTAAGTCAATTAGGGATTAGGTGGTTAGTTAGAACATATTAGTGATTTAATTACTCGTTTATACATGTTAGGTGGTTAAAGTAGCGTAATTAGCAACTAGACAGATTGTAGCATTTACCTAGATAAGTTCGGAAATTTTCCGGGCCCGTCTCTGTATTTAATTAGGCTTTTCCGGCCTAAGTTTGCATTTTTGGTATTTATTGGTATTTATTTGATTATTTTGGTAATTATTTAATTAATTATTATTTTCCGAAAATTAGACCAGGATAGTAGGTGATTGGAATTTCGTGCTAATTGCAATGGTATGATTGGTTTATTTAATTGAGTGCTAGATTGTGCAAATTGAGTGTTGATTGTAATTTTGGGTATTTATCCCAAAATTTTATAATTTTAGTATTTAATTAGAAAATAATCGGGCGTTGGTTTACAACGTCAAAAATGTTTTTATAAACTATATAATTAGTGAGATTTTATCAAATAAAGATATTATATTTTTGACTCAAGCCGACCGTATATCCACACATGATTATTTTTATCGGGTATATTAAACACGAAGAAAATAGGCCAAGACATTATTTTAATTGAGGAATTTAAGTATGAAGCACAATGTCCTTCGCCATAGGTGAATAATCGTGTGATGGTTTATAGTCGTAGTAAGATGACTATTAAAAGATGAGGTGATGTATGTTGTGCATGACGATATGGGTTGGATCAAGAAAAGCGACGAACTTCTAGTAGGCCGTGCCCATTGGGCCGTGATTAACCGCCGAACTTCTAGTAGGCCGTGCCTATGGGACCATGATAAACAGCCAAACTTCGAGTAGGCTGTGCCCATTGAGCTGTAATTAAAATACAACGCCCCGTTACGCTAGAAGACCGCCAAGCATCAAGCAGGCCATGCCCTTTGGCCGTGATTAAAATTGGGACGCGTGTTTGGTTGAGATTGTGTGAGACTTTCTAGTTGATGTGTGCATTTATTATATGCATCTGTGATCTGAATTGTACTGACATGCAGGAGGAAACTGAGGCAAGGGAAGTCCTCTGTTTTGTGTGTATAGACCGCCTTTAGGCGTATTTCCTTCCTAGTCGGGGTTTAAGGGGTGAACTTGCTGAGACATTATCTCACCCCGTCGTGGGCTTAAACTTTTAAGGCCATTAGATGGAGGACCCGAAGCCTTGGAGCCTATTGAAGTGGAGTCCGAAGGATCGGTGTTTGTGTCCGACGAGTAGGTCGTAGGACAGTTTCTTTTGGGACCAATCTTTTTGTACCTAAACCCAATTGTTTATAAAAGTGTTTTGGCTGTGAAATTATTTCCTGCTTTTCTATCTCGTATTAGTTCCGTCGGGGGTAATCATTTGCTTCTGCATGTGCATTAAAATGAATTGGGTCGACGATGCGTCCGAGACGTCGCAAGTTTAGTCGACCACCGAGGGATGGGCAAGCGCTTGAGGTTTGGGGTGTGACATAACTGATTTCATCTTTTTAATACTGACAAAAAGGGGGAGAGACTATACAGATTGAATCTTTTGAACTTGTGGCATTTGAATCTGTGTTGGAACCTTTATTGGTTTGTTTTGTTTTGCAAAACTGATAAGACTAATATGGTTTGTAGATGTAGACTACTACTATGTGTATTTATTACAATTACTTTATGTTCTTTTTTATAAATTATCATGTGCTGCTAAAGTGTTGTTTTGCAGGATATAAATTCCATATTATGATTAAATCTACATGAAAGTTTTGTCAACATAAAAAGGGGAGATTATTGAAAAACTCCTATCAAGTTTTGAAGTTGACAAAACTTTCATTCTCTTATTCTTACTCTTACTTTGAATGATACTAGACTTCTATGTTATATCGTGGAATGTTGTCAAAGTCTATTTTACTTCAAAAGTCTTTCCCACTCGATGAAGATCCAGACCGAACCGAAGTCAAGAACGGAGATATACTCGGACTCAAGATTATGAATCTTTCAACAAGGATTCAGTACGTGCAAGATTTATCCTAAATATTTGGTGTTCTGGTGGAGAATCTCACTTACCTTTCCTAAATATATTGATAAATTCAATCACGGATTGATAAGATTAATTTCGAAGACAAGTTCCTTTTTTAGAAGCATCTACATATGGAAATCTAGATTCTGATTGTATGGGCGATCGGAATCATCGGATTTTCACCTCAATCTTCAAATGACTACAAAATCTCCTTAATCGATTATGTCCAACGTTGAAAGAAATTCCTCTGAAAAGTGCCAACGGTTAGAAAGGCGTAGAGGAGTATTTAAGGAGGTCATTCGATTCATTTAAGAGAGTGCGTGAGAATTAAAATTTCAAAGTTTGAGACCTTTCCAATCACTTGTTTTTCATCGTTTGTGCTTACAAATTGTACTCAAGAGAGAAAAACTCAAAAGGAGTGACTTAGTGAGAGAAAGAAGAAACTCTTCACTGAGTGATCATACCCAAGTCATTGTATTTCTCTGTTGAATCCTTAGTGAAATTCAGCTAGAAGGCTGTCGACGTGAGAGTGGACGTAGGCTTGATTTAAGCCAAACCACTATAAATCTCATGTCCAATTTTCTCTTCCGTTAAATCTTTTGATTTTTTTGTTGCAATATTTTTATGAGTTCTGCTAATTTCTAAAACATCTTATTTGAGTCTGAACTTTTATCAGAAGTTTGGAGTCAGTCAAACTTTCTTTGAGAAAATAACTTTTACTGCTTTATTAGCTTAATTTGTTTTCACACATGTTCACCTCCCCTCTAGACGGTAATACTAGCACTTTCACGTATGAGGGTTCTCTTAGGAAACCCATATCACTTAAAAGAAGGGGCATCGAAGATTTACTTATGCGTATGCATGTTTACCATGTCAAAGGATGTACATTCAACACGTGAGGTCCACATGTCATAATCATAATTATGAAGAAAAGGCGCGTCCACCCTTGCAATTGGATTGGGTAAAACAATGACCGGACCTCATCTAGAAAAGAAAAAGAATGTCAACTCACCATAGGGGAGGTCGAGGAGAACTTCTCCAGATTTTGTAGCGTTTGACACAGACCAAGTCTTTTGGATATAGGCAATAATCATATAGGGATTTTTTCGCCAAAATCTGTCTATAAATATATCATCTATTTCAAGTTACAATCTTAACTAAGATACCAATTTTTAACATGCTGAATGTTAACATTATAAAAAGTTTGCCGACGTTTTAAAGTTACAAATGTCAATATCGAATTATGAACTATTTCTTCGATTAGATATGCCAACCACCTTTTCAGGTTATTTACCAACGTGTATTGGTCGTGAGTGAGTGCACAAGCACAAGAGGGCCTAGATCAAAGCAGGGAACACAATTAAGGCGAGAGAGGAAAGGACAAAAATCAGATTAGATATATTTCTTTCGTAAGTCTTAATAATTTTTTTTTTTTTTTTGAAATTTAGACCAATGTATGTGTCTTCAGAATTCAACATTTTGTAGCCCAATAGCTAGAACTGTCCTGAACTTTTCATAAAAAGATTAGGCGGGCCTAGGTAAATCCAACCCAAGAAAAAATCTGAACCGAGTTGGGGGGGTCACCGTGTTGATAAACTATTAACCTCTAGTCTAGTAAGTACACTTGTACATATTTTATAATAAAAAAAAGATAAAAATTACTAATTTATCAAAATGTTAGTAAGTTATCAGTTAATTTCAAATTTTACCAGTATGGTTTAGTAAACTACTAAATATAATTCTACCAAAAAAAAAAAACTACTAAATATAATGAATTTTACAATATTCCAATATATTAGTAAATAACAAACATCTTTAAAATGTTATAAGTTGGTTAGTGTACATCCAATCCTCTATAGAATTTTCCAACAACCTAATAAGTAACAATATTTTTCAACTATTACAAATACGGTTAGTAAGCTTTCACTTTATAACGAATTTATCAATATCTGAATTCACAATGTATTCACATTGAGAGGAGTTGTTTCTTCACATTTCACAGAGTCTTTCATTCTGATTTGGAGTTCATGCAAATTTGTTTCCCATGTCTCGAAATTGAGAAAGGAAACATAATCTTTGGAAAGGAATACATTAAACATCGGTGGGCCCTATGCCATTAATAATTTTGATTTCTAATTTTGTATTGGCCTCAACTTGCAATTAATAGAAAAAGCATAAACAGGACGAAATGAAATTTGCCAACATAATTTCACATCATTGACAACCAAAACATTTAAAGTATAATAACACATAGTACTGCTAGATTGCTAAAAAACACCAAATTACAAAATGACGTGATTTGCACTTTCCAAGCCATTTCATTGATGTCTTGCTAGAACAAGGTTGAAATTAAAGAAAAAAAATATCGGTTACTACTGATAAGGAGAAACAAACCAACTACAAAGATAATTCTGCCTAAATAAGAAAACAAGAACTTCACAAGATCAATAAAGCATTAGACTGATTGATGTGGATAATAGGCTCGTTACACTCTTCTCAATCTCCTCCTCAACTCGGCTGCCTTCACTACAACAATCACGTACACCATGTCTGCTTTACGATCCACAAAGTTGAAGTACATTTGTCTCCAGGTCTTCTTGTACACCAAAGTGCCAACAACTCCCCAAAACCCAGTCGCAAACCCGAGCATTATTACTATGTAGAACATTACCTTTTCAAGCTTACCTTCTTCATTGGCAACTTCGTCCGGCGCTCGAGGGGCCTCTGCTTCGAGGCATTTCTTCTGTAGAAGATCACCACAAAGTAAAGGATTGTCGGCATAAATGGAAGGATCATCAAGTGTCTGGATTTGATTTCCTTTCGGAATTGGCCCCGTGAAGTTGTTGTGTGACAAGTCTAGTTTGCTCAGTGCTATGAATGCAGAAAAGCTTTGTGGGATTGTTCGAAAGGTGATTATTTGAAAGATCAAGTGACTCGAGCAATCTCATGTCTCCAATCATAGTCGGGATGCCACCAGAAAGAAAGTTCAATGATAAGTTCAAGCCTCGCAATCCGGGAGAGCAAGGTAAGCTCTCTTGGAATTGGCCCAACCAGTTTGTTGCTCGAGAGATCTAAATTCACCATAAGCTGTAGATCAAGTGTCGTGTAGTCAAGATCCATCCCCTTCACAACCTGCTCCACATGCACTTGAGTCCAATCCGTCCTAGGGATGTCTGGAGAAGAGGGTAAGTTGCCTTCATCTATGCTTTTGTTCAGTTTCAAACCTTTCATATGGCCAAGGCAATTTGGAATCGTTCCTGTCAGATTGTTGACTGCCATGTCCAATATTTGCAGCGTAGAGAGTAAGCATAGTTGTGAAGGAATGCTTCCATTGAACATGTTTTCTCGCAGTCTAAGAATCTGTAGTAACGGAAAACTTGGTCCAATCCAATGTGGAACACTACCAGAGATTTTGTTCTCACCAAGGTCCAAAATTTGCAAGTTCCTGCAATACTTTATAGTCACAGGAATTCCTCCTTGGAGCCTGTTGTTGTTCAAGTGTAACGACGTAAGCCCAATTAGATTTCCTAAAGAACTCGGTATAACTCCGGACAGCTTATTAGATGATATATCAAGGAGGCTCTTAGGGCTCTTCTTCCAACAAGTAGGAATTTTGCCAACTAATTCATTTCGCCCAAGGTGCAAGTCATACAATCCTTCCATCTCACATATTGAGGTGGGTATTGAACCACTTAAGAGATTGTCATTCAGATTCAAGATTGTCACCCAAGGCATTGCTAGGCCAATATCTTTTGGAATTGGTCCTGAAATTAAGTTGTGAGAGAGATCTAAATGATAAAGAGGAAATTGTAACAGAGATCCATTTATTTGGTTGGGAGAAAGATCTAACAAATTTATTTGATTGTGAGAGAGATATAAATATAGAAAATAAAGAAATTCCAAAGACTCATTTATTTGGTTGGGAGAGAGATCTAACGAATTTATTTGGTTGTGAGAGAGATCTAAATATAGAGAATAAGTAAATTTCGAATATTTATTTATTTGGTTGTGAGAGAGATTTAATGAAGATATCTGGTTGTGAGAGAGATCAAACTCATATTGGGACTCATCTAACACATACAGATTAGAAGGAAATTTTGACAGAGAACCATTTATTTGATTGTGAGAGAGATTCAAGTGAGATAATGACATGAGACTTAGCCAATCTGGGAGAGAACCTGAAATGGAGGCATTGGACAAAGACATCCTCGTGAGATGGGCTTGCGTTCTTATCCATCGTGGAAATTCTGTTCCGAACTTGCATGACACCATACCCATGTACCGAAGATTGAAAGGTGGTATCCAATTAGAATCCACCTCGATAGCTAAATGATTGTTGCTGATATCTAAGATCTGTAGCTTCGAGAGGTTGGAGAAGTGGATTTTGGAAACTGTTCCTCGCAAGGAATTTGCTGAAAGATCTAAAGAGAAAAGATATTGAAGTTGTCCAAGACTCTGTGGAATAGTGCCATTTAGAAGATTGTTGCTGAGATCTAAATTTGATAAGACTTGCAATCTTCCAAATGCATCGGAATATTCCCTGTTAATTGATTATATGATAGGTCAAGTACCATCAGGTTTTTCAGGTGAAATAGCCAATCTGGCAAAGTCCCCTGAAGAAAATTATTACTTATCCCCAGTCGCTTGAAGTTTTTCCCAATAAGCCTTGATGAACTTCCCTCCACTGAAAATATCTCCTCATGAAGTTCGTTACCATCCAAACGTAGTGACTCACGGTTGTTCCCTTAAGAAGGAGAACAACCCTCCTTCAATGCTTTGCAACAAATTGTATGCAAGATTGAGATCGACAAGACTTCTCAAGTTATTGAACCACCTTGGTACTGAAGAGTTGAAAGAGTTTGATGAAAGATGAAGGTGCCGGAGAGAAGTCATGTTTTGAAATGGAATGCTTGGGATGGGGCCCCCCAACGAATTCATTGAAAGATCGAGGTACTCAAGAGAAGTCATGTTTTGAAATGAAATGCTTGGGATGGGGCCTCCCAACGAATTCATTGAAAGATCGAGGTACTCAAGAGAAATCATGTTTTGAAATGGAATGCTTGGGATGGGGCCTCCCAACGAATTCATTGAAAGATCGAGGTACTCAAGAGAAATCATGTTTTGAAATGGAATGCTTGGGATGGGGTCCCTCAACGAATTCTCTGACAGATCGAGGTACTCAAGAGAAGTCATCTTTTGAAATGGAATGCTTGGGATGAGGCCCCCCCACCAATTCCCTGAAAGATCGAGGTACTCAAGACGAAGAGCAGTAAAATTGGCCGAGCAAACAAAAGACTGATGAGAGTTATAAGGCCAACAATATGATAGGCTCAAATGGGATAAAGATGGGAGTGCACTGATTACCCGCATGAGGTCTCTAGATTTGTAAACAAGTATTCCACTCATGTCGAGGTACTTTAATGCCTGAAGATGTGAAAGCCACTGAAAGTCATCAACAGCACCCGTGCGATAATAACCATGGAGATCGAGGACTTCCAGCTCGGTGAGATTTCCCATTCATGAGGAACAATTGCAAAATCGAAAGAGTGTGACAAGTTAAGGCACCTCAACTGCTTCATGGAGCCGATGAATTTGGGCATGTACGCATGTTTGAAAGAAATCCCACTCAAGTCTAGGTAGCTCAAGTATCTCAAGTTGAGCAACGAAGGGTTTAGTTCACCAGCTGTTGAAAAACTTGTGGAAGCGAGTCATCAGAATCTGATGAAAACCAGATTTCTTTTCCTGGTGATGATGGAAATTCATTTACTGATGTGATTTGGAGCTTGACGACGTGTCCATTTGCTCGGTTGCACGTCACTCCGATCCATCGACAGCAATTTTCACCATTCCAAGAAGGAAGGACGTGAGATGGGTCTGAGAGACTTTGTCTGAGCTGCAGCAGAGCGTTCCTTTCTTCTTCAAAGCAGATGGAGGATGTGTTTCCGTTTCTGCACAAGCATACTTATGCATTGTCTAAAATTAACAACAGACTTACTAATACAAGCACTTTTACACTATCATGTCCCGCCATGAACGACGAGGAAATTGAAAATGAAAGCTATATTGCAGGCCGGATCAGGCTTCAAGTCTTTGGCTTGGGTGCATTTGTTTAAATTTTGGGAAGTTGGTTTTGAGTGGATTCTTAAGAATGGACAAAGGACATTTATAGTGAGCGAGGCAAGGAATGATAGTGAACGTAATCAATTATTGTTCTATATCATCAGTGTACCATGCACATCATGTGTACATAATTTCATTTACCATCTCTGTAAACGTAAACATCAGTTTGTTGATTTTAAAATTATCCAGCAACATCCTTATGACTTGACTCCAAATCGACAATCTCCCAAAAGTCAAATTTAAGATTATCTCATCAGACTTTTGTGCTTACAGTCGAAGATGTTCCTGGCCGGTCGCATTTCATTAGCATTGATTGGACCGGTGGAGTTAAGGCTTGCATTGTAACAGGCATATGCCCCAAATAATTGATGAGGCAGTTATATATTTCAAAATCATACTTTTAATTTATTAGCTAGATGAAAACCCACCAAGTTGTAATTGTATCCCATCATCGAACAAGGTAGGATAAGGCTAGAATATGCGCAAATTGATTGGGAAGACATCAGGCGAAGAAGGGGTGTTCGCCATTGCCCAATGCTATAAAACCGATGACATCAACTTCCCTTGGTCATATCACTCTGGAAAACCTGCAAGACCCGCAAGCACCAAGTCTGAGTTTTGTGATCTTTTTGTCCTCATCCTACCTGGTCCCTTTTTTCTAAGTCTCGTGGTCTTTGTCTTCATCCTACCTGATCCCTTTTTCGTTTCCCATGCCAAACTCATCGCTCATGTCCTCATTCTACAAGACTAACAAAATTATAAGTCCTCAACTTTCATTCACACTTGAAATAGAACAAAATCCCAATTGTCCCGAAAATATCCAAAGTTTCAGACCAAACAACACCGAAGCAAGAAACCATATATATTAATAGGATGTGTGCCTAATTCTGCTATTACCCAGGATATTCATCGTGTTTTTTTTTTTTTTGGGTATAAACTCAGATTTATTCCGCAGTGTACATCTAAGGGATTTATATAGATGAAGAAAAAAAAAAAAAAATTGGAAGAGGAAAAATAAAAATAACCAATCAATTACCACTCTTTAATTTTTCTCTTCATTGATGGATGACGCAGTCAAAAAATTAAGGACTAGATAATATTATCATATGCATTAGAACAGTCACAACTTCAGCAAAATTTAACATCGTCATATATAGAAGAGACTAGCAAAGTTTCTATCTAATGATTTAAGTTAGAAACCATCTATTTATTGTCGATAAAAGGAAATGGAGAGAATCGGATGAACGGAGAAATATCACCAATTACTTCCTCTAAAACATAAAAGCAAGTTATGAAAATTGTTCGTGGTTGCTGAAAAAGCTTAAAATTGTGCCAAGTTCACACATGAGGAATTTGTAGAAATTCGTAAGGACTAAAATCATGGGAGAGACTTTGTTATGCATATGCATTATATTATTTAAAATGTAACTAGAGATATAACAAAGGAAAATACATACTGCTTTCGATTGGAAGGCACATCACATTACTTAGGTGAATGCATGTGGACCATCTCAAACGACGTATGTTCAGATGTGAGGTCCACGTCATAAATATAATCAGGAAGGAAAGGCACCTCCATTATTGCGATCGGACCCCATCCAGAAGAGAAAATCATCCTCCAAAATTAGCGCAGGTAAACTTGGCACCAAGTGCGGCACCCTTGAGGAGATCGTGGAGGACTCCATCCAGTTTTCACAGTGCTGGACACGGACCAAGTCAAGTCTTCTGGATCAATGTCGTTATTCATACAAGTCAATCTCTGTCTATGTCATTAACCAAGTCAAGTCTTTTGAGTGTCGGTTATCATAAGAAAGGAAAACGTGTTCTTCTTTAATAGGAGATCGTGAAGTGACAATCCGCGCATAAGTCCAAGTCAAATTTGACACTGTCTCTCCATACTTAAATCAAGCAACTTCCAGGATAATACATGTCGATGTTATGGATCAAGAAGCCACAGGCAATACAGTTTACCGAGTCAATTGTACAGTGCCTTCTTTTTCTGCAAAAGAAAAGAAAACAAAAGAAAAGGCAACGCTGTGGCTGCTGTAGGATTATTTTCGGCAAATGAACAGGAGGAAAAGGCTGAGTTTTGACCCAAGTTAATTTTATTCAACTGATAATTTTCATATTACTAGCCTCCCACGCAGTAGCACGTCCACGGGGATGCATAGACGGAGAAATTATTAACTAGGTTCGATATATTTCACCGAGCGCAGAGAAGGACGAAGTTCGCAAGGTAAAAAAAAAAAAAGAAACAAGAAGAAGAAGCGTGGTACTTAGACCTGTTAAATGGGTGGGTCGGGCTCTGGCTTAGATCGGTCATAAATCCATCCGACCCAAATCAACCATAAATGGTCCGACCCCAAATTAACCAATTTAACCCATTTACGACCCATTTATTGCAATGCAAAATTTTTCACCCTTTTACTCAACCCAACTCATACCCGACCCATACCCGACCCGACTCATACCTGACCCATTTAACTAAATTTAAGAAAGTTTATTTCTTTTTTATATATATATATATATATATATATATATAATGATATTGCTAAAATAGTTTTATGCCACACAAATTTAATGGAAAATTTTTATAAATTTTAAAATAATTATTTTAAAAAATCGAATTGTAATTATTTTTAATTTTTTAAATTAAAAATTTAATTATTTTTTGAATATAATTTTTAATTTTCTTTTTTTCTTTTTTTTGATCTTCTTCTTCTTCTTTTGCTTGTCACGGCCATGACAATGGCCTAGCGGGCCGGCACAAGCGAGCCTCGAGCTCACCCGACTCACCGATTTGGTGAGAGCTCGAGCTCGCCGCCGAGCTCGCTTGATGCCGGCGAGTTCAAGGCTTGAGTCTCACCACGCCGGTGAGGCCTCCGCCTCGCTAGATCTCGGCAAGCTCGAGGCTCGCCGACATCAAGCGAGCTTGAGGTCGCCCCGCCGACCGGCGAGGCTCAAGCCTTGCCGGATGTTGGGCGAGCTCGAGCTTGCCCCTTGCCAGTCCGGCAAGGCGCGAGCCTTGCCCGACGCCGGCAAGTTTGAGTCTTGCGAGATTGACGAGGCACGAGCCTTGCCGGCGGCGTCGGAGAGGGCTCCACCTCGCCAGATCCGACGAGCTTGAGCTTGCCTAACACCGCGAGCTCGAGGCTCACCTAGCTGGGCACCGGCCATCGCCGTGCCGGCGACCGGAGGAAGAAGCAACAAAAAAAAAAATAAAAAATAAAAAATAATTATAATTTCAGTTTTTATAAAAAGATATTTTTGTAAAGTTAAATAGAGAAGAGAGAGATTATGAGGTTTTGGGTGAAAATGGGTTCTAAATCCAACCCATTTAAGACCCACTTAAGACTCACCTATCAAAGTCTTTTAATTGTTAAACACATTTAACTATTTTTTGTCAAAACAAGTGACCCATATATGACCCATTTATGATTTAAATAGGTCATATATGGGTCTAAGACCCATTTAACACCTCTAGTGGAAGGAAAGTGATTATTAAAAGCAAGAGATCACCCGAGCACGAGAAGTTTCATACTATTGGAATGAAGAACCAAAAGTTAGGGAGAGGGCATGAGATTGCTCATTACTTAAGCGGTTCTTGAATTGTTTCTTTAACTTGGCTACGTTTACAGTTATAGCCACACATGCCTTGTCTATCGCTTGATCCACGAAGCTGAAGTATGCCCTACGCAACATGCTTTGTTGGCATCAACAGAGTTACTAGGATTGTTATTTGTACTTAATCACCTTCACTGTTATAGTTACTGCATGCAGTGAGTCTTGGCATTCTCACAACACACAAACAGAATTGACAAAGGGACTTATGGGTGTGTTTCAATCTCATAGAATATCCTAAGCATCTTTGATCTATGTGCCGTGTGAGAGATGGGTGCATGCATCTAAGGTATCTACTAATTCAAGATAAAGTTAATTATTGCTTTTGTTTTCAATTCCAATTCGGAGTTTACATGTTTCTTCCAATCAAATTTCGTGAAATTGAAAGTCCCGAATGACTTCAAGTCGAGTCAACCTTTACCACTTCTCGGTTAATCTCCTACTTCATCCTTAGAGCTGCTCCAGTATCCTCTTTTTCTTTTTTTCTTTTCTTTTTTTGGTGAGGCAGCAATACCAGTAAAGAAGTCACGCGTCACTTTTATAGCTGTAGTCGAAACAGAGAGCTGTTTGCTATAAGTCGATTACATCAACTTCCATTAGTCAAATCACTGTGGAAAACACGCAAGACCCTCAAGCAACAACCCTAAGTCTTGACGGCCATATCGTCGTTCTGCCGGTGGCCAGCCCAACGACCGAGGCAGAGAAAGAAGGAAAGGGTTGGCTATTCCGCATAGGACGTTCGGCAATGATTAGATCATCACGTTAGTAGTTTCTGATCAAAATTGGTTAAAATGACTAAATTGACAAATTGTCAAGAGATAATTAGTAAATTATCAAAAAGTTTAGGACTAAATTTGCACAAATTAGGATTATGATTTAATTGACAAAGTTGTTTAGAACTAAATTGGCACAATTGAAATGTTAAGGATTAAATTGCTATCGTACATTTAAGAATTTGTGGACAATTTTTGCTATGTTGGAGTGGTTTGGATGGAGAAGAACACCATAATTAACCAACAATTTGGTGTGGGTTGCTGTCATTAGCATTTATTGTATAATTGAATAAGGAGAAGGTGAAGATTTGATTCATTGAGACCTTTTTGCATCCGGCTAAGCACCAGCTTATGTTCTTGTCATTGTGCAGTTTTTTGGTGGCTAAGACTTAAACTCGAAAGAAAATTGAAAGAAAATTTCACATAAAAGTTCGGTCTCTTATTTTATCAAATAAGGATTTGAAGTGAAAGTTATTTCAACTAAGAACCTGAAATGACCATATCGTCTCAAATAGACTTTTGGCTAGCCAATAACTATTGAAAGGATATCTTCAGTCGAAAAAATTAAAATATATTTTTTTTCTTTTTTCTTTTCTTTTTCCCTCTACCCTCCCTAGCCATCATTGTGCCTCATCGATGGCCAGCAGAGGCTCGCCAACCTCCTTACGCCGCTCGAGTCTAGCAAACCCGCCATGGCCTAGGCGGAGGGAAGAGAGAAAAGAAAAAGGAAAAGGAAAAATGAGAATAATAGAAAAAGGGAAAAATTCAAAGAAATAAAAGATGAAAATGCCCTTGATCGGTGAGAGTAGGTCCTTTTTTAAGACCGATATGGCGATTTCAAATCATTATTCGAGAAATGTGGCACCTAGTAGCCCCTTATTCAAAACAATGTTCATTTTATACCTTTTTTTTCTTAAGAAAATGAGAGCATTTTTAGGCATTTGCTTGGAATTTTTCTAGACTAAAATGAATCCACAAATCAAAGACATCCTTGGTCAATCTACATAGTTAAGCCTTTCTTTATGGATTTGACTTGATGAAATTTGTATGGCTTCCATTCTTCGTGTAACTTTGTAATTAATTGAGGATTGCAAGTATATTGTGTCTACACAATAAAATATTTCCGAAACAAAAAGACCTATTTGTTCGGCTTGTTTAGAACATCTTGTAAGTATTGGGTTATCTCCTATGATCCCAATGTAAAACACTAAGATGATCAATACTCGTAGCTTAAGAAATTTCTTCTCGTTTGGCATTGCATTTGTGACATCCAGATTTTGGGTTCCGATTTCGATTAGATAGATTGGGCATTTCATCTAAGGCTGACATGTGATTTTTCTCTCGAGTTGGCCACTCACGAGATAACTAGACTAGCCGGGTGAGTTATTAAGGACTTTAAGGCAAATAGACTTGAGAACTCGACCCTAAATCGACTTTCGACCGTGCTCATCTTTAGAGATCATTGCGGCACAATATAAAATCGATTTGAAATTAGAGATAGGTCGGTTCGACCGAGATGAATGACCGATCAAAAACGACTCCACTAAATTGGAAAACTCGTCGACCGGCACTAATTTGATTTCACCTGTCGTTTTGGTACCCCGTGTCCGTCTTTGAATCCTTGAGATTTTCACGACAATCGAGAGCCGCCAACGCAAGCCGAAAGTTGGCTCATCATACGTTAAAATCGACCACTAGTCTTTTGTCCCAAAAGTTCAAAACTACTTGAAATTTCTGCGCCACACTAAACGCTGTCGGAAAGCCAAATTAACCATCAATTGAAGCTCGACAGGTGTCACGGTGCCATTTTGTAACGCCACTCACCTTTCGGCGAAATTCCCAGGCGAGTTTAGGATTATGAAACAGGGTCGGAAATCTGCGGAAAATGAACGAAAATTCGACCTAGCCAGTTTGAAGAGACTTTTCGACATCCTGGGTATTAGTGAATCGAATGAAAGTTGTTTGGACTTTTCCGACTTCAATGGACATCAACCGAACTTATTTGTTCGGAAAATCGGCTTAACCGAAAAAAAAAATGGAATTCGGATCTATGGGAGGCAGCACATTTTGGCATCAATATTAGATTTATTGTGGAAATTATGTTTGAAAATGATGGAGACATAAAGGATGAGATTGAGGTTTGTGGGACCAAAGCAATTAATGAATTGGCTAAGATTGTTGAGTTTTTTGTCCCCCCCCTTAGCTGGCTTCACCATCTACGTACGCCACCCTCTTCTCTTTCGACACTCACGGCCACACAAACACCACACTGAAGAAGACGAGAAACCCGCCATCTGCTCTCTTCTTGCGCCAACACCCCACGTTTTCTTCCTCCTACCCATTCACCCAACCAAAGTCACTCAGTGTCATCAAGCGCCCCTCTCCACTAATAGTTGTCCCCTTGGTCAACAAATCCACAAAACCCCCTCCTTGTTGACTCCTCTTCTCGCCAACGAAGCCACGCGTCCCAGTTGCCTTCAGCCCGTGTCTTCTTATTTGGTCTCCCTCAGCAGAATTGTTGACTGCAAGCCACCGAACAAGCTATCCGTGTGGTCTTCTCTAGCCGAACTGAATCCCTCAGCTGAAACCACACACGAAGCAGGTGCTCGAAGTACTGCCGCCTCCACCGATCCTCTTCAAGCGGCCACTGAAGACCCGCTCCGCAACTCCACGCGTCCCACCGAAAGAGATCTCCATCGTCAACAACCCAACAAGTTTCTCACCGAAGTTGACTTCTCACGTGCCCTTCATCCGCCGAGGCTCCTCCATCTGCACGTGTCCATAACCGAACAACGCTAGAGAATTCAGCCGGTGCGTCCAGCAGATTCGGGGTCAGCTCCTATAGATTTGTTGACTGTGATTCCACGAATTCATGCGGTCCACATCCAGCGAATTTCACGAGCCCAACATCACCAAAACGAAGCAGCTGCTGCTTCCTCATCCGCATCTTCAACCCTTCATCACCAAGACCCAACGGCCACCAAGCCCTACACGAAGTGGACCTATGAAACTTGGCCCATCTTCAGCGAATTCAGTTTCAGTCGCAGCAAGCCCATACCATTTTGAAGTCCACGAAAATCTCAGCTCATTCGAATTTGGTCTAGCTCTTTGAAGCCTAAGCCAGTGGAGTTCAGCGAAGCCCAGCGAAATTCTTGACCCAAATCAAGCCGCCCAAGATTTTCAGGAGACCCAAGCCCGAGTTTCTTCAGGCTTGTGAAGAGTTCTTGGCCCGGCCCAAGTTCGGCCACCGTGGTGTCGTCGTCGCAATGCCTCGGTCTTCGCTTTGCCAAGTGAGTTTTACTCACTGATGCCTTCTTAGTTTCTGCTAATGATGCCTAAGGGTTGATTAGATTTATTTAATTGCAATTAGTGGTTAGATTATTTTACAATAATTAAATTAGTGACTTATTAGTGCTTGTTAGTTAAATTGAAGGTGCATTTAGCAAGCAGACTTGTCCTATTAATTATTGATGCTTCCAGGGATTTTTCCGTCCCTTATCGGGTGTCAAATTAATAATTGGAGCCTAGGTGGAATTTTTAGGAATTAAATATTAATTTTTAGAAATTAATTATTTAATCATTTATTTCCTGAAAATTCAACTTGGATGGCTAGTGACCTGGATTTTATGCTGATGATTGGCAAAACCGTTTATTTAATCGGAAATTTTTATATTGTGCTAAAATGAATTTATTGTATTTATTTATTTATTTATCGAAATTAATTAATTAATTAATTATTTTCCGAGGAAATTCAACCGGGATGGCCGGTGACCGGAATTTCGTGCTGATTATCATGGTGCAGTCCATTTATTTAATTAAGCTTCAATTTGTATGGAATTGATTTAATTATGAATTTGTAGGATTCATTCTAAATGATTTGAATTGTGGCAATTGATTGATAATTACCGGCGTCGATTCACTAAGCCAAAATATGTTTTATGGGCTGTTGAAAATGGTGGGATGTTCTAAAAGAAAAATATGATATTTTGGCTAAGGCCTGGTCGCGTACCCACGCACGATATTTTATTGAGTATTTTTATTTCTATTAAATTGGGCCAAGATATTGTGAAATTGAGAAATTTATTTATGAAGTGCAATATCGTTGGCTGCTGAAAAGGTCGAGTGGGACCTTGGTCGAGTGGGACCTAAAAGCCATTGAATGTGAGAAAGGTCGATGTGGGACCTCGGTCGGAGTGGGACCTAAAAGCCATTGAATCGAGAAGGTCGAGTGGGACCTTGGTCGAGTGGGACCTAAAAGCCATTGAATCGAGAGAGGTCGAGTGGGACCTTGGTCGAGTGAGACCAGTGCCCATTAATCTACTTGAGAAGTGGTCGGGCGAGCACCGTAAAAGCCAGCATTTAATCTCAAAAATGTATGGCATCGTACAAGGGAGCACGTGGGCCCCGGAGATTTAAGTATGGCATCATAAAAGAGACACGTGAGCTAGGTGATTTGATGCATCACTTTGCGACCTAGTGCCTCGTAGAATGTACGTGTGCTCGACATCTTGATATACATTGTGGGAATTGCTTAGTTTATTGGATATGTAATCGACTAGGTCGATTGATCGATGATTCGATTTGAGTGTGATTTGATGTGATTCATTGCCTTGATCTTTTGTGCGCGAATTGATTGATCGAATGGAAATGACCGTAAGAGGTCTTGTTGGTGTGCGATCGACTAAGTTGATTTGATTGATGCTTCGATCTCGTGATATATGATTGCTTGGGTGTCTTTATTTGATATGTCTTGCTTGTGCGGTGGAATCGAGGCCAAGGTAAGTCCTCCTCGACTCATGTTGTGCATAGGCAGCCCTAAGGTGTATTAGTTTACTAATCGGGTCTTAGGGGGTAGAACTGTTGAGACATAGTCTCATCCCGGTTGTGGGATTACATTTGGCCTCCTGCATTTCCGAAGATGAGCGGCATTTGAAGTCAAGGATGAGCGAAAAAGAAGGAGATGAAGAGTTTGAAGAAATTGAGTCTAATGGCGAAAGACTCCGAGGAGGATTTGGGACGATGATCCCGAGCATAGTCCTATCCTTTTTGTAAACCCTATACATGTGTAGTCGTGAATTTATAAAAATGAAATTTGTGGCCTGCTTTTCTATCCCATTGTTTTATTGTGCAGGGATTTTTAACTACTTCCGCATGTGCATATAATCAAAGCAAGGGTCGGCGATACTTATCCTGGATATCGCATTTTAAAATCGACCAAAGGTGAGGATGTGCGCGTGCACAGGACGGCGTGACAGCATTATTCAGGGCGTAAAGACCCACTTAAGCAACATATGTAATGTTTGAGCATGACAAATCATTTTCCAACTTATGATTTTTCTAAAGAGACACGAAGATTTAATCCTGAATAATAACATTAAGAATCGTACACGAAAAGAAAATTAAAGAATCCCCTAAAATATGTTCTAAAATTTTTATTGTGTTATGAAATACATGAATGAATATTCATTATATTCATCTTATCCAAATGTACTTATTATGGTACATTTGTATTAAACATTCTAAGTATATCTCCCAAGCAAGGAACATTTATCTCCCCTATCCAAGACATGTATCATCCGATATATTGATATTAATGATAAGTATTTTCTTGTTCTCCTATAAATAGGAGTTTAGTTTTTGATGTAAACAACACAACAACAACATAGAACAACAAAGAAGATATTGGAAATAGAACTCTCTCCTATGGCTTTTTACTGCCTCTAGTGTTCACTTGCTTTCTCTTCTCAATTTCTTCTCTATTATATATTCGCAATGCAATATTTTACAACACATTATCAGCACGAAGATCTACCGACCGAGTAAGTATATTTTGCAAGGTGGGTATTCTTTTTATTAATCAACTTATACTTCATCTTCTTCTATCAATTCTTCATTCTTATTTTTCTTGGC
>CM024607.1:7809969-8131346 GCA_014182555.1 Eucalyptus erythrocorys
ACAAAAAGAAAATCTATGTAAACAATTTCACTAGAAGATTGTTAAAAATATTTGTCCAGTTTAGCCAAAAGGGAGGAGCTGAAAGCTGAAACTGTCAAGTTGCGAGTCTCTTTTGAGCTTCGATTGATAGTGCTATGTTGATGCTGCCTGGTATTTTTGGAAGTTTGTCAATGGGCCATCTGGTGGCCTGCTCTGAGTCTTCCACCTAGTTGGGGCCCACCATAAGTATTGTGCTTATTGATATGATACAGAGTCCATGGTTCAATTGCGCATATAGGTCTCGTACTTGTACCTGATTATAGCCACATATCAGAGGGCCCCCATTATATTGGATGAATTGACCATGCATCTCCAGGCCTAAAAATTTTTGTAATCTCTGTTCTATTGTTTCAGACTGCTGCTGCAGATGCATTATCAAAATTTTATTACCCACCGGTTGCAGCAGTAACCCTTTCATATCCAAAGGAAGCTATCAGGTCAGAGCGTTTGATAGATGGTGAACTCAAGGGGTTTGGTCAGTTACATCCTCGTAGCCAGGGGGTGGAAACTCTAGGTGTGATTTTAATACTTATAGCAGTGAGCTTTTTTTGAGAAAGAATATATTCATGCAGTAAAATCAATTGTTAAAGTTTTTTGTTAGAATTTAACAATATTTCTTACCAGCTTAGCTGTTTGGATTGCACTGCAGGAACTTTATACAGCTCATCACTTTTCCCGAACAGAGCACCAGAAGGAAGGGTTTTGCTGCTGAGCTATATCGGAGGGGCCACTAATCCTGGAATTGTATCCAAGGTAAGAGATTTGTGTAGTTAAATTGTCAATTTGGTTTAGGTCCTGTAAGAGTAGTGAATGAGTTAGTGAGTCTTTTGGTTAGGTAAGAATGGATTGATTTCAACTATGACAATGGACTTTCATTTCGTTACCCTTGACAACTTTTAGTGTGATGAAGTGTCTTCATCAACTTACACATCTCCAAAGATTATCGAGAATATTACTGGGATAGCTGGAACTTTCTCATGTCAAAGGCACATTTACATGACATTATTCTCCTGAAGCACATGAAAAGAAAAAAAAAAAAAAAAAAAAAAACTAACAGTGGCTTCTCTTTTCATCAACTGATACCCCCTTCTTGATAGCTGAGGAACGATAAATGAACTACCAATCCAGCATGTATAGGTAGTGTGGATTAGTTGCCAATGCTTGTGTAGGAAAATTATCTAGTTCATTAGTGATATATTGTGCAAACTAATGTGGTGTTGAGGGAGGTTATGTCAGCATAAGGGAGAAGGGTGGTACCCTGTTAATACAACATATGATGTCCGGATATGCTGATAGAGAAGAGACTTTCTCCTTTTATAGAGCCGCCATGAGCACCTTTTCTCTCATGTTAGCTGTTGTAAAGTATTAAGAAGTCAATTATTCGGTTATCAAGAGGGTGTAGATGGCATTTATTTTCCTTCTTTCCGAATGGTGCTATTTTTGCCGATTGATAAATCACCTATGATAGTTCATCAGCTTTTTATGGGAAGCAGAATAAATTTTATGACTTGTCAGATTGCGGCTTCACTCCATATCCGTGCTTTTTGAGTGTACCAAAAAGCTTGAAAGAGATATAAAATTCTTTCTTGCAATAAGAATATCTTATAGTTAAACAGGTTCAAGTCTCATGCCTAATATGAGAATCTTATAGTTAAACAGATTTGAGTCTTATGCCATATCAAACTTGTTCCACAAGCCTAGTTAATTCTAGCGGATAGCTTTTAAATGAAGTCCTGTATTTTCTCTGATGCCTCCTACCACATACTCTTGCCAATGGCACATCTATTGCAGGCTCCAGGCGAACTTGTGGAAGCAGTTGATAGGGACTTAAGGAAGATGCTTATAAATCCGGGTGCAAAGGATCCACTTGCCTTGGGCGTGAGAGTGTGGCCACAAGCTATTCCACAATTTTTGGTAGGTCATTTGGACCAGCTAGATTCCGCCCAAGCCGCTCTAAAGGACATTGGCTTCCAAGGTATGTTTCTAGGCGGCAACTATGTATCTGGAGTGGCCTTAGGCCGATGTGTGGAAGGTGCTTATGAAGTTGCTGCTGAGGTATCAAATTTCTTGTCGGTATATGCTTACAAATAGTCCTCCTAGTGCTGGATCGAGCTCTTTGTGGTCCTCATCCAGTTTTGAAACTAGCGGCACTTCTTTTTTTAGGCACGGGTATTCTTTTGTTTTATTCTCTATAACAAACGAGGCTGTGTAATCAGTAGGGGTGGCTTGATAGAATAGAATAGGGGAAGATTAAATTTAAAAGGTCAATCTATCCATATCGGGTTATATTCGCCGTATCATTTTTCCTCGGGCTGTGAAGCATGTACTCTGTTATTTAGAGAGAGTCTTCGTTGATGTAAATCTACTTGTTATGCTCCCACTTTTTTTTTTCTTTTTCTTTTTAAATCATTCGTACAAGTGACTCTTTAACTAATTAGCATTCATTCGCGCCTTGCCAAGGACTTCTGGTAAGATTTTGAGATGGGATGCACGAAAAAGTGTACCTGGCCTTGAGATACATGATTAGATGGTGTTTGGTTTCGGAAAAGTGGGGTTGCAGCTTCAACAAGGCATTGGACAAATAGGTGAAATTCGAACATCTTGAGGCCCAATTACCTCGCAAATGCTTTCCTCGGAAGTCACTATCACTTGCTTCTTTTCTTGTGCAGTGAGTTTATATTAGCTAATAGAATAGCAGAGAGTGGGTCATGTACTAGGTATTTTAGGTTACAGACACAACTCAGCCTCTTGCAACGCCCAACCCTCACGCATACTAATTTTCAACGCTGCCTAGTAAAAAAGTCATCAGGCAAATCACGAGCAAACAGCTGTTAAAGAGGGAAGGTTGTCCCCAAACACAGGCTGAAAGCGGGATCGTGCCTCGGTTGGGGGACCTGGGATTCGGAGACAGGCGATGGGAAAAAGGGCAAAATCCAATCTTTGACCGACCGCAACCTTGCCAGCCCAAAAGACGAGACAAGATCATAAAGACGGGGAAATCGGCCTCAGTGACTAACGAAGATTCCAATCTCATTGAACCAAAGGCGAATTTGTCTCGAACCATTAGACAATCAGGCTTTTCGGAAAGTGTCACAATATGGGAACTAGTCTAGCCATAGCCATGTGAAGCAAGTCCTGAACATCAATTCGACGACGAATCTTACCCGATTTTTGAACTTTCCTTCCGGTGATCGTAAAACTAGAATTGAATCCGAGCAGTTTGTCGGCGGAAACCAATTGCGGCTGATGAATTCCGAGTAAATAAGGTCACGTGTGGATGTCGTTCTATTGCAATGAGGGAAACGCGGTCACCTACAATCGCATATTTGGCATTTTTCATGGCATGCAAATCGCTTTTTGATTGCCCCACGTTTTGGAACTTATTGAAACATTGTCGGTCGACAACACGAGATCAAAGATGCTTGTCCGCTTATGTGGTGATGATGCTACCGCGCTGTTGTCCAGGAAAACTTTCGAATAGCCCATGAGCTTCACAAATCTTGTATCAACTGACCTCCGATTCTTATTGCTCCATGCAAAAATTGGAGATTGAACTCCCGTCGGTCCTTGGCGGGCATCGCGGCCATCGTCATTTGGCTAGCCCTACCCTTCTCTCTCTCTCTCTCTCATTGCAATTTATGTTTCTTTACGAAATTGACACGCAAGACACAGGGACAGTTTTTTCAACATCTCTCTCTCTTTTTCTTCCCCCTCCATTGCAATTTACGTTTTTCTAACGAAATTGACATGCCAGACACGCAAGTATAGCTACCGGGTATTTTTTTCAACCCCGATTTACGTAGGGGCAGATGGACACACACACCGGTCAAGTTTAGAGACAAGCTCAACTTCAGAATTAACTTAATGAAAATTGATCCCACTTCAATGACTGATTTGAATTTTCTCATAATGTATAATGGTGCAATATCTTTGCCGATTGCGATGTGAAGAAAAGATGTGGAAAAAGGAAAGTCTTTGGCCTCATACATATGTAATTTCTTTCTTTTAAAAGAAAAAGGTTCACCCCTCGGTCAATTGACAGCAACAATGTGGTAGGGAAGGTAGGGAACATCAATCCCTTTCCCCTTTCCTTTTCCTTTTTTCTCCACCTCAACGTCCTCTGTGGAAATTTGAGGGCATCGTCCCATGAACCTTTAGTACATCTGGCGTTTCTTTAGGTCCAAGATTTGATTTCTTGTTCCCTTCTAGTGAAAAGCACCAATTGGGGCGGGACATGAGAGAGACAATCGCATTAGGGCACGTGAAATTTGAACACGTGGGGGGGAGAGAATTGTCTGTGGGGAATGAGTCCAGCACTTTGTGCATGGGGGTGGTGTCGCTCTTTTCAATCCCTTTGGCCCTCTTTCTCGTGCTCCCAAGTCGTAATTGATTGCATGTCCCTTAAATTGGGAGCTTATCCCTTTAATCTGTGGTTAATTAGCATATGAAATCTAGTACCGTCATTTGGGGTTTTCCTATTACCAAATGCCCATCAAATCACCCCGTCGATTCATGAAAAAGTTCGCATTAAGCGTTTTCACATTTTAATCGACTGTGAATAGTCTCCGTTGAATAGATTGAAGAATGTCGGTGTACATTTTTAAAATATTTTGTCGTATGCAGTTGTGGGATATGAATTGCCGACAAGCAATATATTTTGAATTTGTATTGATTGTCTGATGAGACTCACAAAATAAATAAAACATATCCACAGTAAGCCAGCGCTCATCAAATATGGACAATCAAAGAATGTTTTTGAATTTGGCCAATTCAATTACAAATCCCCTTAAAAATTTTCAATAGTTCTTTTAACCAATTCCGGTCATCTCTCGTGGCATGGTGGTCATCGTTGACGTAGATGATCTTAAATTCTTAAATTCACTGCCCTACACCCAATGAAGAAGACATCACAAGAAAAAAATGTTCTACAAATCAAACCCTAAAAACTCCGGCAGTTCAGTCACGCACGGGTCATCATGTTTCATGTCCATTTATACGTGGAACCATGTTTCATGTGTTGATGTCTCGTGAATTGATAGTCTCATGTTTCCTCATCCCTAAACATCGAAAGAGCCGGGGCTCGGTTCACCCCATCTACCTCTCCCTCTCCCTCCTTTTAATAATCCCTTCTAACCTTCTCTATCACCAATACAAAAATCGAGTCAAATCACATCAAAAATCGATGGTTACCCAACGAAAATCAACGCAACTGATCCATTGAATGCTGATCTGAGGTCGTGCGTGCAGGTCGGTCCAAATTAAAAGATTTCGTTCGTGTAATTTAATGAGGTTTCCGCCCGCATCGATGACCGCTTTGCATCGTTTCCCCGTCCAATGCACGGAAGCTTGTCCACATTCATTCCTTCACATGTGACGGGGGGACAATACCAGAAGAAGCCTATATATAAAACGCGAGATTTAGGGAAGAATATTTGCGGGCAAGAAAAACCCATTTTTCCTTTGTAAACTTCTCAGCTGAAAAGGGCCAAGAAGAACGATTTACCCACTTGCAGGAGCAATTTAATTTGTAGCTAAAATGAAAGATGCAGCCAAAAGAGGTTGAGAATTGTCGACAGGTTTGATGAATCTACCCCAAACTGTAGGCGAAACATTACAAAAAGTAGGATGTGCATGAAGCTACGTGTCCAAAGAGACATATATGCATGCCAACATGGTAGAAGATGCAGTGAATGAGTTAATTTGAACGCGAAAGTTGGTCGTCGACTTCAAAATATCCTACTGTTTATGTCGATTCGTCATCTGAACCTGCTCTGTTAAGAAACATGGGTCGACTCAGTAGATGGATATTTTTCAATGACACAAGCTGTTCAACGACGAGGACGCACGAGGCGGCCTAAAGATCAGGGGGGTGGTCAATCTTGGTCCAAGGATTGCCGTTGCCACCCTATAACAAAATGTTGGAAGGAACCCAAGATCATACGTCAAGGCCATTTGCTTTTCAAATACATGCGCGACACATGTATTCCTGTCGCCTCCCATGATGACATCCCAGTCCAATGGGCGAGCAATGGCCGGAAAGAAAACTCACGAAAAAGCTCTCTCTCTCTCTCTCTCTCTCTCTCTCTCTCTCTCTCTCTCTGTGACAATCTGTATTCAATTTATACTTTTTCAAATCCATGTAGTTGGACGCTTTGCAACCGTCTATAAGAAGCAAAGGTGGCGGCTCCATCCGGTCACATGCACACAAAAGAAGGAGTAGAAGGAGTAGAAGAAGGAGAAGGAGGAGGAGAAAGATGGGCAAAGGAAGCAGCTCATCATCAGCTTCTTCATCGACGGCCTCGTCCCTGTCTCGGCGTCTCAGGAAACGCCTCACCACCGACCTCAACCTCGCGCTCGGCTTCTCGCCGGCTTCTCACCAAGATGGCAGTTACCCTTTTTCGCCAAAGTACTCACGCCATCGATTGATCTGTTCATTCGTCGAGTTTACCCTTCGTTTTTCTGATCCGCGTGTGAACATGTCTCTCGTCTCTCTCTCTCTCTCTCTTTGTCTCGACGACGTTAGGGAGGCTATTGAAGAAGAAGGAGACGAATGCGACAACGCGGCTACCTTCTACGTGAAGGTCTACATGGAGGGCATTCCCATCGGTAGGAAGCTGGACTTGATGGCTCATGGCGGATACTGTGACTTGATCAGGACTCTAGATTACATGTTCAACACCAACATCATGTGTAAGTACCGAGTACCGCAATTGTTCTTTGTTGTTCTGTTCTGTTCTTTCTTTTGGGTTTTTGCTTTGGCTGGGAACATGTCTAGTAGTTATTAAGATTGATGGGAAGTTCTGAAGTGGTTTGACTGGAGCAGGGTCCGAAGAGGAAGGAGCTCAATGTGGAGGGTGTCATGTGCTGTTATATGAAGACAAGGAAGGGGACTGGTTGATGGTTGGGGATGTTCCTTGGGAGTAAGTTTCAACTCTTCTTCCCTCTTTCCTAGTTATCCCCATTTTCATAATATTTCAACTTGAAATTTCGTCGGAAGAATACCCGATCTCGTCCATTCATGAATAAAGGCGTCGAGAAGTGAGCAACAGATGAATCTCACTAACACATGTCGGCGGAGCATGCTAATGAAAATAGGAAAAACATACCAAAATCACTTTAAAAATGGGTCCTTTTCCGACATTAACGTGGAGTGTTTGTGAAACTGTTTCATGATCGTTTTTTTCCTTTTGGGTCAATTTGATATGATGCAGGATGTTCCTGTCAAGTGTGAAGAGACTGAAGATTACAAGAATAGAGTGATTTCGCAAGAGTTTACTGTTCATCCACCAGAAAACAAATTTTGCTCTTGCTCTCTCTCTCTCTCTCTGCCCCTCTCAGCATCTCCTTCTGCAAAGCAATGTGAAGATGAGTTGTCCATGGATGAGCCCTTTAGTTTTGGGCCAAAGCCACACACACGTGCTTCAGAGCCAGATGATAGTTACTGTGTACATAGCTCACACCCAATGATATGAGAACAGTCAACAAGAGTTTCTTCTCTCTTTCCCTGTTATGAGTTGCTCAATGCTTGAATCACTGTGCATGCCCAAGTTTCACATCTTCGCTGAAAAAGCTATTACATGTAACAGTAAGTACTAAGTACTTTGATCTTTTCAATCACTTTACATATTGATGGCTGCGTCGGTGGTTAAGTGCCAGTGCACAGGGGGATAGTCCTTAGCAAAATGTGAGCATTAGTCCGAAGCAAAATCAAGTAATAAGGGCTGCTTGTAACTAGCCCAAAGTGTTGGAGCAGGATAGAGTGGGCCCGGTGTGTACCAATCCAATCACAACTGAACTCTTCCAATCAGCTTTCACTTCCCATAGAAAACCTTCGCATGATTTTCTGACCCATTGAACTTGTGTCAAAGAAATGGGCTGAGAAGAAAGGCAAGAGATTTCTCACTTGTGGCTCCAAAGGAAGAAACTGGGGCTTACCGTCGGACGCGCTTTCCAAAAGACAAAACCGTGAGGCCCTTCGGCATAAACCAGACAATACCTTGCTTGTACTTACTCACCTCATCCCTGTGGCAACCCGGAACTTACATCTTCTTTCGCAGACTTGCACTGGCATTGTATTCCAATTAGTCAAATCCTTCTACAGTTCTGAATTCACAGTTCATCAGAAGTTTCATCGCTTATTAGCTTTACTATTGTGAGGAGAGACAAACAAAATGACAATGAGAGTACACAGCTGGAAGTTTCCATACTAACCGAATGTTTGGATTGTTCATTGCTGAGATTCCAATTCACACTTTCCTAAAATGAAAACAAAAGAACTTCAGATGATGATAACGATAGTAAGATGCATTTCCTTTTCATGTTGAGGGGATGCAGCTTCCAGGAAACACCATCTTTCACCAGTTTGCTTCATCATTATTGCCAATGCCAGCATTTTGTCATCACCCAGAAGATGATGAAGTTTTTGAAGAGACTTATGTCTGATTGCACATTTATTGCTCGTCGTATGGAGAGAGAGAGAGAGAGAGATGATAACTTAGCTACAGTAAGAGAAAATTTACAAAGATTACAAACCAATCTATCTTTAATATGTTATTTTACACAAAAAAATTATTTGTGACTGCACACCAAAGGACAACAATCATCTCTCACTACCACCTCACAGTTCAACAACCATCAGCAACCCAATTCCGATTTTGATGTTGTGGACACTTTTTTTTTTTCTTTTCTTTTTTTTATTGTCACAGGGAAAAGGCAATGGCCGGTCGCTCTGAGAGCTGGCAAAAATTCAAAAATCTTCAACAAATATTCGACATCCAATGAAGAAGGTGTTTTGGCCTCCAAGAAACACGCTATGTTCCGAGGTAAGTCCACCAAGACAGCAATCGAGCACCTTTGTTTCGTATTCTATGTTCCTGCAATAGATGGTAACACTCGGTGCAATGATCTGGGAATATACTTTCTTCAAGAAGCTCGCAAGTCTGAGGGAAAACTAAACTGGAGAAACCTTGAACATTTGAACAGTTCCACGGAGAAATCGAGTTTACGCTGAGTGTGATGTTGTATAGGCAGATATTGATGAAATTATCACCCTCAATACCCTCCATAAGCCCTGCAACCGTTATATTCTCGCCGTGGATGTCCTTAAAAGTGATCCTTTCTATTTTGGGCAGTGCCTTGGGGTCGTAAGATTCATCTGGGTGCTCCCCATAGCGACCGGTAAATCTTATGGCTACCTTTACATTAGCCAATGAAACATTAGATATGAAGATGTTCCTCACATAACCGCCTCTTCCTCCAGATGTTTTTATTCTAATGCCCGTGGTGGAGTTGAAGAACACGATGTCCTCTGCATGGACATCTGATACTCCTCCAGACATCTCACTTCCAATTGCAATCCCTGAGCTATGAGTCTCACCAATGAGCCGGCGAATGATAATGTTTTTACTAGGACGACCATATGATATGCCATACTCATCCCAACCGCTTTTGATAGCAATCACATCATCACCTGTGCTTATGTAACAGTCTTCTATGCATACATCATCACTGGAGTCTAGATGAATTAAAAAGTGAAAAAAGTCAGAATTCTGTTCACTGTAATGCAGTGGAATAGACAGTTCGTGCAATATCAAAATGATATCTAGTCTACAAAAAAAGAGACATTATAATAAGAGGGTTTGATGGGAGGAATTATGAAATCAGAATTTGAAATCAACTTCAAGTTGTGTTGGAATTGGAAGAAGACATTCTCATTTTCCATCCGGATGAGCAGGGAGGGGGTCTGCTCATAATAGTTCACTATAGGGGAATATCGGGTTGTTATATGAACATCTTATCATCCAATGGCGGCTTAAAAAGGGTTACAGATGCTAATGTTCCAACATCAAGGGTTTGTAATAAGCATAATGGAAATTTGACTCAGATGAGCAAATTCACTTAAATGGATATAAATCTGCAGTTTTGGATTTGATGGACCTCTGGAAATATAAAAAGCAATAAATAACAGCCTAGCAGAAAGACCTTACCAGGATCAATTCCATCTGTGTTCGGTGAATCAAGAGGAGCACGGATGGTGACATTCTGAACGATAACGTGGCTGTGAATCGAGAAAAACAATCTCAACTCCCCCTAGTTAATGAAAACTTCAATTTTGCACAGTTTATACAGGCAGATAGTAAACTCAAGAATTCAAGCCACAGATCAGACAAACCTGCAATATACCGGATGGATGGTCCAGAATGGCGAATTTAAGAAGGTGAAGTTCGAGATGACGACCCCAGTGGAGTTCATCAACTCGACTAGATGTGGCCGAGTGTAGTCCAGGGTTTTGTTTCTGAACCGTTCCCACCACATGCTGCCCTGACCATCAATAGTTCCATTTTCGCCTGCACAAGGGAAATATGCAATATGAAGAGAACACACAAGGAAACTGATTCTTCATTTGTATCACTCACCTGTAATAACCACATCCGTTAAATTGCGTCCAAAAATGAGACTCCGATGCCTTCCACCAGGCAACTCCCTACCTCGGCCATATGATGGTAAAGGATCAACAATGGGCCAATCCTCCGCGTTCTGAAGCAAAAGATGTTGATTCTCTTTACTAAACTGTGCACCATCTCTTTGCTTCAAAGCTATTATATTCACTGTGCTACTACAATAAGACATTACGTACTGACATCCAGGTGAGTTACAGACATTAGATTGGCCATAATGAAAATTCTGTGTACCCTCCTCTTTCTTTATGTTCTTGACAAAAACTCTTCAATATTCCGTTTAGAATGGGCCAACTTGGAGTATCAAATGATATGGTGAAAAATGAAATCATCCTTTTACTTTGCTAGAGAATTTAAATAACACAGAACAAGCAAAAATAACAGAGGCCAGCACGCTACTTGCGAAAGACTGGTCAAGTTCTATAACTAAAGAACCAAGTTTCATGCTCAAGTCAAGTCCCTAAACCAGCATATGCAAAATTAAATCAATTTTGTTGACCTCAGTCAACGTATAATCATTACCGTGGATCCAAGAATTACTGCACCCTTGTCCAGCCACAGGGTGAGATGGCTGATGAGGTCGAAGCTTCCTGTCAACCACCTGCCAGCAGGGACAAAAAGCTTGGCCCCTCCTTTGTCCGCAAACGAATTAAGATAGAAGATGGCATTCTGAAACGCTTTCGTGTTGAGAGTGACCCCATCTCCAACTGCTCCAAACTCGGTGATTGTGACGCTGTGAGGTCGAATCCTTTCTTCATTATGCCGTTTGCAATGTGAAGTTCCCATGGCTCCCCATTGAGTAGGACCGAGTAATGCAAGTAGCACAAGCACATCCACCAACTGAAATCATGGAACCTCTACACTCTCAGTAAACAAACAATTTTGCAAGACATTACTACAAGAAGCACCATATGGAGCATTCTCATACATATGATAGAGTGATAAGTTTGTCTTGACAGCTATATCATCATCAGCTAGGTCAGACACAAGACCTAAACAGGTAAAGGGAATAAAATGAAAACTGAAAAGGTGACGAAGCATTAAGCAGGCAAATGAAAGCACATATTCCGACTATTAGAGCTACTCCGCCTAAATGAAAATTTAAGACGAATCCCACCGATTTAAGACTCTCCCATAGGTTAATAGGCAAAAAAGCTGGTCAGAATAGCAACAATTTGTCAAAAAGAAATTCAACACAGGGGGAAAAAAAAAAAAACCAAGTCCATTAAAGATGGGACAAGAACAAAAGAATTCAAGTGCTCTGCTTGAACAAGCGAGCAAATAACAGTAGGATTTTACCAAAACATTTCTAGTTTCGCTCATCAGATCTAAACAGACAGTCTTTTCCAGCTAAACGAAGCAAATGTGATACATGGGTAGAGCCGGATTACACTCTGAGCTCCTGTACTAAATGATCCATCTCAAGCATTCCTTTAAGATCTTACCCCAAACACTACTTGTACAGTTCAGCGAAGTTTTCCCCAACGAGAGAGAGAGAGAGAGAGAGAGAGAGAGAATTTGAAGAAACTTAAACTTACAATAAAGTGACTCCTCATATGACTGAGATCTGGTCTACCTCCCTGGAGCTCAAGCACCAGAAAAGAAGCTGCAACAGTACAAAAACCAAACAAGAGTCAAAAACATAGATTAACAAATTCCCGCTCTGCTTAATTCTCTGCCGATCTCAATCCTCAATTGAAGCCAAAAGAAGAAGACGTATAAAAAACCAGGCTTCGACAAGAAGAAACAGAAAAGAATGGTGTTGATGGGAGTCAAGATCCAACCCCAGAAACGTTCGAGTGGGAACACTCGGAAGTGATGAGAGAGCTCGCACGAGCACCAGCAGTTCACGTACAAATCATTGATTGACAGTGACCGTTGTTGCCACCCAGAACATTCATAACGTTGGTCCACCACGACCCTCCATTACTCATGCTTCTCGGAAAAACCCCATCGTTTCTAATATGCAACTCGAGAAGAAAGAAAGAAAGAAAGAAAGAAAGAAAGATCACTCCTTTGTCAAGACCCTCTTGTTGTGTACCGAAATTGAGGTGGCCGATCGAGGAAAGACAGAGAGATCACGAAAAAATGGATCGAAATTCAAGGTGGGTTCACGGGAATTCCTCTGTTCTCGCGTCCTCTGATCGTACTGCGTTTGACTCTGTTTCTATTTTGTGAACAAGAACAAGAACAGGAAGCAGAAGCAGCAGCAGCAGCAGCAGCAGCAGCAGCAGGGGCAGTGGCTCCGTTCTCTTTCGAAAGAGTCTACTCTAATGCTTGCGCTCGGGTCATGTGCGCTTCCATGCTCGAGTAGACATAGAGGGAGAGGGAGAGGAGAGAGGATGCATGGGGCATCTTTCAGTCTCTCTCACTCGCACGCTGACACCTCTCTCTCCTCTCTCCTTTCTCCCCCCCTTCCCCCCTTCGTCCTTCGTCCTCAACACAATGTAGAAATTGGCATCTTCCTTAAAAACTCACATCATAAAAAAGGTTCGTGATTTCCGCTGAATACCCGGCCTATTCACTTCCCCTCCCCCCACCCGTTGCTTGCAGCATGTCTCATCTCCTCACCAACGTGTTCTTTTTCTCTCTCCCTTTTTCCACAACCCCATGATTTCCTTTTTTTCTTTCTTTTTTTCCCTCTCTCTCTTCTTAAAATGGGATTTTTACAGTCCACTCGCCCATAATCAATGGATCTTCAACCTCCTGTCGAATCTACCTAAACCCACTTCGCACTACCCTTAAGGGCTCCTGTCCTCTTTCTTGTCTTGGCCAATTCCTTGCGTTGTGCAGAGGACAATTGGACATCATTTTCCACACGTTTAAGGTTAATAATCCCAACCAAAAAGCTCGGTCCAACTCCAAAGGGGTTTCTCGAAGTCGGCCGGAGAGGGCGAAATGACCGGAATGCCCTCGGGATTTTTCCATGCTCAACGAGAGCCTCACGTTTTAGGGGAAATGACATTTGGCCCTTTTATGTTTGGGGACCACCACCAGCTCAGATTTGACCCCATGAGGAAGCTCCATGCTTGGAGGGGGAGAGAAAATTTGGAAAGAGAAAAAAAAAGGAAAAGACAGATTTAATTTCTTTATGTCTAATGATAGTAATAGTCTCCCTTGCTTTTCACTCCTAAACCCTTTTTCCAGTGTTAAGGAAACATAGTGTTATTGAATAGGGAACACTATTATTTTAGTCACCCCCTCAAACATATGAAGGACTGAATGGCAGCAATCCATTTGCTGATCCACAATAATGAAGGAGGAGAAAAACCGGATTAATGGGTTTGGAGAACTCCTAACGTGAAAGTCTATATTGACATGGATGGATGAAAACCGTCACTCTCGTTTAACCAATCGGATGAGTCATCAAGTTTGAGAACTCATCAAAGAAATGCGTGTTCAATGAGCGAACGTTTGTTGTATTGGTACCCTGCGAATTGGGATGGCTCGATCTACCCGGTAAGTATCCTTGGTTGGTAATGAATAGTTTGAAGTCACATTTCATAAGGATAACCAAAATGTTACAAAAAAAAAAAAAAAAAAAAGAAGTATGGAAAAGAAGGGATTTAGACAGCTTATGGTCGGAGGAAATAATGTCTAAAAAGAGGGGGACAGTGGTGGAAGGCAGGACAAGAGAGGAGCAAGGAGGGAAAGTGAGAGACTGAGTGTGTATGTGTGGAATGGTTTTTGGTTTCCAAAGTCAGGCATCCAATGCAATGCTGTGCCTCTTGATTTTCACTCCCATGAATGAAAAGGGACATCAGTGTCTCTCCAACTTGTCTGATGAAATCATCGGACCTACTCTCAGGTCCTTGTGTGTCCTTCAGTCCGAGCAGAAGACTCATTTTCCATTTCGTCGCTCTATTTTCTGTTTTTCTTTTTTTCTTTTTTTTTTTGCTAGGTACTGACAGTTCAATGTCGTTTGGATTTAAATACTAAATAACACAGTTCTAACTTTCGAGATGATAAATTGCGCATTTAGTTTCATGAGTCGCTATCACAGCGCAAATTTCGCATTTGATTCCTTGCGAACGTCCCATTTCGCATCTTTTTAATTGCGCCAGATGGATTTCAAGCATACTTTCTCTCCTTTTTATAAGAAGTAGTACATTGTTGAGCAATTGAATAAGCATTTACAGTTTATTGCTATGATACTCAAATAGGATGAATTTCATGTGTATATACATCGTCCTATATATGGGTTGTGTTGCATTTTAAACTACTTTTATTCACATATCTATCTCAAGCGGTGTGTGACATACCATTCTAGTGTCATTCCCATTCATCCGCGCACAAGAGAGATCACCACTTTTGAGTACTATAATTTGAAGTCATAGAATGTGCGTGAATAAATGCAGTTATGAGAAGGATAAGTTCCTGTCCAAAGGGGATCATCACGCATGAAGATTACAGTCTGAGCATCATTAAAGAGCTTAAGCAACCCTGTCGCTTCGATTCGATTGATGGGGGTGTTCCTTAACAGCTACAGAATAATCATCTGTAATTCCTAATTATGACCAATTGTTTTGTGCCTTCTTCAGCTACACACCTCCGATGCAATCGGTTTAACTACTCGGTTGGCCTTCGACATGCATGTATATGCATAATAATTGCAGACATTAACTAGTGACCTGATTCTTGCGTTTCCCATGAATACGGGACATGCATTATCACCTTCACTGATGGTATCCCCCATTTCTTCACCAACTTTTCATAAACCCATAAATATTTATATTATAAATCTCCCTGGGAATGTCCATCGTATTATTATTTTATTATATTATACATTACATAATTTGATGTACGCATTACCCTACAAAGATCAATACTTCTAACTAGTGTGCATTGCAGAATTTGCTTGCATGATTAGATTTGTTAAATTGGGGTTAAGCCACGAAATGGTCTTTTGGCTAACCTAATTATCTTTTCTCCTTCGCTAAGCACTACCTTAGCTCTCTTTGAGATAGCTCATGATCTACTAATGTAATTCATATCCTGCCGGGATCATATTCTCCCTGATTATTTACTCAACCATGGACTCAAAGTCGAGCATCGAATCCACGAACTCAATCAGGTTGAATAAAAATGTATTGATACCACCACTTTTCATTTCTTAATTTAATGACTACAGTGGCCAAACCCTAATCACTTGTCGCTTAAAACAAGAGCCACAATATTAACAAACACCTCAATAAATAATTGAAAATTTTTGTTATCAACCAAATAATTACTCAACGACCTCTTAATGACAAGTCACCCTCGTAATTAGGTAATCTATCGAGTAAACTAGTAGGTCTCAACGTATCCAATATCCAAGCTTATACCAAACACTTGTACATCATACGCTTCGAGGAAAATCCTTCCATTCTTTAGTAGAACTTTACCAATGTTGAGAGAGAGAGAGAGAGAGAGAGAGAGAGAGAGAGAGAGAGAGAGAGAGAGAGAGAGAGAGCATCTCGAATCTCGATCCCTACTGGTCACGGACGGTAAGCTAACAAATACATATCCTTGAAGCCACACATTGGTAGCTGCCCAAAGCATTATTCATTACACGAGTTGGTGGGACAATTTTCTTGCTCTTCTAAATATGAATTGTACTAGAAAAATCAACTACCATCGTCTGTCCGCAAACACATAAATGGACCACCTCGAAGGGACAGCAAACCAACCTACTCTTGTCTTTAGCTCATTAACAAACTCCAATAATGGAGATAGGAACATGAACACCCATCGCTATCCTCAATGTGGGGAACACCCACAAATTGGATTCGAATTGAATTTCTTCAAAAAAAATAAAAAATCCCCCACCTCTTACGTTGTGAAGACGTCTCAAACCCATCATAGAATTCAATATGTGCAAACCCTAAGTGTGAAATACAGTCAACAAATTAATTTATTTATATGGTCAAACCCAATAGAAATGGGGGAAAAACGTTAATGAGAACGACGGGCTTGGCTTTTGTCATTTAACTTACATGAGAGCAAGGATTTCGCATTTTGAAAAACGGTACCCAATTTTGTGATCTTTTTGTTTGACCATTTTCTTTCTCCGGCCGCTCATAAGATATACAAGATTTAGTTGCTTAATTATGTGGAGGGGTCCCTTTCGTTTTAGGAACGCTATCAAATTTCTTGGAATATAGTTATCGTTGTGCTGTTGGCTTAATTAATTTATAGATGGTACGAGGTCTTATGAGAATCAAATGACCTTTGCATCATGTAATTGATGGCTAGGAGTTAGACCATATTGTAAGGAAGAATATATTATAATATTATATATATTGGGGATCTTATATCATCAAAAGTAATACTGATGTTATGCACTTTGGAAGCATGTGTACACACTTCACAAGCCTTGTGAACCAAGTCTTTCTATTGGGCCACCAATCACATATTTTATCTCTTCTTTTTTCAATAAAAAATTAAAATTCAGGGAAAAAAAAAAGAAAAAAAGATATCAATTGGTGGAAAAGGAAGGGAATCATACACTATATTACCATCTTTAGAACCCTAAAATAAAAGCACCAATCGGCAGCTACCGTTTCCCCATCTTCTCTTTGCTGTTGTAAGTTCAGATGCTCGGGTTTTGCCATTTGGCCCATATGCATTGTTCATATTTTAAAAAACTGTGGATCTGTTTTTATGTGGGGCACCTGGGGAGGGCTGAAAAGAACTACAGAGGCCGACCGTTGTTGTTTGATGTTTGAATATAAAATGCAATGGCTCCAAGATAAGTGGCTTTGCTGATCTGCTCTAATTTGTTCTCATGCTAATAAATATCGAATTAATTGGAGAGTGGGCTCACAACATGTACCAACTCCATGAACCTTTCCAGATCTCCCTGCCGACTCGTATTATTAGAAGGGGGAAGGATGGTCACGGGGCCTAGAACCCTGCAAGGATTGTTTTGGTGGAGTTACTAGAGGATGAAATATACTTTTGATTGAGAAAACGCTAACCATACTTGTATCAACATGACATGCTGACAAGACATTATAGATTTAATCAAGTGTTGGTTCTTTTTTTGGATGAATCGAAGAACAAGTCATTTGACTTTGTGTTTTATGAGATAGATCATCTTTTGTTATGTAATGTCATAGAGCGCGTGGCAAAATTTGATTTCTCATATCGGCACGTATTTGAATTATAAATGTAAACCAACTCCTGTGTTAGTGTTTTAAGAAGAGTAGCCAATTGGCTTTTCTGAAGGTTCCAATCAGTCCGAGTTATTCATGAGTTTCAAAATTTCTCACCTATCAACAGTAGCAAAAGCTCGAAAAGGAACGAAGGTCAAAACGAAGGTCAATGGATGATTACGAAGGTGTACACTAAAATTAGTGCCAAATCTTTGCCAATGTTGGAGCTCGATTCTTCATCTGGTAGACATATAATTTAGCTCATTCTTCAGCCTCTTCGCAACTTTTCACCATAAGTTCTAAAAATCAATAAAAGTAGGAAGATCAAATTTTCTTTTTTCCAACTTAACTAGTACATATTGGGTGAAAAGAAAAAAGAAGATAGTCCAAATCCATAAATTGTTTCCATTACAATACTTTTATGAAATATTACCCGAACAGTCCTATAGAAAATATCTTAATCACTCTTGATTATAAACCTTACTCAATGAAATTGCTATGTTAGCACATACAAACGCTACAATGACAAAATTACACAAAAATCTCATAAACCATCTCTAGTTCTCCACCTTTTACATTCGTATATATCAATTTACACCTGTGATTCGTAAATTGCAATTTACATCATCCAATTTAACAGCTGTTTAAAGTAACAAAAAAATAACCACTGGAGTTTACCACAGTAGCCACCCTTCTAACGTGAAAGGGGAATATAAGGGATTCGAATCCCCACCTTCTCAGGGGTTGAGGGTGGGAACGAGTAAGTTTTAGAAGTGGGTTTCAACTGCCATACCCTGTAGGAGGTAGAGTAAAAGTTTGAGAGTGAGTATTAGTGTAGGAATAGAGTAGGACTGAAAAAAAAAAAAAAAAAAAGTAACAGAAAATATTAATTATAATGACTATTTTACCCCTCTCTTGGAAAATCCCTTAGGAGCCCATCTCGCGGAGGATGATTGCTTGCATTAGTATCTTATTGCAGAAAACTCTCCCAGTCGATTGACCTTGGACCTCTTGCTCTTAATTTCTTGCACAAATTCAGGAGGCTTTTGACTTTTTGCATCCCCACAATGGGGATCCAAGACCGCTGCATGCTTCGGAAGAATGCCCTGCGGTCTTGGATAAATGATTTCTTCTTTCTGCTTTAATTAATTTGATATAGGGGCATTGTGGGAATAAAAATCACAGTTAAGTAAATTTCATAACTATAACAGTGGAAGTCAGCCACCTGTCACTGACAAGAGAGACAATTTTAGGGTGGGTTTGGCTCTATTTAGAAATGGACTTTTGGTGTAATATAAACACTAGAAGATAAAATCCTTTGAGAAAATACAAATTACTTTTGACAAAAAAATCTTCATAAAGTTACTTTGAGCTCAAGTGGTCTTTGACAAAGAAACTTTTGCAAGGGATTTTGGCTCAATTTCTTCTATTTTTTATTAAAAAAAAAAAAACTCAAATCCTTCATTGAAACTAACAAAGGGCATAAGGAGGTGTTTGGGAATTACTTTATAGGGGGCTTTGGAAGGGATGCCAGCATTTACAAGGTTGAAAGTCCAAGGGCTGCCTTGGGCTTTCAGCATTCTCGGAATGCCTCATCACTGTTCACGTTGCTATTGTTCATCTTCTTCTTCCTCCGACGACCAAATCTGGGTCGCGCTGGTCGCCACGAGGTCGCGCGACCTTCGGCGAAGGGCTGTCGAGGGTCGTCCGACCCCAAGTGACCCCTCGCCGAAGGTCGACCGACCCTAGGCGGCCCTGGCCGGTCGTCTTCGGCGGCAGCTTGCCTCTCGTCGACAAACTCTTTTATTTTTTTATAGTTTTTTTTTATTAATCATCAAGTCCTTTGTAAATGTAGTCTTTCCAAACATTATTTTTCTTAAAGCTACTTCAAAATGGACTTTCAAAGCATAATTTACCAAACACCGATTGCATTTTAGAAAACCCCTTTAACTCAAAACTCTTTGCATTTTCTCAAAGGCCTTTCCCAAAGGCCTTCCCAAACGCACCCTAAATCACTAATGAGCCATATATGGCATTGGAGGCCATAGGCTGAGGTTGCCTTACCTCGGGCATTGAGGGTCACCTAAGTCGCAAGACCCACCTCTAGCAGCGAATACTTGGGTTGCGCAACCCTCCTCAACCTCGCGTCGACCCTTGCTAGATGTCCTTGTGCTAAGAGATGAACATTGACAAGAATGGACAAAACTAAAATTAAGAATTGATGAGAGTAGTTCTGGAAAAAAAAAAATATTTTGATCTTAATTTTAGCATTCTGCAAATGCTTATCCTTACTTAGGGTGCATTTGGGAAGACTTTTGGGGAAAGTCTATAGAAAAATGCAAAAACTTTTGAGTTAAAGATATTTTCCAAAATGCAAATTGTGTTTGGTAAATTATACTTTGAAAGCCCATTTGAAGTATCTTTGAGCAAAATAGTGTTTGGGGTTCAAAGGGCTTTGGTGATTAAAAAAAAAAGTATCAAAAGAAAAATAAAAAAATTTGACCGGCAAGGGCAGGCGGCCACCGGCGAGCGGTAGCCGACCGTCGGCGAGCCAAGTGACCCCGACTGACCCTTCACGGAGGTCGGCTAACCTAGATCTGGATCCGCCGAAGGTCGCGCGACCTCGCGGCGACCGGCGGGACCCAAATCTAGGTCGCCGGAGGTCGCTCGACCTTGCCGCGACCAAATTTGGTCATCGGAGGTCGCGCAACCTCGCGCTGGTCACTATGAGGTCTCGTGACCTCCGTCAACCCAAATCTGGTTGCTGCGAGGTTGTGCAACCTCCGATGACCAGATCTGGTCGTGCCGAGGTCATGCGACCTTAGGCGCGACCAAATCTAGTCACCGGAGGTCACGTGACCTCACGGTGACCCAGATCCGGATCGCGCCGGTCGCCGCCAGTCGCACGACCTCCGGAGACCTAGATTTGGGTCGCGCCTGAGGTCGCGCGACCTTGTGGCGACCCAGATCTGGGTCGCGCCAATTGCCGTGAGGTCGTGCGATCTTCGGCGACCCAGACCTCGTGGCGACTGATGCGAAGATTTGGGTCGCACCTGGGGTCACGGCGATGCTACTCGTGAGCGGTCGTCGAGACTCGCGGGCAGTCGCCACGACTCGTCGAGGTCGCGCGACTAGCCGTGATAGTCGTCGCGACCTCGTCGACCTCAACCATGACCTCGCTAGTGAGCTCTTTGATCGGTGGCATGGCTGGAAAAGGAAGATGAACAGTAACATGAATGAACAGTACCCGAGGCCAAGGCATTTCAAGAATGCTGAAAGCCCAAGGCAGCCTAGGACCTGTCTTGGGCTTTCAACCTTGCTAATGTTGGCATCCCCTCGAAGCCCCTTGCAAAATTGTTTCCAAACACCTCCATTTTGGCCCAAAGGCCTTTAGCCCCCAGAGCCCCTTCCAAGGCACTTCCCAAATGCACCCTTATGCTTTCAACGTTCCCAAGCCAGCATTTAATCAAAAGTTACATCAAAATGTTTGCCATATACCCTTTCATTTCCCAAAGGTGTTTGGGAGGTCAAAAACCCATTTTGAAAGCTGAATGAAATGTACTATAAGTGTTGCAAAGAAACTTAATAGTGCAAATTGTAGATTTTGAAGAATGATGATGCTAATCTATATGAGAACAAAACTAGAGGATGATCTGTTGAATTTTTCCCTCGATTTATTGCAGTCAACTTCCATTAACTTATTACGATACACATCCCACTAGATTAAAGAATCAGTTGCTATAAGTCTCAATGTTCCTACATTAAAGTGGGGGTATGGAGTAGCTAAGCAGATGATCAGGGCCCCCCTATGGTCAAGCCAAGGCTCGCTCGAAGGCTGGATTTACGATCGCTCGAGAAACCGCTTCTCGAAGTAACACGTCCAAACTTCACACACATTTCCAATTATTCAATACAAGATCTCATAACATGCAAGCACTTATGAATCGACAAGCAATACCATGGCAAATAGTCGTGAATCAGTGCAACCGCGTTGCAAATAACAAAATGTTCAATTAGAATTACAACAGAATGTTCATTGAAAATAGAAAACAGAACCGCATCTCTCAATTCTTGAGAGTGTACACTAGAGTAATTAAGTTTAAAATGTTGGAGTACATGAAGGCCACTTTCCAAAGACATTATCAACCTGGAAAAATGAGTAGTCAAGCAGCCTGTGACTAGAGGAAAAACTGATGTTGCACTTCTGATTAACAAATGAGCATTCCTATAAGGCTATCATTTAAACCTGGTAATGAAGAAGAAGACTTCTTCCTTGCAAAGACCAACAATTCTGAGACATGTTTGAGATACCAAAACTAGCTGATCGACAAGGCCTAGTAACTTCTGCCCCAGTAGGACCATTTTTTGGCAGGCTTTCCCGATGCAAAGCACATAGTACCTGCACGCATAATTAGATGCAGAAATCATATAAATGACGTTGCCAATCTCATAACTTGGTTGGTAAGCAAATGGAATTTGGTGACAAAGGACTGAGTTAGACACTCTTAACAATATGGATTGTACTAAAAAAGTTTCTATTATTCCAACACCATGGAGTTTTGCAAGTTTAATTCAAGAGCTCCATAGGAGATAAGCAATTCATGATATAAATACCTTCAGATCCAACCAAAACACAAGAAATGAATGACAATAGTACCTTCGGGAAGTTCAGGCTGATCAAATGGGGAACAAAGTGTCTTGACGGCCCCCATTTCGCCCTTTGTCCGTGCTTTCACGTCTTTCTCTACCTCCTAGAAAGCCATGAAGGTTTAACCTCATCCAGAAAACAATGAACACAATAAAAGAAACTTTGGTTCTTTGAGAGGGGAATATTACCTCCTCATCACACCAAGGGGCTAGAATCATTTTCTTTTTGCCTAGTGCATCAATGAATTCATCCCAAGTCTTCACAATCTGAATGCAAGCATCTCGCTTTTGTTTTGCAGCGTCAAACAGGCTTTGCTGTATGTCATCTAGAATTTTCTTAACTTGCTCAACCAAGCTGGCTTGTGGTATATCACTTTTTGCGGAATTGTCACGGCGAACGGCACGTGCCTGCAAACAAGATGCAAATTATAAACCCTGCACTACTGACTGTACAATCAGAAAAGGAACAAGAGAGATTAAAATATCAAAAAGCACTGTCAAAATGGAAAGCTAGGACATATTCCTCCTTACTTGATTTTTTGCAAAGTCTTTTGGACCAATTTCAATCCTCAGGGGTACTCCTTTCATTTCCCAATGTGAGTACTTCCAACCAGGTGAATAGTTATCTCTTAAGTCTACCTCAGCCCGGATCCCAGCCTCACACAAGGTATTCGCTGTGGCAGTACAGGCATCAAATATTCCTTGAGTATCGGCATCCTTGTATGGAACAGGAACAACAATCACTTGCACAGATGACACTTTAGGAGGGAGGACCAACCCCTTGCCATCACCATGTACCATGATCATCACTCCAATCTGCCATAAGAAAATGAGAAAAAGTTGGCATTTTGGCCATAGAGCCACCCAGAAGAACACGTCAATAACTATGCTGGCTAATCATACAACATAAACAAAGATGGTGTTTGCTAAACACAGGATGCACAGTATACAAGCCCCCATGTAAGATAACATAATTATGAATAAGACAACACAAAAAAAAAAAAAAAAAAAAAAAATGGTATTGAGTTTGTGAGCTATACCGTTCTCGTAGTATAGGCCCAAGAATTCTGCCAGACCATGGCCTTCTCCCCCTTTTCATTCTCAAAATTAATCTCGAACATTTTGGCAAAATTCTGCCCCAGGCAATGCGAAGTTGCTCCTTGTATACCACGACCAGTGTCGGGAATGAACGCCTGCCACATGATAGCATAAGGAAGTGATGGAGAGAATAATACTTATAACAAAGCAAGCAGTCACTTTGTTTAATATAAAGGAGAAAACAGAACAGGCACAAACTTATGCTATTTGGTTCTCAGGGTACCTCAACAGTCGTCGTGTAATAACCACCAGCAAACTTTTCCAGCTCACTTTTCTTTCCCTTTATGACTGGGACAGCTAAATATTCTTCATATATACGTCTGTAGAGTTCCAATATATCAAGAACCTGAACAAAATAATGGCCTACATGTAAGTATTTCTATATCACATCAACTGTGCAGGATTGTGCTCCTAACTGAAATTTAATAATGCTCTGTTAGAACATAATACGTCACAAACAGATGGGTCTAAGTCAAATTTAACAGTGCGTACAATTAGTTGTGAAATCTACTCAAGTTTTCAAAGGGCCTTCTTATTTATTCTTGGTGGTAATTTCACTTCCAATATAGCATATATGTTACTAATAAAGAAATGCTCCTTTCCACAGAAAACATCATACTAAAGAACCACAAAAACCCAAAATCAAACAAATAAAATCAGATATTATCTTCTAGACCAATTTTTATGCCAAAAATTATATTATGAATCAAACAAATATAGAGAGGAAAACCTCGGCATCTGCCTCTTCTTTCGTTGCAAAAGCAGTATGACCTTCCTGCCAAAGAAACTCACGACTCCTGCAGATTAAAGATTTATAGTTCACTCAAGAATCATCTTTTCAGTAGTGGACAAACTGTTCTATAATGATTTATGCAATCAACTGTGCGAGGGGCCAAAACGTAACTCCTAAATGGACAGATGATTTCCATAGAAAGACATTCAATACTATTTAGTGAAATAAACATCCCAGCTGACAAAACTGGCAGTATGTGAGAATCCCCAGCAGCGTGCAGTGTAGCAAAAACATTTATAAATTGGATTCTCAGTCTTCATACGAACATCCATCAATATATCATAAAGACAACAAAACAGCCACATTATCCAGATAGAAACCTGATAAATGGAGTAGGATGGCTGAACTCCCATCGGACAACATTGCACCACTGATTGAGTCTCAAAGGCAGGTCTCTGTGTCCTCTTATCCATTTTGAATAATATGGGTACATGACAGTCTCACTAGTTGGCCGGATCGCAATAGGCACTTCCAAATCAGATTCCCCTGATTTAGTCACCCAAGCAACCTGAAAGAGTCATTTTTATTCAGACGACTCCCGTGAATATTCCAGAAAAGTAACCCACAACCCATCAATTTATGCCTACATTTTCTAGCATATAACAACAGAGAAGCACATGTTACCTCTGGAGCAAAACCCTCTATGTGGTCCTTCTCCCTTTGTAAAACACCAGGAGAGACAAAAAGAGGGAAATAGCAGTTTTTAATTTTCATTTTCTTGATCTCTGCATCAAAAAATTCCTGCAAATAGAGAATCAGTATCAAATTAATTTCTTCGCAGAGTGAAGATAGCTTCATGCCAATGGGATCAAGGTTACTGCACTGGGAATAATTAGAAGAAAGAGAAAAGAAATTATGGCATAGACACTGAAAAATCAATATCACATAATTTAAGAAGAAAATATGGGTAAGAAGAAAAGAAAGCAGTAATGTGAAAAGCACTCCCAAATTAAACTGTATGGAAATATAGCCATTAAAATTGTGACTAACGAAAGAAAAGAACAGAGGAAAAAGAGAGTGAATTAGAGGATTCAATAAAGATAAAAGAACCTTTTGGGCTCAGTTACAAGGAAACATGCTCAATACTCACTTGCATGATCTCCCAAATAGCCATTGCCCAAGGCCTCAAGATATAACAGCCAGATATATCATAGTATTCAATCATCTCGCCACTCACAACAACCTGCATTATGTGAAGGAGAATAACTAAGTAAAATTTCCAACCAAATTTATCACTCCACTTACAGCTGCGTACCTGGTAAATCAGATTTAATGTTTCCAAGGTCTCTACCAAAATATATGCAAGTTGTCAAAGATTTTTTTTTTTTTTTTTTTTTTTATGTTATACCAGAATTATGAACAGTACCTCACACACCACTCCACTTCAGATACCGCAAAACCCCATAATATTACAAGAACCTTTTTTTTGCCCTAAAGACCAAATGCACGAGATCACAACATTTTCTGCGAGAGTTCAATCTTTCTATCAAAATTCTGGAAGTGGATTATTTCCTTCAATTTGCAACCGACTACTTCACAGAAATGCTGGATATTTACAAAGTGATCCACAACATGTAGCCGACAAAAAGGCGGTCACAACGTACCTCCGAATACCACTCTCCAAAGTTCTCATCCTTCTTGTTGGAGAGACCTAAACCTGTCTCCTTCTTCACCTCCTTCTTTTTCCCCCCTGCATGTCAGTAACCCAGGTTAAACCAGACCCATCTTCAAACCAACAATTGTTTCACAATACAATAGCACAAAACAACAACGGAATGAGATCACTGACCGGCACCTGCATTTGCATTGGGCTTCTTCGATTCACCACCAGCCATACCTCTGACCTGATCATTAGCCAATCCACATTAAAAATGCAAAAGGGTCACGAAATCTACGCTAAAAAACGTTTCTTGACGGCGGAAATCGACCGCCTCGTGCATATATTCCCCAATTCTACGCAACTGTGCAGGGGATGGAAGGTGCAAGAAAATTGAACCAACCCATTAATCCATGGAAAACTCATTGACGACAAGCGAGAGAGAGAGAAGGGTTCTTACTGGGTGGTGTCTTGACAGGCCGCGTCTATCGTTTCCCGGTCGAAGCGACGGTGATAAGATCCAAGAAAGCTAAGAACTTAAGAAGTTGGCAGTTAAAAATGGGAGCTTTGCGAAAACCCTAAACTAAACCAGAGGCTTGTTTTCGTGAATCGTCAAAGATTCGGACAGGGCAGGGTTGACCGACCAGCCAATCCCCTCCCAAAAAAAAAAAAAAAAAAAAAGAGAACCAAAAAGCAAAAATGTAGCCTATCTTTAGCCTTCTTCTTTATTTTATTTTTTCGAAAAAAGTTTGCAAATTTTCTATTTCATTTTTCAATGATAAAAGAAAAAAAATGCGCTTGGTGATAAAGATTTACTTAAGAGGTTTGCAATATGAAAAGAGATATTATTTTATATTACTACTTTTATCTTTAAAATAAATTATCATTACTAGATTGCAAGCATGTCCTTAAAAAATAAGCAACGGATAAATATTTTTTTAAAATTTTTTATTAAATGTACGATGAAATCATGAAACCTGATTTCCTTTTAATCAAATGAATTATCAAGATAAGTGACTAGCTGGTGAGATCACGTGACCAAACAAGAAGAGAAGTATCCATCAACTTCTCTCGTTTTCAATGTCCATCCTTCCTTTATATCTTATTCAAAGAGATTACATGTGCGATTTATATAGGTGCTACAACCCTATTCGTTTCGCAAAAAAATAAATCATTTGGCAAAAATTATCTTAAAACTCGATCACTTGTGTCATACTTCAAATAATATTTGAAGGAAAAATATTTTCTTCATATATTCACTCATTATTATTAATAATGAAAACATTTTACATTAACTAATTATTAATTTCAAATAATACTGACAATTATTTTTAAGAAAATTTTTATTTACATTGCACAAAACAAACAATGCACTTATCTCTTAAGTTAGGGTCACCAAAAAAAAAAAAAAAAAAACCAACCCTCCAATATCGACCAAACTTTCCCACACATATAGCCTTTAGAGGATTCCCTCGAGGCATGAGGAGCATCTTCAGGGTTCTTGACCGCATCTCTGGCAAACATTGCTTATTAGATAGGTGGCCATGATACCTGTTTTAGTAGTTAGTGAGCAGGTTCTCTTGTGAGGCCAACCAGACAAGATTGCATATGTTTTTTAGGACCGTGTAAACTTCCATATCCAGTGCCATTCATTAGCATCTCTGAATTCTTCAATTCAATGTAGGCCAGTGGCAGCCTGACACCTCACTGAATGGGTACCTTCTGATGCACCTTGCCAAATGAGGGTGTCTTCGAGTGGGGTCGCCGTGCAAAGAGGAAAAGAGACGGCAGGAGTTTTCACTTCTTCAGTCAACAGCGTGATTAGCATCTGCCTCACATTATGATTCATAGCTTCAACTGATCATTATGAACAGACAAGCATAAGTAGCATATGCCTTACCAACCTCATAGATCTTAACTTCTCAGACATGCCATCATAAAACCCGAAAAGCATGAATTGTAAGATTAACTAAAGGACTAAATGAACAAATTTCTTATTGCTCATGGGCTTCATAGCACTGTCATCTGTAAATTGGAATGGAGGGACAACTTCAGCTACAATTTAACCAACCAAAAAAATCAAATGTTTAGGGCAAAAAATGTAAGAGAAGAAATGCTACTGCCAATCCATATACCCACCACAATCCTAGTGTTTTCATCCACCTCAAACTTTACGAGGGGAACCTAAAAATAAACAAGATGAAACAAAAGTGGCCAAAAAACAAGAAGAAACAGAAGATGGGTCTCCTTTCGGCACTATGACAGTGCAGATTTGAGCATTTGAGTTCGGAAGTAACTTAGCCACAAAAAAATTCCACAGTATTGCATCAGCTGGGTTCGGGGGGAACCGCTCTTAAGCTTCGCATCCACTCGCAGAAGCTAGGATCATCAAAATGAAGGAAACTGTTTTTCAGCTTTGTCCTCTGTTCTGCCATCAAACTCCGAAGTTGTGGGAATCTTGCTTCCTGCAAATCAAAATCAAATTGCATGTTCAATCCTCTATCTTAGTATATCAAGCCTTCTTTTGAAGACATGAAACAACATTTCTATGTACAGATAAGTGAGATAGCCAGTGCACAAATTTCCCATCAAGACTAAAAGAACACAAAGGGAAAGAATAAATAGGACGATGTGATGCTAATTTTTACCACTTTACCTGTTCATAAGGAGGATCCTTGTGTGCTGGAATCAAACGGGAAACAAAATACCGGGCCTGAGAGCTTCCCTCCTGTTGAACAGGAAAACCAATATAAGCATCTCATCACGTGAATAACATACGACGAATTAAACATTAACAGTGTGAAGGAGGAGAAACCTTAAATGCCAGTATTCTAGGAGCTGGAAATCGCGATTCTGTGAGTTCTTCAGCCAAAGTTCGGCAAGCCGCTAAAGTCGCTGCACTTTTCCCTTCATCAGCAGCAAGTTCGGCACCCTATTCATCAATCGATGGGAAAGTTGTAAACAAGCCAATTAGAGAAGAAAGGGTACAAGAGTGACAAATGACAGTGGGAATTCCAGAATGTGCAGTGGGTTAGATACTGATATCAAGCTTACATTTTCCTGTCATTCATCAAGGTGTATACTGTTGCGTGAAGAAGATCATATGTGCACGAAGGTGCCACGGGCATGTTTTTTATGCAAATGGTGCAAAGACTAAAAGATTTCCTAATAAAGCAGCAAATTCAACAATGTATAGGCTAAGATAAGCAGGCATAAACCCACTCAATACAAACAGATAAAGACTGCCTATTGGTGGCATGAGGCTCAGGAAAAAAGACACATGATGCAAACACAGACACAATCCCACCCATGCAGATGAATGGCCGAAAAAAGATCCAGTAAGCAGCGAGAGAAGTGTCCCTGATGGTATTCAGAGAGAGCAAATTATTCCCAATGTCACCATGGGAAAACAGTCAAGTACCTAAAGGAGTAGCCACTAAAAGCCGGTATCACAAACGACAAGCAACCAACAGAAAATGGCACCATCAAGCATGACAAATTAAGTGAAAGGTTGAAGTAGCTGACCATCCAAATGAAGATGTCTGTGCCATGGTCCAGAACTACAGCTGTATCAGATTGCATTGCCAGGTCGTAAGCTGGAAGTTCTTCAAAAGTGCCCCCTTCCCGGTGCATGAGACATCGAGGAGCTACCATGCGAAGTGAGAGATCAAAAGATGCATTTAGAAACAAATTCCTCAAGACAGACCTCTCATCTTCATGGCCAACTATGCTACCCAACAGAGGACCCCTTTTAAGATGAAACAGAAGCTCCGGCAACAAAGAGAGCTCCTTTGGAAACCGACAAAGCTTTGACTTCGGTATTTGGGACCCGAATTTCTGAGCAATATCCTTAATTCTTTCATCTATTGTCGCTCGCATGTCAATTGCATCTGAATGATTTTTTGCCCGCAATAGAGTTCGCTTGGCAATAAGAACGGCTGCCACTTCATCTTGGACACTGTCGAGGTATGCTGAAACACTATCAACAGCGGGTAGTCTAACCGTAATCACCCTAGAGATATCAGCTTGATACACATTTGAATATTGTATTGCAAACTGAAAAAATACATGATCACTTTTGATGTCGTTCTTTGTTTCCATGGAGATTGAGAAACTCTGGGTTTCTTCAACACTTAACATTTGGATCGAAAGAGCAGCATCATTTTTAAAGCTTTCATGGGTGTCTACATGGGCCTCTTCACCAGGACCTACAACCTGCGTAATGAGAATATCATCCGAACAACGAATCTCCAGCAACCCGTGAGACCCAGCAGCTCTTGTAGCTGCTCTCTGCAAGTTCACACCAAATGCTTCCCCAAAGTCGTCGTGAAGGATCAAGACTCCACCAGAAGCTTTTGCTAGAGGCTGCAAGACAGGAACTCTCACAGGGCATGTTCCAGCACATAGAATGTCAACCACCGTATTATTTCGATGACCTTCGCGACCAAGGTGGTCCATCCATTTTGTTGCTGTCTTTTCCATGTGGGCATAGTTAGGATGAGTGAAAGAATGTGGGACTGAACCAGGCCCGTAAGTACAAGGACCACCAGCACATACAATGATTCTGCCATTCCCTCCTGACCTTTTAACTATTCCCCGAGACATTTCTGCTGATGGCCCTTGAATTAGAGCAAGAGCAACTTCAAGTGCAGTGCCGAGGCATCTGTCTCTAGAAACCTCGGGAACATCCAACTTGTATGGCCTGAATGACGAAAACATTGTATGTGCTACAGGTAGTGAAGCATGCATTGGCGACAGGTATATGCCTGTCCCATATATTAGTGCTTTCAAGGACTCTTGAGTCGGCGATTTGTCACCAGGTAGCACATCAGCTGATGCAACCGACTCCTCTGAAAAGTCGTAGACAGAGACAGTGCAACCATAGAGTATAATTCCAATCCTGGTTGTGGGGGAAAGTGAATCAATGAAGGCATGTAATGAACTTTGTAAATGCTGGAGGTGTGGCTCATCTAGACACTCGTCTATTACAAGCACAATGGGTGCAGACATTCGCGAATCCGACACTGGTATAAAACCGGGTCTTCTATTCCCAGTTTGCACATAATCCACCATTGGAGATGAAAGCTCCGGAAAATTCCTAAGTTCTTCCTTAGTGGAAGCTATATACTCTCCTTCACTAGCATTCAGCTTCCGACAAATGACACACTGCCACTGACCCGAGCCAATCAATATGTTGCAATAAAAATTTGCATAAGCACCGCAGTTCTGGCAACGATGTGGGTCTCGTTGTAGTATTTGAGGACCTGTTGATACCTCTCGTCCGGGAGAAACCAATGCGCCAAATGCCAAACTGGGCACATTAGCTTGTCTCTTCTGTTTTAATACCTAAACCAATAGCCAACAGAAGAAAAAAAAAACAGTGAGTGAGCAAATCTTGTCTTCTGTATAAATGAATGTGATCGGATACAAAAAACTATGTACCCAAAATTTAACAGAATAGAGATGTCTTTTATGACAGAAAATTTGCTTGTAGCAAGATCAAATGAATGACTAAAAAATTCAACTTTCAGCCAGAGAAAAGAGAACAGGTACCTTCTGAGCCGAAAACAATACATATGACGCTTTTCCAGTGGATGTCAAGTCCTCTGCAGAATCAGAAACTTGGTGCTGCAAATCACCTGATCCATTTGAGAAGTGAGGGGGGGAAGAAGCTGGCAACGATGAACCAGAAGAGAATGCAACAGGCTGTGGGGTTGCAGGAGAGCTTCGGAAAGGCACTGCGGCTGGCCTGACAGGCGAAGTAAAGACTGGAGGGCCTGGAGGTGTGCTCATATGAGGGGTTGGACTGCCAGAGTGGACTCCATTTGGTGGTGATTGCAAATTAGGGTTCCTGATCAAAGGAGAAGCGAGGTGTTCTTGCTGTAATTGCGGGGGAGGAAATCTAGGAGCTGCAGGTGCCAATGGAGGAGGACGGATTGGACTTCTGTCAGTATGAGGGGATGGTGTTCCAGGATTTGATGGAGTCATGGTGATGGAGTATCCGGGTGAAGGTGGCCGTTGGTTAGCCATTGCAAGCAGGAGTTCTCTTTATTGAAAACAAATTTCTCAAGAACTTCAAAGTAGTCTACACTAACACTCGAGGGGAACACACATGCCAGAATCCAAAGCTAAAATCAATCACTCTTGACCATAAATAACCAAAATCCCCTTCAGAAGCATATGATGCAAATCGAGGATCTTGTTTTCCTGAGAAAATCTTGACGAGCTGAGCCTGTACAGATACAATCAAAAAGAGGAATTCATACACAGCCGTCGAATCATCACTAATACTTCAAAAGATTTCCGACCGTGTATAATCTGACTGAAGCTCTTGAATAACTGAAACCCCCCACTCAAAAACTCGACCAAAGAACAGCAAATGCAGAGAAAAAGAATGGATTATGATCAACACCCAGTTCAAGATATTAGCCGCACAATCAAGAAGTCGTTCATAGACTCGTTCAGAGAACAGCAAATACATAGGAAAATAATGGATCTTGATCAACACCCAGGTCAAGACATTAGCCGCACAATCAAGAAGTCGTTCATAGACTCAACCAGAGAACAGCAAATACAGAGAAAAAGAACGGATTTTGATCAAGACCCAATTCAAGACACTAGCCGCACAAGCAAGAAGTCATAGACTCGACCAGAGAACAGTAAATACAGAGAGAAAGAATGGATTTTGATCAAGACCCAGTTGAAGATACTAGCCGCACAATCAAGAAGTCGTCCATAGACTCGAGAAACACTAGATACCCATGACCCACATTACAATTCACCTCGTACCCAATCCCCCCCCCGGGGAATTCAAGCAACATCCAAAATTCCCAGAGGAGCCGGCACTGCTCAAACAAGAAGGATCTAGGGCTTGCGCAGACGAGGAACGATAAAAACTCCCCGATCGCGAACGGATCGAGCGGGCCGAACCGCGGGGCAGAGTTCGAGGGTACCTGAGCAGGACACGTGAGAATCCAATCCAGGCGCAAAGAAGCAATCACGAGCGAGATCATCACAGGGGCCAAATTGATCTCGATCTTGGTTTCCCCACTTCTGGGTTTGACCCCCCTCCGGAATTGACCTCGCTCTGACTTGGGAAGGACGCCCCCCCGCGTTTCCTCTCGCTTGCGCGCGCTCGTGCGTGCGTGCGTGCGTGCGTGCTGGGGGGAGGCCGAAGTGTACCCGGTCCGTCGAGTTCAAGACTCGGGCATGAAAAAAAAAGGCTTAAAGCTCGAGTCTTGAAGCGGAAAAGCGCGGCCACAGCGGTGCACCGAAGCGGAGAAAAAAAAACATTAGAGGGAGGAACTGTGACGTCGGCGGTCGAAGCTGCCACGTTGGCGGGTGGTTCTGGATTCTGATTGGGCGTTGGTGATGCGCTGGCGACCTTGTGACGTGGATCGTCCGCGGCAAGGCCCGAAGCACTAATGACGTTACATAGATATGGTATAATTATATATAGAGAAAAGATCATCAAAAATTTCAAATTTTATCTAAAGTGACAGATTTATCTCAAATTTTTTTTTGTGACGTGAAAAATCGTAAACTTTTGAAACTGTGACACATTTATCCTATTGATGGCATTTTTTATTTTATTTTTTATTTTTTTTATTTTGCTTTTTATTTTCTTTTTTTCTTCTTCTTTCCTCCGTCGGCTATGGCAGAGCCGACGGAGAGAAGTCGACGTCTGACGAGGGTCGCCCTCGCCGACGTTGAGTAAGGGTCGCCCTCACCCAGACTGGCTAGGGCCCTCGCCCGACACCGACGAGGACTGATCTAGCGAGGATGACCTTCACTCAACCCCAAGCACTAATGACGCGACGTTTTTCCATGCTTCGCCCTAAACATGTACTTCATTGTGAATTAAGGTTGGTACCACACTTCGTATGGCATGTCACCTTACTATACTTGAGCGATGTGGGCCGCTTTGGGTTGCAAGACTCATCTACTCCATATCCTAACGGTTGTGTTCTTCTAGATTTTGCCAAGAAAAGACTTCGTTGCGAGTTAAAACTGATGCCACACTTTATATGGCACATCACCTTACTATTCTTAGGTGACATGGGATTTGATTATTTTTTGCCTTCTTCATCGTCCTTGAGGTTGGAGCCACACTTTGTAGGATGAGGGAACTACATAAAGTCATGCTATCATTCCAGAAAAAGAAAATAATATCCACGAAATCCACATTTTTAAGAAACTTCTTCATATTTGCCAAATCCAATAAAAAAGGCTCAATTGCCTATTGGGGGAGAGCAAACGAATAAAAGATTTAACCCTTCTGCAAGGGAATCTAAACAAAAATCACGAAAAATAAATGAAACTCTATTTGTTTCACAAAAAGTGATTTGTTTGTAAAATATTTTCCTAACAATGATTATTTATATCATTTAAAATAATTAATCAATTAAAAATATTTTCATCAACGATAATAATTTATATCTAAATATCTTCGTAAACGATGAATTTTTATTTATTTATTTATTTATTTATTTTTGTAAACGTGACGATGCATCGAAAATCAATGATATGAAAAATGTTTCCCTCGAAATCATCGCTCGTATTGATTGGAATAATTAATCAAACGAAATTTCATTTTATTAATCGACAAATGTATGAACGATAAAATCATTTTCTATTGATTCATTTTTTAACGCGAGACGACCGAGCCTTCCTAGGAAGATATTTTCGAAACGACGGAATTATCTTAAATAGCGAGAGGAAGGGAGAATGTCTTTGCATAGCATGCGGCGGATCCGCGTGTTTCGAATAATAATAATAATAGTTTAAGGAATATGTCCAAAAAAAAAAAATAATAGTTTAAGGAAGGAGCAACAGGGATGTGGATGTGCGAGAGCGACTATTTGGAGGTGGTGGACTCCATCCTGGGCCGGGCTGAGATACCATGGCCCATCAAATCCATTATTCAAAGCTATCAAGAGGAATTAGCAAAATCTAAAGACATTTCCATAGTTTATGCCCCCCGCGACGCTAACAAAGCTGCACATTGGCTGTCTTCCATGCATCGAACGAAGAAGCTTCCCCTTAACTGGGTGCACAATCCCCCTCCTTGTCTATGGGACATTTTATGTTTTGATTGTACTCCATTTATATGTTCCGGGTCTACTTAATCGAATATATATATATATATATATATATATAATATATATATATATCTTTCGACCAAAAAAAAAAAGGAAGGAGAGCCTCTCCCGGGCTGCCGGCCCGACTCGACCCAATCAAATCGGAGCCCAAAAGACCCGACCCACGTGTCCCGCATCGAGAGGAGGAGGAAGAAGAAGAAGAAGAAGACAACGCCGCCGGACATGCTCATCGCCTCCCTCTCTTTCTCTCTCTATCTTTCTCTCTCCTCCGAGCTCTGCAACAGCCGATCACAATAATGCCCTAAGCACAGCAGCCCGGCCATGTCCGCTCGCTCCCCCTGACTCACTGAGTCGACCCGCCGCCGCCGCCGCCGCCGCCCCCTCCGCCGCCCGATGGATCGCCGCCGCGACGACGACGACGGCGGCGGCAGCGACGGCTCCCGGAACGGCACCTGCCGCCACGACCCCGGCGAGCGCGACGGCAAGAAGCCGAGGCTCTCCGCCGCCCCCATCTCCCGCGCCGAGCTCCGCAGCGAGTTCTCCCACCACCAGCGCGGCGTAGCGCGGATCAACAACGGCAGCTTCGGGAGCTGCCCCGGGTCCGTCCTCGCCGCCCACCGGGACTGGCAGCTCCGGTTCCTCCAGCAGCCCGACGAGTTCTACTTCAACTCGCTCCGCGGCGGGATACTCCGGTCGCGCGCCCTGGTGAGGGGCCTCGTCAACGCCGACGACGTGGAAGAGGTGTCGCTCGTCGACAACGTCACCACGGCCGCGGCCATCGTGCTCCAGCAGGTCGGCCGCGGGTTCGCCGAGTCCAGGTTCGAGCCCGGGGACGCGGTCCTGGTGTTCCACTGCGTGTTCCAGGCCGTGAAGAAGTCGATTCAGGCGTACGTGGCCAGCGCTGGGGGCTCGATTGTCGAGGTCGAGTTGCCGTTCCCCGTGAGCTCGAACGAGCAGGTAATTGCAGTGTTTAGGAAGGGGTTAGAGAGAGGGAAGAAGAACGGTAGGAGAGTGAGGTTGGCTATAATCGATCATATTACCTCGATGCCATCGGTGCTGATTCCGGTGAAGGCATTAGTTAAGATTTGTAGGGAGGAGGGCGTAGATCAGGTTTTTGTGGATGCGGCGCACGCGATTGGTAGCGTTGAGGTCGATGTGCAGGACATTGGGGCTGATTTTTACGTGAGCAATTTGCATAAGTGGTTCTTTTGCCCACCTTCCGTGGCATTCTTGTATTGTCGGAAATCGTCGGGTTTGGTGAGCAACATGCACCATCCTGTGGTTACACATGAATATGGGAATGGATTACCGATAGAGAGCGCGTGGGTTGGGCACGAGGGATTATAGCTCTCAGCTTGTTGTCCCTACGGCGTTTGAATTCGTGGAGAGATTTGAAGGAGGGATTCAGGGGATCATAAAGAGGAATCACGAGCAAGTTGTGAAAATGGGACAAATGCTGGCAGAATCTTGGAGGACGAATCTCGGGTCTCCACCAGAAATGTGTGCTAGTATGATCATGGTTGGTCTTCCTTCAAAGCTGTGTATTTTCAGTGGAGAGGATGCTCTGAGGCTAAGGTCGTATTTGCGGGTGAATCATGGGATTGAAGTGCCTATACACTATCAGGCTCCGGCTGATGGTGTTGATGGACCTAGGGACAAGGATGGGAGCATAACGGGATATGCTCGCATTTCTCATCAAGTTTACAACACTGAAGACGATTATTTCAGGTTCAGGGATGCAATAAATCAACTGACTGAGAATAATGTTACTTGCAAAATGCTCCTTGTAGAGTGAAAAAGGTACTCTTTTCTCACCCATGGGATCATCTCATAGGAGGGATCATAATTTCTATTCTTCATGCCTTCTATGCCTTGAACTTAGAGCCACTCATATCCTACTTTATATTATCTTCATTTTCATTGTGGATAGAAGGTGCAGAGGTTGCTGTTCTACTAGTTGATCTCAGTTAAGCACAGCAATTGCAGACATATGGCTCATTTGAATTCTCTGATGATTGAATAATCAGCTCTTTAGGCATTTCAGGACCGCTTCTGTGTGCCAGTTGATCACTTGATTTGTCAAATGCTGGCTGGCTTGACCTGTTATTCTTCTCTTTGCTTCTTGTAGGATATTCTCTATTAACACAATGCTTTGATGGGATTTTTGCAATTCTATCGGAGGATTATTGTAATTGAAGATTGATATAGAGCACTCCCTCACTTTAGTACATGATTGCATGCTTATATTGTTCTTCTGCTTAGGCTTCCTTTAGAACGTTTTCTATGGGATATCTAAGGATTTGAACGTTTTCCCTGTGAAATTTTATAAACTATTTTGCAGAAATGCGATGAAGTCTCCCCACTATGACTATATGAGTTGCCTTTTGAGTTTTTAGCATGAAGACGTGTAGTTCTTGAACTAATTGCGGGATTCCTCTGCTCTCAGAGATTCCTATAAATCTTATCCTGAGCTCCAGTCATATGTGTGCAATTTCCATCAAATGATTGACTGTCTTGAGGCCTATTTGAAATAAGAAAGCCAGGGCAAAGGCAGTTTTGACTAGATGTGAGGTTTTGACTGTCTTTGCTAAGTCTAAATGTGAGGTGAGGTTTCCCTCTGATGGCACCAATTTTATCTTCGCCCAAATAACTCTTTATTTAGGTTTCAAGGTTCAAGCATGTTGAAAGTGGACAGTGAAACCCCATTCCAATAGCTTGTATAGACATATGGTTGATTTGCTGTGTGAATACTGATTTGCACTTAGAATGTTACTTTAAGCTTCCTCTGCTTTCATGCACTTCATCTTAGAAAAACATTGACGGTGGATGTCATGTTTTGAGTGCATTTGTTTTGCTTGGCTAGAGTTTACAAATAGCCTCTTCTTATTTTTCATGCTGTGTTGGCAGATCCGTTTCTTGATTTGCAGTTGACGAGCCTTGTTTGGATTGATGCAACTCTTTCACTACTGTGCCAATGTCCATGGCTTGTTATGTTTTGGTAGCATATGGATGGCTGGGTGGAATTGTACATGTGCTCTTCAAATTTTTGATGGTTTTCCAATAATAACTGCTTTGAGCTGACACTTGTGGATGAGACAGCCATATTGCATCGACATAAACAGTGAATCTTAGAAAATTTGACCATTAGTTCCAATTCACTAAATTTCAATAGCTGTCCTGCCAACATGGTCCAATGATAGCTTGATAATTGACTTTTAGTTTGTCTTGGGGATTGATGGTCGAAATCTCTTCCAGTGGAGACTATTCGTGTATGGTGAAGCCATTTGTCTCTTCTATGTTGTATAAGCGGTAATTTCACGTTTGGATGTGAAGCCTAGAGTGAGAGGTGATGTAGACAGATTAAACAAGTCGCCAGAAATTAATTTTACGCTTGGCTTCAAATGATTCTGGGCCAGACACCATTTTCACTTTCTTCTGCTGTCTATCCTTGTTTATGATTAGAGGATGATTAATCAAAGAAGGCATTCATGAGAAAGATGCAACAAAATTCAAAAGAAACGTCATGAAACCGAAGAGTTCATGTGATGAGCAACCAAGGAATGATTCCAGTAGGGGTGTGCAAAATACCCAGGACCCGCCCGAAACCGGACCGGAACCGCCGGAACCGGCGGTTCTTGAGGGAATCGGTCCGGTTCCCGGTGCCCATTTTCGGGAACCGGTGGGAACCGTCCGGTTCCCGGTTTCATGGGTGGATCCACCCGCCGCCCGCCCCGGACCGGACCGGTCCCTTTTAATATTAAAAAAAATACTAAAAATACAAAAACTCTCAACGCTCTCTCTCTCGACTCTCAACCCTCACCTCGCGATCTCTCTCCGCTTCCTCCTCCCCCGCTGCCCGCCGACCTCCGCTCCTCCCCCATCGTGCCACGACCAACGGAGCCGCCGGCGTGCGAGCGGGCGTTCTTTTCCGGCGAATCGGTCCTTCTAGAACCGTCTCCTTTTCCTCTCTCTCGCCGGATCGGAGCACGGCACCGATCCGGGAAGCAAGGTCGCTTGATCACCGCCCGACGCGTCCTCCTCCTCGTTTCGGTCTTCGTCGTTGCCAATCGTCGCCGGCGTCCACTTCTCTCTCGTCGCGTAGCCTCGCGGCACGACGATTCTACTCCGAGTAAGACGAGTTCCACACGCGCCCGTCGATCTCGACCAAGGGCTCGATCCGTGATGGGTCTGGAGTTTTGGCTTGGCTCCAAGGATCGAAGGTGACAATCTCTTCGAGAAGTTCAATCGCGGAGATCTGATCGTGATTTTTCCTTCGAAACCCTAGAAGAAGGAGTAACGGTCGGTGGAGGAGCTCCAATCGCGAGGTTCGGCTCCGAAGATAGAGATCCAAAGCTCAGAGGCAGAGAGTTAAAGATTTGTAACTAAACTTAGTTTTGCGAGGATGTGGCGTGTGCTGTTTGATTTATCCACTTTACTTGCAAAACTGTCTTACTGAGGATTTGTTTATTGTGCGAGTTCCAAGTCGCCACTCACTCGATGGTGGAACCGGTTTCGGAATGGGTACCTTGTTGATTTCAAAGATCGAGAGGAGTACCCCGACCGAATGATGCTCACTTTCTCGGTGTTTCCATCACCAAAGGTATCGCACACGTGGTTGAGCCCTACAATGCCACCCGTCCGTGCATCGGCTCGTGGAGAATGCTGATGAGTGCATGGTCTTGGACAATGAGGCTCTATATGACATTTGTTTCGGGACTCTCAAGCGACGACTCCTAGTTGTGAGTATCATACTTATATAATTCAAGAGAAGCAAAGTGGATTCATGTATCTTATTGGCCGTTATAGAATCAATATTGGTTGACTAATCTCGGTACTGCTTTGCTATATGATAATATTATTGAGAGAGTCAATCAAGCATCTTTTGACTGTCAAACGCCTTACAACTGTAATTAAACTTGGATGGTTGTGATCTCTGTTTGCTGTTATTCATTATTTGTCATTTGAGTCCATTGATGAATAATGGGGGCATAAGCTTATACGTGTGTACATTGAGACCGGTTCCATGGATCCACCCGGGAATCGGACCGACCGGCGGTCCGGTTCTCGGGTGGATCCATGCAACAAACGGGTGGATCCCGGTTCCAATTTTTCGGAACCGGTCCTTAGCGGGCGGTTCCCGGTTCTAGGTCGGGAACCGCTCGCCCGGACCATGCACACCCCTAGATTCCAGGGCGGATCACCATTTTCACTTTCTTCTGCTATATATCCTTGTTTGTGATTAGAAGATGATTCATCAAAGAAGACATTCATAAGAAAGATGCAAGAAAATTCAAAAGAAACGTTGTGAAACTAAAGAGCTCATGTGATGAGCAACCAAGGATGCGCAGAAATATGCAGGGAAGGTAAGAAATGTTCAAACAGAATCAAGATCGTAATTGACTCGATCAGCGAAAAATTTGATCCAATTGACAAGCTAGGCATGTATCACATGAATTTTCTCAGTGCCAAGTCAGTCGCGTCCCCATATCACCCATGACATAGACCATTACCCAGCTGAATTCTCTAATGGTGAAGGGAAGTGCGGCTGAAATGGAGAGGACTGCCGAGAGTCTGGATTCGGTTCTCAAAAAGTGGGTGGAGGAACAGCGGAAAAGAAGGGCCAAGGGCAAAGCCGAGGACGAGGACGATGAGCAGGACTTCATTCATTTCATGCTTTCTGCATTGGAATTGGAGGATGGGAATAACTCTGTTTAAGCGGCTGATACTGTTCCTCATGCCACTCGGTTAGCAGTACTGATCCGTGTTTGTGCCCCTAGTTCTCGGTCAAATTAGTAAGTTAAGATGTAGAAGTCCAAGCATGCGATGGCGAAAACCAAGTTATAAGAAAATTCAAACGCGATTCAACGTTTGTACCTCCCACACAACAAGCAAAGTCCAGCCAATTGAGGAAATGTCTGCAACTGCTTCGAAGGGACACCATACATTTCAAGAAGAAATACACGTGATAGTAGATGGATGACCAAACAGGCCGGTTCAATCTAAGAACCGAATCAAACTAGTCTTGCTTGATGGGCTTCTGTTCAGTTTTTGGATAAAAAAATGAGGACCGGCCTTAACTGGTTTGTTTCCCGGTCTCATGCCGTGAATTGGTCGTCAGTTTTACCCGGGAGCGGCCTTGTTTATTCCCGGGTATATTTTGGTTTTTAGCAGTTCAAAATCGAACCCTAAATCTGTATAGCAGATGAAATTGATATAGCGAGCACAGCCGAGATAGATTTGAGTACGAGGAGGGCCTAAATTGATGCGAGGAATGCCGAGATGTTATCTCTAAAAGAAGAAGGATTTATCACAGTGCGTGCAACATTATCCAAGGTTACTCTTTTATGAGAAGATGACATAACACGATTGTTGACTCGTAGCAAACGCATAGTCTCTCTGTGTTGACAACAAAGCAAGTCCCGGACTGCCATTTCACCTGCATGCATAAGCTTGACCCTTTTTAAGCTCTCCACCGAGAGGAGAGCTTGACTCCTTCCATTATAGATACAGATTAGGTCTATATGCTAAGAATATCCTGATCTGGAGGAAGTTGTAAGTGGGAATTAAGAACCCAAAATAAGCAAATGGTCACTTCCACACCTACAAAACACACACTCCTCTCTGTACATTGCACATATGATAAGCTTCTGATGAAAAATTGGATGAAATTGGAAATTCTCTGTTTTCCAAGAAGAAGATGAAACTGTTGAGTCACCAGGCAAGGGGATTTCTACAATCCTACATATCCTGGCTTCAATACGACGGAGAGTGAACCGAGAGCCCTCCTTCCTGTTTGCACAGCTTTTCTGGTTCACGCCTTGCTCTGCTCTCCTTTCTCTCATCACCAAAACCATGTTGTCGGATCGGGTTACAAACCTGAATAGGAGTTTGCAGTTTGTGTCTGGTTTTGGCTCCCGCAGGTTTTCTATTTTATTTATTTTTGTATATTTCCTCATTAATGTTGTGATCAAACAAAAGGAGAGGGTGATTTAAGGTTTTCAAAAGTAGACTTGCCTTGCAACTTTTCTTGGAAGAAACCATTCTTGTCATCAACATTGTACTCAAAATTGTTTTCCCTCTTAATTTATAGCAATTTTGGCCTTACGTAAATATAGTTCTGTGCAGTAATTGTCGATGAAAATGTGTTTTGTGCATGGTTTCCGAGATTGCATTCACTGAGATTCCATTGCAGGCAATAAATAGAACAGTTTGCTAAGTTAAAAACCAGTTTGTAAGCGAAAGAGTTATCCTGACCATTCTTTGAGAGCTGTTTTGTGGCATATACATTTTGAAGAAATCCGGCCCTTCTCTGGGAAGCATTCTCCGTTATAGTTTACTATAAGCAAGTTTAGTGAATTTCAGTTAATACAATAGCACCCCCAACATACATAAACCATGCAATATCTCATTGAATGCAATCTCAGAAACCATGCGCAAAACGCATTTTCATTGACAGTAATTTTCCAGCAACCATATTTTCTTAAGGCCAAAATTGCGATCAATTAAGAGGGAAAACATTTTTGAGTAGAAGTAGTCGTGGGATCAAGCGGCTGGTTAGGGAACCATGCCTGGTCATCAGGATCAGAAGCCTTCAAGGCAGCAAAAGCTTTTGAGTGCTTAATTGAACCAATGACAGCAATTCAGCGCTGCGTGCCTTGGTCAGATTTGAAAACGTAATTCTGCTTGTTGTCCATTAGGTTGATTATTACTTGCTTTCGGATCCTTCTCTTTGTTGGCATTGTCGGAGTTCTGCAAACGAGATTGATCAATGTTGCACCCCATTGGACTGAAATTGCTCTGGCCTTGCTTTCCACGCTTGTTGAAAGTGTCACTCCCCCATCCCAGTAAGATTTGGGGTGTGACATTTGTTGATATTATTGGGACATTGTTGGATTAACTCACTCGAAATATTGTCCACTTTAACTTATTTATCCTTTGGTGTAGGTAGGCACTACCCCTAGAGAAGGTCACCCATCTTGGTAGTGATTTAACTTGGGCTTGCTTAATTTTGGAGTTCCAAATCGCTCTCCCTCTGTTTGGTGCATATGTCGGTTCATTTCTATCCCCTTTGTCGTCCTATCAAAAGTCACTCCTTGTCTAGGCCCTTTGGCCCCAGGGAACACTCCTTGCCCTTGTTGAAGGGGGTCATTACAGACCCACCACTTTCCACCCGGTTCGTCCTGAAATTACACACCTATTGGAGGGGATTCCGCTTTGATACCATATTGTGATATTCATAAATTAACTCATTTGGAGTATTGTTTGCTTTTGCCCGTCCTATACTGAGCCTCATGGTTTAATCCTTTGACATACAAGCAAGCACTTTCCCTAGAAGTCCCTCATTGCTCTAGCTTGGGCTCATTAAACTTAGGAGTTTCAAACCAAAACTTGCCGTTATATAAAAAAGCACTCTCATGAGTCAATTCTAGTTTTTATGTATATATCCCAGACTCGCTTTCCCTAGTTTGGTGCAGAGCTATGTTTACTCCTACCCCTTTGCCATCCTACAAGCCTCTTGCTAGGAGCCGCTTCTTGTCTTTGAAATATTTGACCAACAATAGCATTCTGATTCGAGAAGCCAGATCCTTTAGAGCCATGCCACTTTCTCATAGTTTCATGGCCTCGAAGGAGCGGCACATTATCAGCATAAGAAGGAACAGGAGGGTTTAATATGGAGGTAACAAAAGACTTGTATTTCTTACCCAAGCCACGAAGAAGTGAGAAAATTTTACAGCTGTCACTCACAAGCTTTCCAATAGCAGCAAGCACAAATGTACTTGAAAAAGGCTGATATAATCATAGTATAAATGCCTTTCTTTTACATTTTGAGGCTGTCACGTCAATGATATTCACTTCTTGAGATCTCTTGCAAAGGAGTTGATTGAGAAATATTACACCTCAGCAGTCGTCTCAAGCCCGACAACCATGTCAAGAACACCTCCAGACAATGTTCAGTGATTCATCCACATAGGCGACAAATCATACCATTTCCATGCTTTGTACATTGGATTCCAAATTAAGTTTTTTCCATTCACAACTTCAGTGTTTGGGTAGTCCAGGGTAAAAGAAGCTTTAAAAATCCTGCCATTCCTGAGGACCCGCTGGTTCGTAATATTGTCCCTCCATCTCTTGACAAGCAACCTCAAGATGCGGTTCTGGTTGAGCCTATCCCTAGGGTAATCACTCCTCTAAAGATAAGGAATGATGATCCCCCGCCCTCCTTTGAAGTCATCCTTGGTTCATCTCTTGAGCCGTCCCAAGCCGGTATTATTGGAGCACCAAGCGATGCTGTGGTGGATCCCGCCTCCTCCTCGGATGATGAAGTCCCAAATAAGATCAGTTCTGGTGGAAGTGATTCGGATTCTTCCGATGTGGTTGCTTCGTCCATCCCTGCGGAGCCTGACCCTCCCCAGCTTCCCCCTGAACCGACCCTTGCAGTCCTTGTGAGGCAGAAAGGAAATCTTCGATTTGCATCAGCTGAAGTGAGTCTCCCTTTGAGTACTAAACTGGTGCCACCCTCGGCGAAAAAGCGAGGTGGCAAGAAAAGTAACTCCCTCACCTTTTTGGGTCCTATGTTTTTTGGTGTTTGGAATATTAGGGGTCTCGGTACCCCCCTTAAACAGGCCAAAATTAGGAATTTTGTGAGAACCAAAAACATTTGCTGTATTGGTATCTTGGAGACAAAGATCTCGCCTAGGGTTTTTCATGATGTCTTCGCTGCCTTGCTTCCTGGTTGGAATTGGTGCTCCAATTATGTGCATTCGGCAAGAGGTAGAGTTTGGGTGGGTTGGAACCCTGCCTTTGCCTTTTTTGTTATGTCCGACTGCTCCTCTCAAGCCATTCATGGCCGTTTAAGTTATATTACTAATGGCACTTCCTTCTATTTATTGGTGGTTTATGCGGAACACTCCTTTGTTTTGAGAAGACCGTTATGGGCTGAGTTGAATCACTATAGCCTTTTATACTCGAATGAGCCTTGGATCGTTGTGGGAGACTTTAATGCTATCCGGTATGCCTCTGATAGGGCAGATAGATCAAACTATTGGATTCCAGCCTTTGAAGATTTTGGCAATTGTCTCATTCAAGCTGGCTTGGATGATCTTAGGTTTGTTGGTAATCGCTTTGCTTGGGCAGCCTCCTCTAGACCTAATCGTAAACAAAGGAAGATCGACAGGGTTGTAATTAATTCGGCTTGGAATTCCACTTTCTCTTATTCTGAGGCTTCCTTCTTGGCGCTGGGTGTGTCGGACCATTCCCTGATGGTTGTTAGGATCCTTCCTATTCCAAACAATCGTAAGCCTTCTAAGTTTTTCAACTTTTGGATGGACCATCCGACCTTCTTTGAGCTGGTATCACAGGTATGGGATTCTTCCTTCATTGGCTCGCCCATGTATATGCTCTGCTGCAAATTGCGTGCTCTTAAGTATAGACTTAAAGTCCTAAACAGGACAGCCTACTCAGATATCTCAACTCGTACAGAGGAAGCTAGAAGTCTGTTGTTGATTACCCAAAATGCGATTCAATTAGACCCGCTCAACTAGTCCTTAGCTGATACAGAGAAGGGACGCTTGCAAGCTTTCTCAGATCTTCGCATCCAAGAAGAGTCCTTCTTCAGACAAAAGTCTAGAGTGCGCTGGTTTAAAGAAGGCGACCGAAACACAAAGTATTTCCATCACTCGGTTAAGCGGAGCCACCTTCGGAATAGAATATTATCAATTGTTGATGGAGATCTCCAGATTACAGACCCTTCCGAAGTTCAGCAGCTCTTTATCTCCCATTTTCGTAACCTTCTAGCGGCTTCCCCCCCTGCTGTGAAGCCCTCGACTGAGTTGATCCGTGCTCATTTGAATCATACTATTAATGATGTTCAATTTCTTAGCCTCTCTCGGCCTATTACGGACGAGGAGATTCGGGAAACCATGTTTTCCCTTGCAAATGGTAAAGCCCCTGGCCCGGATGGATTCAACGCAGATTTCTTTAAGCGGTCGTGGGACATAGTTGGGCCTTCGGTGATTTTGGCGATTCGGGATTTCTTCAATTCGGGCCACCTCCTTCAAGAGATTAATGCCACTATCATCACCTTGGTTCCTAAGATCCCGAATGCATCAACAGTCAATGATTTTCACCCCATAGCCTGTTGCAACACTATATATAAATGCATCACCAAGATTCTTGCTAACAGGTTAGCTTCGGTTCTTCCTTCCATCATCAGCCCTCCCCAAAACACTTTTGTTAAAGGCAGAAGGATTAGCGATAATATCCTACTAGCTCAGGAATTATTCTGTGATTTCCATCATGAACCGTACCGGCCTAAATGCATCGTTAAGGTTGATTTTTGTAAAGCCTATGATTCGGTGGATTGGAATTTCATTGAACTAACCCCTAAAGCTTTCGGCTTCCCTGGTGTGTTTATTGACCGTATCATGGCTTGTATCCGGTTGCCCATGTTCTCCATCTCCTTAAATGGCGAGCTTCATGGCTTCTTCTCGAGTGGAAGGGGAATTCGTTAGGGTGACCCGATGTCTCCTTACATCTTCACTCTGGTTATGGAAGTGTTCACCGGTATCCTTAATCGCCAATCCAAGAAGCGGGGTTTGATTACTTTTGGAGATACAAAGCTACTAAGCTCTCCCATCTATTCTTTGCGGATGATGTCCTTTTATTCTCGAAGGCCAGCTTGACCTCGGTGCGCCTCTTATTGGATGGAATTCATCTCTTTGCCGCCTGGTCAGGCCTCTTACCCAATCTTCGCAAGAGTGATATATTTATCTCAGGAGGACCTGCTTCTCTTACGGATGCCTTGGTAAGTGCCTTAGGCTTCCATTTAGGATCTCTTCCTCTTAAGTACCTTGGTGTGCCTATTATATCTACTAGACTTGGGAAAGTAGATTGTGCTGCGTTGGTGAATGCTATCACCTTGAGAGTCCAATCTTGGACCAACCGATTCTTGTCCATGGCAGGCAGGTTGCAATTGATAAAATCGGTCCTCCACTCTATCCAAGTGTATTGGTCAAGTGTCTTTATATTGCCTTTTTCGATTATTAAGCGAATTGAACAGATCTTTCGACAATTCCTTTGGAAAGGACCTTCCCTGAGTTCCGGTGGGGCTAAAGTGGCTTGGGATAATGCTTGCCTACCTAAGGAGGAAGGTGGGTTGGGGATTCGATCCATTCAAGTAAGTAACTTGGCTGCCATGATCAAGCACTTATGGATTCTCTTTAATGATAAAGAGTCCCTATGGTGTAAATGGATCCATTCAAACTTTTTATAGCGTAAGAATTTTTAGATTGTGCCTAAGCCAACGTTTTGTTCTTGGGCTTGGAAGAAATTACTTGATCTCCGTGATCTGATCCAGTTTCAGTTTAGATGGGATATTGGTGATGGCTCTTCAGCTTCCTTTTGGTTCGACTATTGGCATCCTCGTGGCCCTCTCTATAAGATATTCTCTAATCGTGATATCTATCGCTCCGGTATTCCACGGCTTGCATCAATCAGAACTAGTTTGATAGCCCTGGCCACCCCGTTCACGTTTGCGAATGTTATTGCGGCCTGGGAGGAGCCCCTCCCGAACCTTAATGGGGAAAATGACCGACTGGTTTGGCTGGGCAACCCCTCTGGTATCTACTCTTCAGCTTTTGCTTGGAATCTCCTGAGGTCGAGGAAGCCCTTGAGTCACTGGTTCAGGTTTATTTGGAGCCCCTCTCTCCCTCCTTGTTATCAAACTCACCTGTGGCTGATTACTCGCAATCGTCTACCAACTTAGGTGAGGTTACTCTCCCATGGAAGAATCCCGGATGTGTCTTGTGCTTTTTGTTCGAGTAGACCGGATTCAATTGATCACCTTTTCTTTGACTGCTCCATTACTCGCGCCCTTGCGACCTTTTGGGCGGCGAAGTTTAACCTTCCTTGGAGGAACCAAGCTTGGAAAGAAAACCTTCTATGGGCTATTGAGCACTTATCTGATCCAGGGTTCCACCAATCGATGGCTCGGTTTGCCTTTGGTGCCTTATGTTATCTTGTCTGGAAGGAGAGAAACAATATCATCTTCCGCAACCAACAGCTTTCCCTCCCAGCTTTGAAAGGCCATCTAACCAAAGCTATTAAAGACAAGGTCCTTACATACTCAAGAGTCCCAGATATCCCCCGCAACAGGCGTCTTCAACTTAGCTGGGGTATCCACCCTTCTATCTTTGACTAAGTGTTTTGGCCTTCTGCTGAAGTGTTCTCTACCTCCCTAGGTCTTTCAGGTGCTGGTTTTGCTGGTGCCAGTTCACTCGGCCGCTGCTTTATTTTGGTTGTAGCCTGGTTTTGTTGGGTTGTATTTCTGCCCTTCTTTTTTCTTCTTCTAGTCTTGTTTTGCTTTCTAGCGTGGCTACGCTGTTCGTTAGCCTTCTTCTCGCTGCTTTTTCTCCCGTTTCTTATCTCTTCCTCTGCAGCTTGGATTGGCACCCTTCCACTTGGTTGGTTTTTCTCTGACCCTCTGAGTGCAAGTTTTTTTGGTGCCGACTCTTCTCTGCTGTTCTTTGTATAGCTTCTGGTTCTCTAGTCTATCTATATTACTTACCTTTTACCAAAAAAAAAAACTTCAGTGTTTGGGACTACAATTTCATTAACTGGTCCAGGATAATCTCCAGTGTATCCTGGCTTTCTATAAGACTCTACCAAAATTTAAGAGTTAAGTGGTTTAGCTTAACCGTCACAAAGTTTGCGACATTTGGGGTCAATGGATGATGGTGCTTAGAGGAGCTTGAGCTTGTCATTGTAGATAGACAGCTTCAAGAAAGGGCTTTTCTTTTCTAAAGATCTGATACCATGTGTGTGTTTAAGAGTGGTTTTGAAATGAATAGGCCAACTTGCTATCAATCTTAGTCTCTGCTTTGTATAAAATATATCTACAACTTTCAAATACAAGCCAATAAAATGGAGATGACATGGATGACAGATAACAGCTCTCTCTAAGCTTTAAACAGAGGAGAGATAGAATAAAGTAATCAACAAATTACTGTAATCTTGAGGTGGTTTCTTCCAACAGTATGATATCATCGTTTGAATTTAATCCACAGAAGCAACTGCACACTGAATCATGTTATTGCCTGTTTTGTCAAGGCGGATAAGAATAAGATAGATTACTAAAATTCAGATATCTTACAATAGAGCTGCTCTCTTCCTCAAGAAACTTAGGCAGCATAAAGTTTGACCTCCTAAGCATCACCGTGAAGGCATGGAAATGTCTCTGCAACTGATAACGCTTTTTCTTTCATATCTGCATATTTTATCAGCTAGATTATATAATCCTCTTTCTACCAAACTTTTTGTGATGCTATTTTGACCAACAAAAGATGGTAAGAATTAATCTTCTTCTTACTTTTATCTAGTTCTTTCTTGGATATATCATTTCATTTGTTGCTTCAGACTTGAAAGCCAATGATGCCCCCAGCAAACCATTAAATGAAGACTTCACCCACTGTATATTACTTCAGGAAACTTAAATTCTCTCCTCTTATTTGCTGGACCTAAAAGAACATGCCAACAGCAATTTCAACATTGCTGAACAACCATGCTGTCACGAATATACATAATTTTATAGTTGCCTTTTGCCACACGTGCTTTCGATGCACTTTTACTGTTCTTTCTCATCACCTTGCAGGTGATATAGACAAGAGAAATATATGAACAGTACTATTGGTATGGTCACCTGCTACATGGGAAAGTAGGACAACAAAAAGTGGTCGCACAAAACATAATTACATTGACGCTGTGCTCATGTTAAGAGCAACCAAGGATGCGTAGAAACCGTCTTTGATATTAATCAGGGAGTCGTGCTTTCCTTTCTCAACGATCACTCCATTTTTTACCACCGCAATCACGTCTGCATTTTTAATGGTTGATAATCTGTGCGCCACTATAACTGTAGTTCTATTGACCATGACTTTGTCCAATGCATCTTGAACCACTCTTTCAGATTCAGCATCCAATGCACTAGTAGCCTCGTCGAGTAAGAGTATCTTTGGATCCTTCACCATAGCACGTGCAATGGCCACCCGCTGCTTCTGCCCACCAGATAACTGGATTCCGCGCTCGCCTACTAATGTGTCATAACCCTGCATAGTCATTGCGATATAGGTAACTATGATTTTCAGGAAACTAGAGTCCTTCTTGCTTGCCTAACCTGCATTCTTCTATCTTGTATTAGGGACGAGATAAACTTGCCTGTTGCGAACTACTGATAAACTTATGAGCATTTGCCAACTCTGATGCAGTCAATATTTCTGCTTCCGTTGCCTCTCCATCCTTTCCATAGGCTATATTGGCACGGATTGTGTCATTGAACAGAACTGGTTCTTGGCTCACGAGGCCCATCTGCTGCCTAAACCACTTTAGCTTTAGCTTCTGAATTTCGATCCCATCAAGGGTAATGTGACCAGAATTGGGGTCATAAAACCGTTGCAGCAGAGCTATTACAGTCGATTTCCCACTCCCGCTCTCTCCTACTAAAGCAACAGTCTGAAAAAGCAAAAGTCGCAGTCCATATGTGCGTGTACTAATATCAGCACGTCTATAGCGCATCATGATTAGATGGAACTCAGATAAGAATAGAGAAAGATCGAGCAAAGAAAAAGTGAAAGGGTTATCATAAAGCTATACTTTGCCAGAATGAATGGTCAAGCTAAGATCTTTGAAAATTTGTACGTCTGGGCGAGAAGGATACTTGAAGCTGATGTGACGAAGCTCTATTTCTCCCTTCACATTTTCTAGCGTTTCTCCGGACTCGTCACTGGGGTCTATTTCTGATTTTCTGTCAATGATTTCGAAAACTGAAGCAGTTGCACTCCTGGCTTTGGTGGAGTCCTGAGTGAGGGAACTTGACTGAGTAATTGCAACGGCCGCCAGGGTCAGGGCAAAAAACACCTGGAAAGCACAAAATAGATAAACCATCAAATGTAATACAGAAACTAAAATAGTCCCTATCCTTGATAATTTGGTGCAATGAACTCGCTAGTGTTTCGGGGAAACTGACAAAAAAGATAATCGTACGCGGAAAACTTCCGAAAACGTTGTCTTGCCACTCTGGACAAGTCGAGCTCCAGCGTAAAAGCAGGTACCATAGACCGCGAAAAGTAAGAAGAAAGATAGGCCAAACCCGACTCCACTGATCAACCCTTGTCTAATTCCGGCTTTCACTGGCCCTTCGCATTTTTTAGCATAAAGTTGCATGATCTTTTCTTCAGAACAAAAAGAAGCAACTGTCCTGATGCTTCCAACTGCATCAGTAGCTACTTGACTGGCTTCCTCATACATCATCTACGGACAGAGAGACTTTAATTAGCACCGGCAATATCTATAAATCTGTTCAATTCTCTGAAAATTTAGGACAATTTTCAGCTGTTGGCTCTCTTAAACACTCAAGTGGGCAGTTACTAGACACGGATAAATTATTAGGACCATAAATGGTGAATAAGGAAAGCGTACCTTGGCATCTGCGCTAAATCCTTTCATGAATTTTACTTGGACGTATCCATTAACAAATAACAGAGGGAGCAACACAAGGATGATGAGCGCTAATTGCCAGCTAGCGGCAAAAGCAATGACTAAACCAGCAACTGCAGATGCACTGTTTTGAACGAGCTGTCCTAATGCATCCCCAACTAGGGCCCGCACTGTTGCTGCATCTGCTGATAGTCTCGCGCCAATGATACCACTGGAGTGCTCTGGGCCATCGAACCAACCCACCTCCATGTTCACCACCTTCTCAAAACACATGGATCTTATCCGCTGGATTAATCTACAACCTGCTATCGAGAAGAAGTACATCCTTGCTGGATATGCTACTAATGATACCAGTCCGAGAATCAAGAACATCAGTGACCAAAACTTTGAATCTTTCCTTAGTTTATCAGGTACTTCATAAAATGTCTTGATCACAGTAGATAATAATATGCCAAAAATGGGGAATATCACACCAGCAACGATCGCAAATATAGATCCTATTAGTAGCGCAGGAACTTCTGGCTTATTAAGATATACGAGTCGTCGAATAGAAACTTCTGCAGCGGCTTCTGTTTTCTCCAAAGAAGATGACTCTGGATTTGCTGGTGCCCCACCAGGGACATTTAATCCCGTAGCCAGACCGAACGAGATAGATAAGGAATGGCGGCTGCTATTTCCCATACCTGATGATCCCTGACTTATGGATCTCAAGGACATTCTTTGACTCGACTGTCTACTGTCAAGGAGATTTTCTGGTTTGTTTCGGTCATCTTGCTCTGCATTTCCTTGCTGGAGGCATACTAGCTGACTGTACGCCCCATCAGGATCTTTTAGCAGTTCTGAGTGTGTACCTGACAAAATTTGCCAAAATATTAGCTCTAGCTCCATTTGAGCCCACACTCAGTTATATAAGTGAAGTTCCCATTGTTTAAACTGGATATTTATATCAGATCAACTAGGTAGGATTGGCTTTCATTTGAGATATTCCATGCAAAAAAATTCATGCTTTAGTACCTCTCTCTACTATCTTTCCTTGATGAATGACAGCGATCATATCAGCGTTCCTGATGGTGCTCAGACGGTGGGCTACAATAACAGTGGTTCGATCAGCCATTATCCTGTCCAATGCCTCTTGTACTATCCTCTCTGATTCTGCATCTAGCGCGCTGGTGGCCTCATCTAAAAGCAAAACCCTGGGATCTTTTAGAATTGCTCTGGCAATGGCAACTCTTTGCTTCTGTCCTCCAGAGAGCTGAGTACCGTGCTCACCGACCATCGTGTCCAGTCCCTTGATGCAAAGATGCAAAAAAGTTTAAACTCACAATTCTATTAATCTCACTCGGCGTGGAGGTAAATTAATTAAACTAAACGTCTCTAGACCTTGGGCAATTTATCAATGAATTTAGCAGCGTTGGCTACTTCAGCAGCTGCTCTTATCTCTTCGATGGTCGCGTTCTCTTTTCCATACGCAATATTATCCTTAATGCTCGATGCAAACAACACGGGTTCCTGGCTCACGAGGCTGATCTTACCCCGTATCCATCTAAGCTGAAATTCCTTCAGATTTATGCCATCGATGAGCACTTCACCCGCTTGTGGATCATAAAACCTCTCTATAAGACTGATCACGGTGGATTTTCCGCTTCCACTTTGTCCAACCAAGGCCGCAGTTGTCCCACTTGGTACATAAAGAGAGAATCCGCTGAATATCAGCTCATCTGGTCTGGCTGGGTAGCTGAAGTAAACATCCTTAAGTTCTATGTCGCCATGAATTTCATCCAGCGTCTTGCCACGAGCGTCGCAAGAATCGATCTCGGGCTTCCTGTTGATGGTCTCAAACATCTTAAATGCTGCGGCTTGACCAGCAGCAAATGCGGACATGCATGGAGACGCCTGTCCTAAGGACCTGAGAAGTAAGCCAAACCAATTAATTTATTATGGGTCTGCTCTGGCACAAACACAATAAAGCTGCTTACAATTGATTTATGTCTAATCTCTCTTTGATGCAAATATTCAATCTCTTGCGTGGTTTTTAAAACAATCAATTTTTAGCATTTCCTTCGAAAAAAATAACATGTATCTTTAACTCATCAATGCGTACGAGCATTTAAAGTTGAATGAAGTCCAAAGCACAACTAACATTGAACCAGCTAAGACAGCGATGATGACATTAAGTACTGCACCCCCGGTATATCCTTTTTCCAGAATCATCTTTCCTCCGAACCATATTGCCAATGAGTAACTGCAGAACAGGATCATGAAGACAGTGCCAAGACCCAGTCCAGCCGCCATGCCTTCGTGAACTCCTGATTTATATGCATTCTCAAGGAACTTGTTGTAAGTGGCTATCGCCAGCTTCTCCCCAGTAAATGATGCCACCTAATTGCACCAAGTGACAGCCATCATCTCAGAGACAAAATTATAAACCCATAGGCTCTATATATGTTTAATGGACTTACGGTTCTAATTGATCCAATTGTTTGTTCAACAACATTTGCTGCTTTTGCATAAGCACTTTGTCCCCGTGATGCGATCTTGGCTATGATCAGGGACAAGAGGCCACCAGAAATCACTATGGGGGGAATGGATGAAAGCATGACTAAAGTAAGCAGCCACCCCTTAGTAAATGCGATGACAAATCCTCCGATGAATGTCGACACGAGCTGTATGAACTTTCCTACCTGTAGAATCCAAGAGATGTAATAATATAAAACACAATCACTTCCTGTGTAGCGGGAAAAATATCCGTGCTTCCTTCTCCGCTAGTGTCTGGCTTCAAGCCGAAATGTTACCTTCTCGCCCATGGCATCTTGTATAAGAACGGTATCACCAGACATTCTTCCCACAACCTCTCCTGTGTTTGTTTCCTTGTCGAAAAAGGCGATGTCCTGTCTCAGTATGGTCCGCAGATACAATCCCCTTATCCGTGCGGCCTGTCTCTCTCCCGTGACCATCCAGAAAGTCACCTCTGACAAAACAATCCATTCCACGGTTCATTTCCATTTGCTGACAAAAACTCCTGAATTTTTTATTTTATGGGTGAGAGATATACTTACGAAGAAATGCCATCACACCAGTAAACACTGCCAGGTAGGTAAATTTCAGAGACACCTGAATTCAGAACATGAGTGTAACATATCAGTAATAACGAAAGACCTGCTCCTTTTGAGTAACGATACTTGGAATAGATAGTCCGCTAGGTATTTTTCATGCTTCTATTAATGTCTGATTACTGTTAAGTACTCTAATTACTGGACTCTAGCTGCTAGCATGTGGTAATGAACAATATGCTTCAAAGACTGTTACCTCGGAAACAAGATGCACCAAATTTCTGCTGTTATGGTTAGTTCCAAATGAATCAATCAATTGCCCAAAAAGCACTGTCATGAAGGGCAGACCTAAGCCATTGCCAACAGCACCTATTGTACCAACAAGCATCAAAATCACGTCGATGAAATCTGCGAACAAGAACAGCTTGTGAAATGGAACTGTATTAGTTTTCTCATCTTCTTTGTTCTTCTTAGGTCTGTCCTTGGCCTCTGCATGATTTGTCGAATCAGTAACCACACGCGTTTCTATATCCATGTTCGAGCTGCGCTCCATAGCCATTATACCAGATAGAAGATCACTCTATATCGCCTGTCAACTTGTTCATCAAATATGTCCAGAAACTATTTTTGCTTCTGCAGGACAAAGCCAGCGACAGGAATCAATACTTTACAAGACAAGCCAGAAAAGTGGAACTTCGAATGCCTTAAAAATATGTGCAAGTCATGCATCTAAATCAAGCTGCCAGACAAGATCCGACAACCAAAACACAGAACGAATATACCAGTGGCATGTCAATTCAACTGATTTAGTCAGTCAACAATCCAAAAGAACTATCTTTTAGTACCACAGGCACGTCCAAATAAATAAAGAGTGAAGAATGCTGGAGACACCAAATTTCCTTGCATTCGAGCATCCATGACTCTGATCTGCTTCTGCTTATGCAAAAATGTCGACCTTGAAAACCAGGCCACACGGAATGAATTGAAACAACGGTTGGCAAACAAAAGGAAGAAAATCATGGTAATTTCATTTCTTGTTTATCCAGAAACTAGGAAAGGAACACCAACTCACATCATCAACTGATTCGAAGTGGTTGGTTTCTTCAACTTCCTCCTTAAACCAATACTCTTCCTCTTCCCTTATAAAAGCTTTGAACCAAACTCGAGGTTTAAGAGATTCTACTTCAAGAAATATTACAAAACAAGACGAGGTAGAATACAATATATCAAGATTCACTGACTCTCTGATCTTATACATGCTATAAAATCACTTAAAGAACCACTATGGCCAACCACGGAGGGTCTGATCTGATTGACCATCATCGAGATCCCTACAATTTAACACTACTACCAACATCATTAGACTGGAATGAACCAAACCCAAGATTCCACAACAAAAATAACAAAACACAAGGAGGAATAAAAATTAACCAGAGACAGAGAGCTCGAAAAAATAGCTTTAAAATGCAAGTGGCAGCTGAGAAATTGTCCCCTACTTCATCGAATGCTTTAAGAAGTGCAAATTCAGCGACAACTACTTTCCAAGCCCACTGAAAATTCTTGAGGATTAAGCATCATGGTGCCTTGCACCCGAAAGATCGAACCAGTCGGGGTCAGAATCATTGAGCGCTCTCTTTTGTCAACCGTATTTTTTTTAATGTATAGTTTTGTTTACATGAATGACATCCGTAGCACGTCTTTCGGTGAAAATCATCATATTATAAGGGATTTCCTAACAGCACAAGCAGACGACAACTGCAGAAAATATTTTCGGTTTTTCACCTTTTCTTTCCCAGTGACACGACATTAGTCACTACATTTATTAATGAATTCTTTTCCTGAAAAACAACAAAGAAAAATATTTCCATCGCTTGTTTCTCTGTCTTCCTTTTTGGGCATCAAAGCCTGTAGTGGGTAAGGGCAAAGCCCTCTAAAAAAAAAAGAAAAAAATAGATACGAACGACAGCTCTCGGTTCTTGAGTAGTACGAGGCCAAAGCTGGGTGAATCTTGACTCTGTTCTTTATCAAATTATTATTATTCTTGAATAATTTGTTTATAAAATTCCTTTAAAGAATTAGAAGGATGGTGTCGCTTAGCATTATCATGCATAAATCAAAGGTTGGCGAGAATTTTAACGTGAGGCGGGACCATAGTATTAGAACTTTATACACGATGATTATTTGCGTTCCGACTATATTAAGCTCAAAAAGGACTGCTGTGGCCTTAAAGCTAGCAGAAAGAATCAGGAAAAAGAAGAGGCACCATACGAAAAAAGGAAAAAGGAAAAAAAAAAAAAAAAAAGAAAAGAAAGAGAAAAGGCAAAGCTTGTTGCAAGTGAGGATTTTTTTTTTTTTTTTTAATTCCGGAATATGAAAGAAAGAGAATGTTATTATTAAAAAATAGAAATTATAATGCACGAGAAAAGATTAGCCCTCACCAAACCTTTAATGGCAATATCATACCTACCTTATGTGAATATATTCATAACAGAGACTCCTTCTAAGCGTTGCTTTTAAGCATGGAACCTTAGATATATACTAAAACTGTCCTTTTTTCCTAGTTGCAAGAATAAGTCTCGTGTGCTTTCCCACAAACAGAAGTTGTCGCCACCTTAACGAGAGTAATATCTACCTAATTGGTAAGTTCAACGATGACTTTATTTTTCTTTTTCCTTATAAAAACTTGTAATTTCAATTGTCAAGAAAAGTTAATTGGCATTGGAACAATTTCTTAACCTTTTTCCGATACATTTCTGTTTTATACCTTCCAAGTTTATAAATCTATAAATTTACATAAAAGTAATGCAGCTAGCCATCTCTCGGTCATTGGTGCCGCCGGGCCATCCTAGACTCGGCGCCCCTGAAGTAAATCATCGTGCCTACGGTCTAGCAACAAAATACAATAATTTTTTTTAGAACGTCAAAAGTAAATTTGAACAGTGCATAGAAATCGTACATGATTGTAACAACTACGGCAGTTTTAGAAGATTGTGGATTTAAATGGCATAATTTTGGACAAAAAAAATGGCATAACTTAATTTTCTTTTGAATTCTGATGGTAATTTCTTATTTATTGCTAGAGATATTAAACGATAATATAAATTTTCAATAGCTTTCTTTTTGTTAGTTTGATTTAATATTTTTTAGAAAGTTAAAAGATTTCACTTTGATTGCTGTTTTTCTTTGTTATTTTTTTTATTCTCCTTTTCAACTTCTTTTTCAACTATCTTTGAGAGAGAATTAAGGTCATTCGTAAGAAAGTACGGGTGATACAAATCATTTTATCTCTATATGTAGTTTTCTTGACATAACGTTGCATATATCGTGCAAGGATTATTTTATTTAAATAGAATAAAGATTAAAGTTGCTAATTCTTTTATACTGTGATATATATATATATAATTTGTCAAAATTTTTCTCAAACGATTTCTTTGATTATTTATCGAGGATATTAATCCTGTGCAAGGTCTCGGTCAAGTGAACAAAGGATATAATATAAAAACAGAAAAGAGTGTCTACAATGACGAAGCAAATGAATCAATTCAATAACTTATCAATAAATCAGAAAGAGTGGCGCCTAGCCGTTGAGAGCGTCTGTTGTTTTTGTAGAGGAACAGTACGATCTTGGACTGGCCCCCTTCGCATGACCTAGAAAGAAAAAGAAGTCCGTGCTACTATAAGGCCTCTAAACTCCTCCCTCAGGACACTGTTGCCTTGCCCATGGGGACGGGGTAGCCCCGACTTCCATAGGTCCTTGGTTCGACCTCCTAATGAGAATTGAGGTCCTTGCGCGGGCGTCTCATCCCTAAGACTTGCTTGCTCTGTATGGAGTGCCCCGTGGTTCCTCGAGTGCCAGCCGCAGAAAGGAATGCCATCAACTAGGGCGCTATTGGCCACTAACCACTCGCTTGCCGGCCGCTCGGGCTCCGCGTTTCAAGTTCGTTATCCTAACCGTCTCCTCTGCTCCACCGGGAGCCTGTCACCTCCTTCTGTCTAATCTACTACCAAATTATGGTCAAGAGCATACATGCATACCTATAGATACATGCCAACTAGTGAGAATAAGAGAGCAAAACGGGAAAAAAAGCAATGATATCTAGGATTATCAATTTTTTATACGTTCGACTGGTATGTTGATTTGGCCCCATTCGTATCAATCCGATTTAGAAAGAGTATTTGAAAATTAATTACTTGAATGCGAACCGTTACTTATGAATCGGGTCATAACTTTTTAGGCATCTTGTTAGGAACTTTGGATGTTATATGGATTGTTAAACCTTGCCATAACAAAAGAATGAAGAAGTAGGTAGGCTATGTTTTGTCTAATATGGAAGTCAAAGATGCTTTTTTTTTTTTTTTTTTTTTCCTATAAAAGAAAAACCTGGGATTCAGTTAAATATGATGATGAAGTTAGGTGTACAAACACCTTGCAGGGTCAACCCAAAATTCGACTTGGGCACGTTGTTTGACCCTCCAAGGAAAGGATATGATTACTTCCACTTCTTCTTGTGGGGGAGTGCCTATAATGATCGACCGCAATAGAACTTTGTCCAAACACATGACGCGATGCGCAGAGGTGACCTTTTTCGGGGCATCCCAATTAGGCTTGTGGTTCACAGCTCATCGCGACAAGGCAATTCGTGGTATGTCAAGGAAAAAAAAAAAGGTCAAACTCACAAATTAATTCCACATCAACTCATTTTTTTTTTTGGTAACTCAAGAAACCTCGAAAGAGGACAACCGGCGAGAAGAATTTGGGACTGACGCAAGTTGGCCACCACACTCACGCCAGCGGTTAAATCACCAAGTAATGCAGCTGGGATTCGAACTTGACACTTTTTGTGGGAGGCACAAAACTCAAGCCAACTACGCCACGACAGTGGGTGGTACACATCAACTCTTGTAACGGGGAAAAGAGTAATTTATGGACAACAGTCAGTCAAGAACGATCGACTTGTGTTTGATCATCTAAATTTTTAATTGGGATATGATTGAATTGGCTTATAAAATCTCTCTTGATTCATAACTTAAAAAAAATCACAAATACACAAATAGAGATAACCTCAATTCGAGGTTGTTGTACTGTCTGAATCAAATCTTGAATAGCAAATGAGCTCATTGTAACATCCCAAAATCATAGGTTTGATTATGACAAGATATGTAAATGAATACCGGCAACATCGATAAGGTAGATTAGCTAGTAAATGATATTTTAGTAAGAGAGAGACAACATGATTACTCATCTCTCTCTCATCACTTTGGTGAAGTTTCAACGTAAATCAGAAAATTACGGGTAAAAGAAACTTTTGACTCTCTTAATGCTTTCATTGGCTTTTGGGATGAATTAGAGATTAATGGATGAGAAGAAGTTTCGACTTTCTCGCCGCTTGCGTGGAGCTTTGACATGACTAAGAAAAAAAATAGAGGAATCTGGAGCTTTAATATGAACTAGAGATAGGAGGAAAAGGAGAGGAAGGGCGTAGGTTTTTTTTAGAAATCTCGTTGCCCCTCATTCGTCCAGAATTAGAAAAATCCTTTTCAAATTTAAATTTGTTCATTTAAAATCTGGTTTTCTCTACTTCATTTTTATTTATTTATTTATTATTTTTTCTCTACTTTAATTTTTTTATTCCCTTCCATCGTACCTTAATAATATTTTCTTAAATAATGAATTTTACTGATATATCTAAACTACTAAAAATATGTAGTAAATACAAATCCTAAATCTATATAAAATATATATTGTAGAACAAAAATAATTATATATATATATATGTATAAAAGAATAAATGACTAAAAATGTTGTTATTTTTTTTGTTTTTTTATTTCTTTTTATATTATAATTAGAAGATTGTTTATATATAATTATTATTTTAATTTTAGTAATTTAAAAATTTTGTTATGCGAGAAAAATAATTTTTATACTATGGATATAAGAAATTCCATCACTTTTAGCCGACTTCTTCCACGAGATATCTTTGTCCAAGTTAGATCCTTTTATATTTCACCTTATCTTATCTTGCGTAGGGGCCAAATACATGATGAGATAATTGTTATCATATCCAAAATTTTATCTTGATTACTAACGTAGCATAAGGTTAAATTAATAACAATAAAAAAAATTCCCATTATACGTGAATAAGTAAATGCAAACAAGATTAAGCTTCATGATTTTCCGTAGTATGAAATATAAGATTAACAAGTATTGGCAATATCCACAATGAACTCAAAGTTAGTAAAGTAGTTGAGCGCTAAATTTGACTTTTGCCATTTTGCCGTCACACTTACCGTTCAAAGATCTCAGTCATATTATGCCAAAAAAAAGAAAAAAAAGAAGAGATTTAGGTCTAGTAAATATAGATAGTAGATGAAAGAGGTAATGGTTCTATAAAAAGAAAATAGGAGAAAATTATTTTCTTTTTAATTATAGAGATTCGACAGACCAATCAAGCGTCCTCACCTCACCAAAAGAGGAAAAAAGAGCCCATCTTACATTGCCCCTCGTGGATTCTAATATATCAAAACAAAAATTTTTGGATGACTAATAACTTTTCACGAGTCACATATCTCTAAAAAAGCACACCCTATAACAATTTATAATTATATATTATTTGATTTTTTTAGTGTTAAAAAGACTATTATTCTCACTTAATTCCCGAAGGAGTGGACCCCACCACCAATTATTATATAAGAAGCCATACAGCTTGAATCAATTGTCCAAAAATAGACAACCAGAGATGCTCATGACCACTCCTTTTTAATCCTCGTAAAAGTGGAAGCACCTTCGAATCCGCCCAAAGTTGCTTAGGGCCCATCGGATATGACATTAGCGCGTTGACTTGTCTAGGAGGCCTGCTTTGCTCAATAATTAGCATTCTTAATTGGACGAATAACAATGCTTAGTGGGCATTATAACTGGGCGAATAACTGTTGCTAACCATCTCTGTTCACTTGCACATGTCCTTGCCGACAATCAAGAGCTTAAGTGGCATTTTAACTCTTTTACATTACAGGCAGGAAAGCTTAGCTCGATAAGACTGTCCTTTCATTGTGTAGTTCTGCTGATTTGCCGCGAAGTTACTAGATATACTTCAGAAGATGTTATGCTATTTAATCAGCTTTTGGCTTGGCCAAAGCACCGTATGCAGACCGACGGTTTCTTGTGCTAGATTGGCAGCAATAAGTCATGTTAAAGATGTCTCCTCGTCGATTACTATCTGCTGTCTTATGCAGTGAATCAGAGTGACAAGCTGAAAGAAATCGGAAAGAGTGGGGAGGATGACATGTTAGGGATATGTGATCAGTTCAGCAAGCTTGATTGCGACAACTTCGGAAGGGTTACACTCCCTCTCTTGCGCAATCACCTGCGATGACGAAAATGAAGCGAAGATTTCATTTGACATCGAATGGAAGCTTGATACTTGCTCTGTTCTGCAAGATGGGCGGGGGATGAAAATGCAAAAGATTACTGAACACCGTCATTTGTAAGATCAATGGAATCTGCAAATGAGGTTGCCTTCGGGGCATGAAATTCTTGTGCTAAAGCCGTACAAATGCATTTGTACATTAAGTGTCCATATGCATTGGTTCTCTAGATGAAAGACAACGACAAGAAATGGAAGGAGCGCATCTTAAATTTTGCCAATGACAATCGAACAATCAAAAATGCATGTTAAGCCATGTTCTCGCAGAGTAGTGAGTATCTGCTGTATTGTCCCCTGAGCCCCGATGATCTTTCGTTGCTTCGTGGAGGGGCTAAAGAATGTTCAAAATATATTCACAACTCTTTCCATCATGCAAAACACAATCGCAGATTTGACGTTGCTGAACATATTTTTACAATTGTTGTTACTTTATATAGGAAATATAACACAAACATGCCGTCATTGATATCCTTATTTTTATAGTTGCCATCCGCCACATGCTTTAGATGCACTTCTGGCTTTCTTTCTCATCACCTTGCAGGTAATTTCATGATGAAACCCGCAAGAAAAACTGGGATGGTTACCTGCTACATGGGAAAGTAGGACATAAACATAGCAGGTAGCACAAAACATAATTAGGATGATGCCGCACTCGTGTTCAGGGCAACCAAGGACGCATAGTGACCGTCTTTGATATTGATCAGAGTGTCATGCTTGCCTTTCTCAACAATCGCTCCATTTTTTAGCACAGCGATTACGTCCGCGTTTTTTATTGTTGATAACCTATGCGCCACTATAACTGTTGTTCTATTGACCATGACTTTGTCTAATGCATCTTGAACAACCCTTTCAGATTCAGCATCCAGTGCACTAGTAGCCTCGTCGAGAAGAAGTATCTTTGGATCTTTCACTATAGCACGTGCAATGGCCACCCGCTGCTTCTGCCCACCGGATAACTGGATTCCACGCTCGCCTACTAATGTGTCATAACCCTGCAGAGTCATTGTGATGTCGGTAACTATGATTGTCCCGTGTACTTATTGCTTACTTTTCGGCATATATCTATCTTATACTAGGGGTGAGATAAACTTACCTGTTGCAAACTGCTGATAAACCTATGGGCATTTGCCGACTCTGATGCAGACAAAATCTCTGCTTCCGTGGCTTCTCCATCCTTTCCATAGGCTATATTGGCACGGATCGTGTCATTGAACAGAGCTGGTTCTTGGCTCACAAGGCCCATCTGCTGCCTAAACCACTTCAACTGTAGCTTCTGAATTTCAATCCCATCAAGTGTGATGTGACCAGAATCGGGGTCATAAAAACGTTGCAAAAGAGCTATTACAGTTGATTTGCCACTCCCGCTCTGCCCTACTAAAGCAATAGTCTGAAAAAGCAAAAATCATAGTCCATATGGGCATGTTTTAATATCAGCATGTATTTAGCGCATAATAATAAGCCGGAACTTAGATAAGAACAGAAAAAGATCTATGAAAGGAAAAGTGAACAGGTTTGTCATAAGGCTATACTTTGCCGGAATGAATGGTCAAGCTGAGATCCTTGAAAATCTGTATATCCGGGCGAGAAGGATACTTGAAGCTGATTTGACGAAGCTCTATTTGTCCCTTCACGTTTTCCAGGGTCACCCCGGACTCATCATGGGGGTCTATGTTCAATTTTCTGTCGATGATTTTGAAAACTGAGGCAGTTGCGCTCCTGGCTTTGGTGGAGTCCTGAGTGAGGGAACTTGTCTGGGTAATTGCAGTGGCTGCCATGGTCAGGGCAAAAAACACCTGCAAAGCACAAAATAGATAAATTGTCAAACTTAATAATTTGGCTCAATGAACTCGTTAGTGTTTCAGGGAAACAGACAAAACAGAAAAAGGTAGTCTTACGCGGAAAACTTCTGAAAATGTTATCTTGCCATCCTCGACAAATCGAGCTCCAGCATAGAAGCAAGTGCCGTAGACTGCAAAAAGTATGAAGACCGATAGCCCAAACCCGACTCCACTAATCAGCCCTAGTCTTATTCCGGCTTTTATTGGCCCTTCGCATTTCCTGGCATAAAGTTGCATGATCTTTTCTTCAGAACAGAAAGAAGCAACTGTCCTGATGCTTCCAACTGCATCAGTAGCTACTTGACTGGCTTCCTGGTACATCATCTGTGAACAGAGAGACTTTGATTAACACCGCCGATATCGAAATATCTACGCAGTTATGGCATTTTTTAGCTGCTGCATCTCTTGAACACTCAAGTGGGCAGTGATTAGGTGTGCTAAGTTACTAGGACTGTGATAAATGGCGAATAAGGAATATGTACCTTGGCATCTGCGCTGAATCCTTTAATGAATTTTACTTGGACGAATCCATTAACAAATATCAGAGGGAGCAACGCAAGGATGATGAACGCCAATTGCCAGCTAGTCACAAAAGCGATGACCAAACCAGCGACTGCAGAGGCACTATTTTGAACGAGCTGGGCTACTGCATCCCCGACTAGGGCCCGCACTGTTGCTGCATCCGCCGATAGCCTTGCACCAATGGCACCGCTGGAGTGCTCTGGCTCATCGAACCAACCCACCTCCATGTGCACCACCTTCTCAAAACACATTGATCTTATCCGCTGGATCAATCTGCAACCTGCTATCGAGAAGAAGTACGTCCTTGCTGGGTATGCTACTAATGACACCAGGCCGAGAGTCACGAACATCAATGCCCAAAACTTCGACTCTTTCCTTAGTTTATGAGGTTCTTCATAAAATGTCTTGACAACACCAGATATTATTACACCAAAAATAGGGAATACAGCACCCGCAATGATTGCAAAAACAGATCCTATTAGCAGCACAGGAACTTCTGGCTTGTTAAGATATGCGAGACGACGGATTGAAGCTTCTGCAGCTGTTTCTGTTTTCTCCGAGGAAGAGGACTCTAGAGTTGCAGGTGCACCATCAAGGATATTTAATCCTGTGGGCAGACCTAACGAGATAGATAAGGAATGGCGGCTGCTATTTCCCATACCTGATGATCCCCGACTTATGGATCTCAAGAAGGACATTCTTTGACTCGATTGTCTACCATCGAGGAGATTTTGTGGTTTATTTTGATCATCTGTCGCTTGGTCTGGCTCTCTGTTTACTTGCTGGAGGCGTATTAGCTGACCATATGCTCCATCGGGATCCTTTAGCAGTTCCGAGTGTGTACCTGATCAAATTTGTGAAAATATTACAAGATCAAAAAAAAAAAAAAAAATTTGTGAAAATATTAGCTCTTGCTCGGCAGTTTTTTGAGCTTGCACTCAGTTATATATGTGAAGTTCCCAACGTTCAGACAGGATTTCATATCAGGTCAACTAGATAAAATTGGCTTTCATTTGAGACATGTTAGGACTAAAAATTCATGCTTTAGTACCTCTCTCCACTATCTTTCCTTGGTGAATGACCGCGATCAGATCGGCATTCCTGACGGTGCTCAAACGGTGTGCTACAATGACAGTGGTTCGATTAGCCATTATCCTGTCCAATGCCTCTTGTACTATCCTCTCTGATTCTGCATCAAGTGCGCTTGTGGCCTCGTCTAAAAGCAAAATCCTAGGATCTTTTAGAATTGCTCTCGCAATGGCAACTCTTTGCTTCTGTCCTCCGGAGAGTTGAGTACCGTGCTCACCGACCATTGTGTTCAGTCCCTTGATGCAAAGATGACAAAAAGTTGAGACTCACAATTCAATGAATCTCGTTTAGCTTAGAGGTAAATTGATCAAACTAAATATCTGTAGACCTTAGGCAATTTATCAATGAATCTAGCAGCATTGGCTACTTCTGCTGCAGCTCTTATCTCTTCGATGGTTGCGTTCTCTTTTCCATATGCAATATTATCCTTGATGCTCGATGCAAACAACACGGGTTCCTGGCTTACAAGGCCGATCTTGCTCCGTATCCATTTAAGCTGAAATTCCTTCAGATTTATGCCATCGATGAGCACTTCACCTGCATGCGGATCATAAAACCTCTCTATAAGACTGATCACGGTGGATTTTCCACTTCCACTTTGTCCAACCAAGGCTGCAGTTGTGCCGCTTGGTATGTAAAGAGAGAAATTATTGAATATCAGCTCATCTGGTCTGGCTGGGTAGCTGAAGTAAACATCCTTAAGCTCTATGTCTCCATGAATTTCGTCCAATGTCTTGCCACATGTGTCGGAAGAATCAATCTCGGGCTTCCTGTTGATGGTCTCAAACATCTTACATGCTGCGGCTTGACCAGCAGCAAATGCAGTCATGCAGGGAGAAGCCTGTCCTAAGGACCTGGGAAGAAAGCCATACCATTTATTTATTATGAGTCTGCCGCAGCACAAACACAAAAATGCTATATGTTGATTTATGTCTAGTCTCTCTGATGTAAACATCCTATTTCTTGCATGGTTTGTAAAATAATCAATTGTTAGCCATAGCTCATCAATGTGTTCAAAGTTGAATGAAGTCCAAAGTGCAACTAACATTGAACCAGTTAAGACGGCAACGATGATATTGAGCACTTGACCCCCGGTATATCCTTTTTCCAGAATCATCTTTCCTCCGAACCATATTGCCAGTGCATAACTGCAGAAGATAATCAAAAAGGCTGTACCAAGACCGAATCCAGCAGCCGTGCCTTCGTGAACTCCCGATTTGTATGCATCCACAAGGAACTTGTTGTAAGTTGCTATAGCCTGCTTCTCCCCAGTGAATGACGCTACCTAATTGCACCAAGTGACTGGCATCATCTCAGAGTCAAAATTTTGAATCAAAAGGTTTTTTATATTCGATGGACTCACAGTTCTAATTGACCCGATTGTTTGTTCAACAACATTTGCCGCTTTTGCATAAGCGCTTTGTCCCCGTGATGCCATCTTGCCTATGATCAGGGACATGAGGGCACCAGAAACCACAAGGGCAGGAATGGATGATATCATGACTAAAGTAAGCAGCCACCCCTTAGTAAATGCGATGATGAATCCCCCGATGAACGTCGATACGAGCTGTATGAACTTTCCTACCTGCATAAATCACAGAGATGTTATAATGTAAGACACCATCCCTTCCTGTGTAGCAGAAAATATTTTCTGTGCTTCCTTCTCCACTAGTTCTGGCTTCCAACTCGAAATGTTACCTTCTCACCCATGGCATCTTGAATAAGAACGGTATCACCAGACATTCTTCCCACAACCTCTCCCGTGGTTGTTTCCTTATCGAAAAAGGCAATGTCCTGCCTCAGTATCGTCCGAAGATACAGTCCCCTTATCCGAGCGGCCTGTCTCTCTCCCGTGACCATCCAGAAAGTTACCTCTGGCAAAACAAGCGATTCCACAGTTCATTCCCACTCGCCGACAAAAAGTCTAGGATTTTTCTTTTTCTTTTTTTTTTTTTTTGGAGGAGAGATATACTTACGAAGAAATGCCGCCGCACCAGTGAACACCGCCAGGTAGATAAACTTCAGAGATATCTGGATTGACAAAGTCATGAGTGTACCATGTCAGTTAGAAGGATAGACTGCTTCCTCATGAGTAACGACACCTAGAAGAGATAACCCAGTACCTTTTTTTCATGCTTTTATAATACCTTATTCATGTTAAGTATTTTAACGACTAGAACTTTTAGTGCCTAGCCTCAGAAAATGAACATTCTGCTTCAAAAGTAGTTACCTTGGAAACAAGGTGCACCACATTTTTGTTGTGCTGGTTAGTTCCGAATGAATCAATCAATTGCCCGAGAAGTACTGTCATGAGGGGCATACCTAAGCCATTGCCAACAGCACCCATCGTACCCACGAGCATCAAAAACATGTCGGTGAAGTCTGCGAACAAGAACAGCTTGGGAAAGAGAACTGAATTAGTTTTCTCATCGTCTTTACTCTTTCCAGGACTGTCCTCGGCCTCTGCATGACTCGTTGAATTAGTAGCTACACGCATTTCTACATCCACGTTTGAGCTGCCCTCTACAGACATCATACCAGGCAGAATACCACCGTATATTCCTCGTCAACTAGTTCATCGAGTTTGTCCAGAAACTATCTTGCATCTGTAGAAGAAAGTCAGCCACTGGAATCAATACTTTACAAGGCAAGCCAGAAAAGTAGAACGTTCGAATGAAAACTACTCGTATGTCAGCCAACAATCAAAAAGAAGCGTCCCGTAATACCGCAACCACAGCCAAGTCAATAAGTATTAAAGAATCCTGGAGACAACAGATTTCCTTGCATTCGAGCATACACACCTCTGATCTTCTTCTGCTTACGCACAGATGTCAACCGGGAAAGCCAGGCCGAACGGAACGAATTAAAAAAAGGATCACCAACTAATTCGGAGTGGTTTCTTCATCTTCCTCCTTAAACCAATACTCTTCCTTTTCCCATGTAAAAGCCTCTAACCAAACTCGAAATTCGAGATATGCTACTTCATGAAAAATGACAAAACAAGACGAGGTAGAATATAATATATCAAGAATCTTTAAATCTCTGATCTTACACATGTTATAAAATGCCAATACGAACCTAATGACCAATCGCAGGTGGCTCGATCCGATCGACCATCATTAATTAGCTCCTAGTTTAACGCCATAATCAACATCATCAGACTGAAATGAACCATGCCCAAGATGCCATTTTCTTTCCACAACAAAGAGAAAAAGCGGGAAAAAGTAACTATAAAAAAATTCAGTGCGATACCTTTACTGACCCGAGAGCTCAAAAGGGTAGCTTTAAATGCAGGCAGTAGCTGAGAAATCGTCCCCTACTTCACGTAATGCTTTGAGAATTGCAATTCGAGGACCACCGCATTATAAGCCCACTGAAAATGGCTTGAGGATCAAGCATCTCGTGCCTTATATCCGAAAGATTGATCAGTCGCTTTCTGGTCACAATCACTGGACTCTCTCTTTTGTCAACCATAATTGTTTGTGTACTTTTAGTTTATATAAATAGCATGTGTGGCATGTTATTAGGGGAAGAATCATAAAAACATGGCTACTTTCTAGTTGCTTGTCTTTTGCGTCTTCTTTTTAGGGATCGCAATGGGTAGTGGGTGACAAAGCCTTTTAAAAAAGACCAGTAACATCTTAGGATTTGACTCGACCCAACGCACAACCGAATGATTCGGCGTTCTGGCAATCAGCAATAATTTTAGATATTTAAATGGCGTTAGGCCAAAGCTGGGTTGATCGGGACTATCTGTCCTCTATTAAGTTATTTATTCTCGAATCGTTTTTTCAAGAAGTTCTTTAAAGAATTAGAGTCCCAATGTATAGGTTAACGGTAGGTGTGAGATTTTAACGTGAGGCGGGACTATAGTATCTGAATTTTACATAATGATCGATCATGTTATTTATGACAATTTTATGCTTAGATGAAATTGATAACAACTTTTAAACGTGAACCCATGAAGATGATGATGATAGGGTGCTAAAGAGGACAATTACAGCATAAAAATCGGGAGAAAGAATCAGTAAATAAAGAGGCACCATATGAAAAAAAGAAAAAGAAAAAAGAAAAGCCGACTAATTCAGTTTTTAAATTCATTGTACAAACATCATTTAATTCCGAACTTTCTAATTTTGTCGATGTAGCGCAAAGTTTTAGTATTACAATGAGACAATATTGAAATTTTGCACAAATATTTATGGGTATATTGAGAAAATTAGAAAGTTTAGGATTAAATAAATATCCCTATCATATGTTTAAAATTGATTGGGTAATTATTTGAGTAAAGGTAAAGCTTGTTGTGAGTGAGGTTCCTTTTCTCACGGAAAAGCAAAAGTTATTACTTTAAAATAATCATTAATGAACAAGAGAAGATTAATAATCTCGAGCCTTTCGTGGCAAATAATATATATATCATGTGGGACGGTGTCTTTCAAATCTTGCTTTTAAAAGCGTGGCTTAGGATTATACAACTGGACTGGTCTCCTCTTTGTTGCGAGAAAAAAGTTTTGTGCGCTTGTCCTTAAAAGTAGTTGCTACCTAAGCAAAAGCAATACCTACTTGATTGCTAAGTTAAACAATGCCTTTATTTTCCATCAAATCCATAATTTGAATTGTCAAAAGTAGCTAATTAGCATTAAAGAAAATTTTTAACCTTTTATGATGCATCTCTGTTTTGTGCCTTCCAAATCTATAGATATGTAGAAATATATTAACGTGATGCACGTTGCCATCTCTCAATCGTTTGGAAAAAAAAAATATAGAATAAGGTCTTTTAAAATGTCATATAGGAATTTTTTATAGTACATAAAACTTGTACCCAAGTGTAACTTTTAAATGTTTAATATCATCATTAGAAGATCGTGGAATTAAATGGCATAATTCAGTTTCTTTTGATAGTAATTCCTAATTTACTTCCTATTAAGGACATAATATAATTTATTTTTTCAATAGCTTCCTTTTTTTTTTTTAATTTGATTTATTTTTTTAGACTTTCCTTTGGTTGTTGTTTTTCTTTTTTATTCTTTTACTTTCATTTTCAACTATCTTCGAGATTCAATGAAGGCTATTAGTAAGAAAGTGCATATTACATAAAGCATTCTATCTCTTTATGTAGTTTCTTTAATATAATGTTCCATATATCGTACAAGGATTATCATAGGAGAATAGAAATTAAAAGTTACTCGCTTTTTATACTATAATTCATATAATTAGTGAAAAATGTTCTCAAACACATTCTCTTTGATTAAAAGTTACTAGCCGTGCATGTCGTAATTCTGTGTAAAGCACGCTGTTCAACGATCCATAAAAAAAGTGCTAAATTAAGCTCAAAGTTTATATATATGCATATACAAACCAGCCCATGAGAACAAAGGAGAAAAGGGTAAAAAAAAGGTGACATCTAGAATTAGGAATTCCCATACTTTCGATTGGCACATTCATTTGGTTTAGTGGTATCAATTCAACTCAATTTAAGTAAGTCAAATCCTTAAAAGGAGTGCTCAAATGATAAATTATTCAAAGATGAATTATTCTAGAATTTTACAATAACAAAAGTATAAAGTAGGGGGACATGGTTGCTTGAGCAGATGGATTATGTCTTGTTTAATGGAACCCAAAAGCCAGTTTTATAGAAAAAGGAAACCTTGGCACCGAGGTTAAAATGTATACGCAAGTTAGAAATCCCGAACCCCTGGCAGGCTCAACCTAAAGTCGAAAGAGCTTTATCTTATCTTTTGACCGTCGAACAAAAAAGATGCCGTGATTACTTCCGCTTCTTACTGTAGCGTGCGCTAAAGGTGATTAGTGGCCAAAGCAGTATGCTGCTGTGCACTGCGTGGAGGCTTTTCCTTTTGGAGGAGCCTTCTTTTCTTCTTCCTCATCATGCTTTTAGTGATTGCGACATGACGCGACATGACGCGACATGATAATGCAAACGTCATGTCAAGTCGGCAGCTCTCCAGCAACTCCTCGTGTAAGACTCTAAAAAAGAAGAAGAAAAGCATCATTTATCGACAAAAACCAGCGAAGACCGACTCATTAAGATTAAATTAAGAACAACAAAAAAAGGCGAAAAAATTGTTTCTTTCTTTTTTTTTTTTTTTGGTAATAAGTAAATGCTAATGAGATTAATTTCGCAGTTTTCTGAAGTATAGAAGATAAGATCAACAAGAAGCGGCTATGTCTATAATCAATTTGTAGTTGAGGGATAGTTTGACTTTTACCGTTTTGCGATCCAAAGATTTTGATTAACTTATGCGAGAATTATCTTAAGTTGAGAAAATATAGAAGATAGATAGAAGAGCGAATAGTTATTTTGCGAGAAAGTAGGCAAGAATCATTTAAATTGGTAACTAACCTACTAAGGTTCGATTATTCAATGAGAAATAAATTTCATTAGAAAATATTTTCAAAGGAATTTATATTCAAGGAAACTATGTATGCATGGTCGGGTTTTGCAAATAATACAGCAGTTACTCTTCGATGTTTGTTAAGGAAAATTATGAAAAACACCTTTTTTGAAAAAACTAAAGTATAAAACATTTATCAGGAAAAATAAAATAAAACACCGATACCGATATCCGACATTAACCAAAACCCCCATTCGGGTTTGCAACCCAGTCGGAGAACACAGTTATGGAGAAGTGAGAAAGCAGAGCACAGGAAGGCACGTGAACCAGAAGAACTCTACGGACAGGAAGGAGAGCTCTCGGTTCACTTTCCAAATTAAGGAACACCAGACGCGTAAGTGAACTTGAGTTCAACGCCGAGGAGCCCGATCAGCATGAAAAAGGGTCGAGCTGGATCGATTTCATGCGCGCACGTAAACGGCGGTTGGCAAGTTACGTTCTGTCCTGTCTCTAACGTGTAACCATGGAAAGAGCACAGGCCTTCGTTGTTACAAATTGATTTCTTTGACCTCAATTGTGTCCACGTTATGAAAGGAGGAGAGTCCTTCCAGTTTCGGCTTGGAGAAATGAAATGCTTTGTCTGCTCGAGTTAAGTGTTCGTATGGTCTCGGGACCACCTGTACTGTTCTTACATGATCATCTTATACTGTGTTAGCTTGAGTTTTACGGCTACAGCAATAAAAGTTACATTCATTGACTGATTTCTTTTTTCTTTTTTTCAAATTGCTAGCACAAACTTTTTTGCCAGCGGCCACAATCATGCCTGTGAAGCCATATTCTCGTGCAGTAGCGACTCTCTCCATATTTTTAGAGGAGCTCCAGTGATCTTTCGTTGCTTGCAAAGTGGCTGAAGAATGTCTCACTTTTAAGTTCAAATGGAAAGAACTAGCAATGAAGAAGAATGGGCAAGTTAGCTGTGTTTGGATCAAGGGTCCGGACAGTCACATAAACATTTCTCTACAGTCCATTTCATCTACGCAGATTCACCGTTTTACCCCGAATCTAAGAGAGTTTAGAGACTTAACTTATGGTTTGGTTTCGAACTGGTTCTACTTGGGAATTGCCTCAACCTAGGAACATGACTAGGCAAATTCTTGGGTAGAATGGGCGATCGCTACAACGTAAAATCTGGAATCGAATTGGTCAAGACCGGTTCCTCAATTTTTTTTTTTTTTTTTTTTCCAGGGACCAAATGTGAATTAGTTTGGGACCGATCGGATAAGACAAGTTCGGGTCAGCTCCCCCATTAAACCGACCCAATTGCTTTCTTCTTCTGACAACAATTATATTAGCTGTTCCTGAAACTAATTATGATAATCCCGTCATTAAATCAGGTGACCATGTGACGAATGGATGTATTCGATTCCTTCATCTTGGAAAGAAGCATGATGCTTATGTTCAGTAGCACGAGGAAAAGATGGCACCACAATAGTAGATGAAGATGTCTCACGTTAATCTCGTGCAGCGACTATTCCTGAAAATAATCATGATAATCCTGTCATTAAATCGGGTGGCCATGTGACGAGTGGATGTATTCGATTCCTTTCGTCTTGGAAAGAAGCATGATGCTTATATTCAGTAGCACAGGGAAAAGATGGCACCACAATAGTAGATGAAGGTGTCTCACGTTTATCTCGTGTGGCGATTGGGCCATGGAATGACAAGGATTGGCACCTGGAGCTATATGACAAATAACATCCAGAACAGGGATTGAAGAAAATGCTTCTGGTATCATGATAGAAGATGATGTCGCGCACGGTGAGTCATTCAATGATTCACCAGATTGGTCAAAACCCACGTGGAATTTTTATGCGTTTGATCGACCCCATATGGTGATGTGACAGCTCATCTGGTCTGCAAAGCAATTTGAAGAAGTCGAGATGTCATTAGTGTTTCATACAGAAGCGCACAGATTTCCAGGATCCTTGAAAGAAAATGTCATTTCATCAAACAGCACAGGCCATCATATATCGACTTGTCCGATGGGAGGATAGTAAAACTTATTAGCCATGTACTTACACCTCTAGCCCATAAAAATACAAGGCAATGACCGTGGATTCAGCTTTGTTTTGAAGTAGTCCCTCAAATCTGGAAAGCAATTATGGCCAAAGACTCGAAACGAACCATAATCTAATGTTCGTTGAAGAGCTTCAAAAGGCGTCGTCATATCTAATGATCCTAGAGTTAGTTGATCGACCAAACTGCAGTAGCAAATGCCTTGGCCCAAAAGCGCTTAGGACAGAAGTCCGAAACATCATACTTAATCCAAGTACTGTAATATTTCAATTTTTGCACCCTGCTAAGCCATTCTGTTCAGGCGTTTTTGGACAAGTTTTCACGTGTTGAATGACATCTCTAAAATGATTATTAAACTCATTCCTTGGCTTTCCTTCATCTGACTCATTGCTTTTTTTAAACTGACTTTTGAATGAATTAATCGAAGCATGCTATAAAAGTCAGATTTTCGCCGCTAGGGAAGAACCCAAGTGGATCTAGTGCGCTCAGTCAATGAGATTAGATAATACTTGAATTTCTGATTAGGAAGCACGGGAGATGATCCCCAGAGATATCAGCGAATTTAGCAAAAGGCTCATCTAAATTTCTTAGTCAATATAAAAGGCAAACGACGAGACTTGGCCATTTGGCAACCACTAAAAATGCTTCCTCTATATTCCTATTATTGACTGATATTAATGTATCATTCTTCAGAAATTTTAAAATCTGATAATGAGGTGCTGTCACTCATGCGCTTTTCAATAGCAGCAAGATCGTTGCAAATCCCCTTAAAACACTGCTATACTCATTCATAGTGTAAGTGCCTTTCTTGTGCATATTGAGGTTGTTGATTTGATAATATTCACGTTCTTGAGATTTTCTTGCAAGGGAGTTGATTAAGGTATTTCGTACCTCAGCAGCAGTCTCAAGCTCGACAACCATGCCAAGAACACCTTCAGACAATGTTCCTGTGATCCATCCATGCAGGAGACAATTAGACTGTTTTCACGTGTACTCCGGATTGGCAATTGGGACTTCAATTTCATAAACTGGTGCAGGATAGTCTCCAGTGCTAAATCCCAGCATATCTTGGGTTTCAATGAGCACATAATTTGGTTCTTCCGAAGACCAAAATTTTAGTGGTTGGCTTAAATGTCCCAAAGTTTGCAACATTCAAGGTCGATGAATAAGGGTACTTATTGGAGGTTGAGCTTGCCATTGCAGATAGAGAACAATTATATCATCATTTAAATGCAATCTGTTGAAGCAACCACACACCGAACCATGTATGTGCTGCTTTTGTTGAGGCGTTGTTAAGAAAAAGATAGATTAGTAAAGTTCAGTACGAAAAGTTGTCCTCTTCCTTAAGAAACTCAACCAGCATAACTTTGGCCTTCTTTATTTTCTTTTCACTCGAAAGCATCAACGAAAAGTCGTGGAAATGTCTCTGTAACTGATGAGACCTCCTTAATGTGATCTTTGCGTATCTTATCAGCTAGATAATATAAATCACATTCTACGAAACTTTTGGCAATCCTATTTTGACAAACAAAAGAAAGTAATATTTACTTTCCTCCTTACTTCAGTCCTATTCTTGGATAAATTCTTTGTTTGTTCCTTCAGCCTTGAAAGCTAAAGATGCCCATGACAAACCATCAAATTGGAGCCTTCACCCACCACATATAACTTCAGGAAGCTTAAATCCACTCCTCTTAATTGCTAAACTTAAACAAACATATTCATTGCAGTTTTGATGTTGCTGAACATATTCTTACAATTTTTTTACCCTTAGATGGGACATATAACAAAACTATGCCATAACGAATATGCATCTTTTTATTGTGGCGTCTCCTGTTACAAGGGAAAGTAGGACATAACCAAAATAGCTTGCACAAAACACAATTAGGATGATGCTGCGCTTATGTGAAGAGAAACCAAGGATGCATAGAAGCCGTCTTTGCTATTAATCAGTGAGTCGTGCTTTCCTTTCTCAATGATTACTCCATTTTTGACCACTGCAATCACATCTGCGTTTTTTATTGTTGATAATCTGTGCGCCACTATAACTGTAGTTCTATTGGCCATGACTTTGTCTAATGCATCTTGAACCACTCTTTCAGCTTCAGCATCCAATGCACTAGTAGCCTCGTCTAGAAGGAGTATCTTCGGATCCTTCACCATGGCACGTGCAATGGCCACCCGCTGCTTCTGCCCACCAGATAACTGCACTCCACGCTCACCTACTAATGTGTCGTAACCCTGCATAGTCATTGTGATATCGGTAACTAAGATTCTCAGGAAACTTGCTTAGTTTATGCTCGCTTAATCTGCATATGTCTATCTTATATTGAGGACGAGATAAACTTGCCTGTTGCAAACTACTGATAAAGTTATGGGCATTTGCCAACTCTGATGCAGCCAATATCTCCGCTTCCGTTGCCTGTCCATCCTTTCCATAGGCTATATTGGCACGGATCGTGTCATTAAACAGAACTGGTTCTTGGCTCACAAGGCCCATCTGCTGCCTAAACCACTTTAACTGTAGCTTCTGAATTTTGATCCCATCAAGGGTAATGTGACCAGAATCGGGGTCATAAAACCGTTGCAACAGAGCTATAACAGTCGATTTCCCACTCCCGCTCTCTCCTACTAAAGCAACAGTCTGAAAAAGCAAAAAATCGCAGCATTTGTTTAGCACATGGTAATTGGCTGGAACTCAGAGAAGAATAGAAAAAGATCTTCGAAAGAAAAATTGGAAGGGTTATCAAAAAGCTTTACTTTGCCAGAATGTATGGTCAAGCTAAGATCTTTGAAAATTTGAACATCCGGTCGAGAAGGATACTTGAAGCTGACGTGACAAAGCTCTATTTCTCCCTTAACATTTTCTAGTGTTTCTCCAGACTCATTACTCGGGTCTAATTTTGATTCTCTGTCAATTATTTCAAAAATTGAGGCAGTTGCGCTTCTGGCTTTGGTGGAGTCCTGGGTGATGGAGCTTGAGTGAGTAATTGCAGTGGCCGCATTCGTCAGGGCAAGAAACACCTGCAAAGCACAAAATAGGTAAACCATAAATTGATGTATAGAAATTAAAAATGTCCTCTCCAGCGCAGTGAACTCGTTAGTGTTCCAGGGAAACTGACAAGACCAGAAAAGACAAAACTTACGAGGAAAACTTCTGAAAATGTTGTCTTGCCATCCTGGACAAGTCGAGCTCCAGCGTAGAAGCAGGCTCCGTAGGCCACAAAAAGTGAGAGACACGATAGACCAAACCCAACTCCGCTAATCAACCCTTGCCTAATTCCTTCCTTCACTGGCCCTTCGCATTTCTTAGCATACAGTTCCATGATCTTTTCTTCAGAACAAAAAGAAGCAACTGTCCTGATGCTTCCAACTGCATCGGCAGCTACTTGACTGGCTTCCTTGTACATCATCTGTGAACAGAGGGACTTGGTTAACATCGTTAATATCTTAAAATCAATTCAATTCACCCAATAATTAGGACAGTTTTCAGTTGTTGGCTTCGTGAACACTGTTATGACTAATCAAAGCAGTAAACAAAACAGAAACCAGAAGCTATGGACTTTGAATGAGGAAGATAGCACAGAAGAAAACAGAACACAAAACTTGCATACGTCTGTTCTATCTCAAAGAAACTGTCGAGTACAGGACTTATATACAAGCAGTAACTGCTTACACACGTGCAGCATATAACTGCACTTAAACGTGCTAATGCACTTCCTAAAAATAACAAAAATATCAGCTGCATAATTAAACAAACTTAGCTAGAAAATAAAAACAGAATAAGAAAGACAGAACAGAGGAACATCAGTAAAACCAGCAGCACTGAGGCATAACAATCCAACAAACGCTCACGTGGACAATGACTAGACATGCATTAATCTTGTAGGACCATAAATGGCAAATATGGAATGCGTACCTTGGCATCTGCGCTGAACCCTTTCATGAATTTTATCTGGACATATCCATTAACAAATATTAGAGGGAGCAACACAAGGACGATAAGCGCCAATTGCCAGCTAGCCACAAAAGCAATGACTAAACCAGCAACTGCAGACGCACTGTTTTGAACGAGCTGGGATAGTGCATCCCCAACTAGGGCCCGCACTTTTGCTGCATCTGCTGATAGTCTTGCACCAATGACGCCACTGGAGTGCTCCGGCTCATCGAACCAACCCACCTCCATGTGCACCACCTTCTCAAAGCACACTGATCTTACCCGCTGGATTAATCTGCAACCTGCTATCGAGAAGAAGTATGTCCTCGCTGGATATGCTACTAATGATACCAGGCCAAGAGTCATGAACATCAACGCCCAAAACTTTGAATCTTTCCTCAGTTTATGAGGCGCTTCATAAAATGTCTTGATCACATTAGACAATAGTATGCCAAAAATGGGTAATGTCACTCCAGCAATGATTGCAAATATAGATCCTATTAGTAGCACGGGAACTTCTGGCTTATTAAGATATGCGAGCCGACGGATAGAAACTTCTGCAGCCGTTTCTGTTTTCTCTAAGGAAGAGAACTCTGGAATTGCGGGTGCATCATCAGGGACATCTAATCCCGTGGGCAGACTGAAGTGGCTGCTGCTATTTCCCACACCTGATGATCCCCGACTTACGGACCTCAAGGACATTCTTTGACTCGATTGACTACTGTCAAGGAGATTTTCTTGTTTGTTTTGGTAATCTGTTGCTTGGTGTTGCTCTATGCTTATTTGCTGGAGGCGTATTAGCTGACCATATGCTCCATCCGGATCTGCTAGCAGTTCCAAGTGTGTACCTGATTAAATTTGTGAAAATATTAGCAGTGTTGGGAAAAATTCTCATAATAGTTTTGATGATTAACAAAATTTTTTTTGATTCTGATGAAAAGTTTTTCTAGGTGGAAACTAGACGTTACTCATCAGATTCAGAGAATCAGACTCTAAGTTCTGAAGTAATTCATATATTTGATATTCAATTATCAAGATAGTGTTCTGGAAGAAAATCCTCATGCAACAGCCAGAAAATTGGTGGATCTCTTTCTATAATTAAGAGAATTATTCAAGAAGGAAGGAATATCAAATCCAATATTTAAGATGGATTTTAGCGAATCTTGGATGAATCAATTTACAAAGGGCGAAAGATTCTTTCCAAATGAAGCACTCTATTTAAGGAAAGTCTATCTATTGTATGAGCGGTAGAATCAAAGAGAGACTTCAATCTTGACAACCTTGAAGCGATCAGATCTTTCGACAACTTTCAAGACCGATGGGAAGATTGGCTAAGCGAACCTCTAAGGAAATGTCCAACGATCGGCTTGGATATAGAGGTTTATATAAGAAGGTTGAGAAATTGAAAATTATAGATGCAGAGAGCTGAAATTTTGAAGTCTATAATTCCTAAGTTTCGAGTGTTCTTCATTTATTCAATATGTCTCTAAAAGCTATACTCTCTAATCTTTTAGAGATTGAGGGTATGTGAAGAATTATTTACACGAGTTTGAGTATTTTTTACTCAAATCTTGTAATCTTGACAAATTGATCTAGTGAAATCTAGTTAATTGGCTGCTAGTGCGGAAGAGTGGACATAGCTTGCAAAAGCCGAAAAAGCCGAGCCACTATAACCATTTGTGTACAAGTATCTATCCCTTACTCTCTTTATTTTATTTATCTTAAGGTTTATTTGCACACTGGTAAGATTTGACAATTATTAGATTGTGATTAGTAATTGTTCTGCTGCAATAACATTTTAAAATTCATTTTATTCCTTTTATTATTTATTCAACCCCTTCTAGGTGATTCTTCTAGCCTTAATAAGCTACTCCATGGTAATTTGAGCCTATATTCATATCAGATCAACTAGGTAGGGTTGGCTTTCAATTGCAAAATGTTATGGCAAAAAATTCTTGATTTAGTACCTCTCTCCACAATCTTTCCTTGATGAATGACAGCGATCATATCAGTGTATTGAGGGTATGTGAAGAATTATTTACACGAGTTTGAGTATTTTTTACTCAAATCTTGTAATCTTGACAAATTGATCTAGTGAAATCTAGTTAATTGGCTGCTAGTGTGGAAGAGTGGACATAGCTTGCAAAAGCCGAAAAAGCCGAGCCACTATAACCATTTGTGTGCAATTATCTATCCCTTACTCTCTTTATTTTATTTATCTTAAGGTTTATTTGCACACTGGTAAGATTTGAAAATTATTAGATTGTGATTAGTAATTGTTCTGCTGCAATAACATTTTAAAATTCCTTTTATTCCTTTTATTATTTATGCAAGCCCCTCTAGGTGATTCTTCTAGCCCTAATAAGCTACTCCACGGTAATTTGAGCCTATATTCATATCAGATCAACTAGGTAGGGTTGGCTTTCATTTGCAAAATGTTATGGCAAAAAATTCTTGATTTAGTACCTCTCTCCACAATCTTTCCTTGATGAATGACAACGATCATATCAGTGTTCCTGACAGTGCTCAAACGGTGTGCTACAATGACGGTGGTTCGATTAGCCATTATCCTGTCCAAAGCCTCTTGTACTATCTTCTCTGATTCAGCATCGAGCGCGCTCGTGGCCTCATCTAAAAGCAAGATCCTAGGATCTTTTAGAATTGCTCTTGCAATGGCAACTCTTTGCTTCTGACCTCCAGAGAGCTGAGTACCATGTTCACCGACCATTGTGTCCAGTCCCTTGATGCAAAGAAGAAAAAAAGTTTAGACTCACAAATTGATTAATCTCACTTAGCTTCAAGGTAAAATGATCAATCTAAACACTTCTAAACCTTGGGCAATTTATCAATGAATTTAGCAGCATTGGCTAGTTCAGTAGCAGCTCTTATTTCTTCGATGGTTGCATTCTCTTTGCCATACAAAATATTATCCTTGATACTTGATGCAAATAACACGGGTTCCTGGCTCACAAGGCCGATCTTACTCCGAATCCATTTGAGCTGAAACTCCTTCAGATTTACGCCGTCGATGAGCACTTCACCTGCTTGTGGATTGTAGAACCTCTCTATCAGGCTGATCACAGTGGACTTTCCGCTTCCACTTTGTCCAACCAAGGCGGCAGTCATCCCGCTCGGTATGTAAAGGGAGAATCTGTTGAATATCAGCTCATCAGGTCTGGCTGGGTAGCTGAAGTAAACATCCTTAAGAGTTATATCTCCACGAATTCCATTTAACGTCTTGCCACGGGTGTCACAAGAATCAATCTCAGGCTTCCTGTTGATGGTCTCAATCATCTTAGATGCTGCGGCTTGACCAGTGGCAAATGCACTCAAGCATGGAGAAGCCTGTCCTAAGGACCTGAGAAGTAAGCAAAATTAATTCATTTATTATGAGTCTGCTGCAGCATAGACACTACAAAGCTCTATTCAATTGAGTACTCCCTGTTGGATGTAAATATCCTTTCGCTTGCATAGTTTGCAAAATAATCAATAATTAGAATTTCCTTCCAAAGAAAAAACATGTATCCTTATAGAAAGTTAAATGAAGTCGAAAATACAACTAACATTGAACCAGATAAGACAGCCATGATGACATTAAGTACTTCACCCCCGGTATATCCCTTTTCCAGAATCATCTTTCCTCCAAACCATACTGCCAATGCGTAACTGAAGAAGAGAATCAACAAGGCTGTACCAACACCTAATCCAGCAGCCATGCCTTCGTGAATTCCTGACTTGTATGCATCCTCAAGGAACTCGTTGTAATTTGCTATCGCCAGCTTTTCTCCGGTAAATGATGCTACCTAATTGCACCAAGTGGCAGCCATCATTCCAGAGTCAAAATTGTAAATCAAAACTTTTTTTGTATTTTATCCACGTACAGTTCTAATTGACCCAATTGTTTGGTCAACAACATTTGCCGCTTTCACATAAATGCTTTGTCCCCGTGATGCCATCTTAGCTATGATCAGGGACATGAAGCCACCAGAAACCACGATGGGAGGAATGGACGATAACATGACCAAAGTAAGTAGCCACCCTTTACTAAATGCAATAACAAATCCTCCGAAGAACGTTGACATGAGCTGTATAAATTTTCCAACCTGCAGAAATCAAAGAGATGTAAGAACGGTATCACCAGACATTAGTGTCTGGCTTTCGAGCTGAAACGTTACCTTCTCACCCATGGCATCTTGTATAAGAACGGTATCACCAGACATTCTTCCCACAACCTCTCCTTTGTTTGTTTCCTTATCAAAAAAGGCAATGTCCTGTCTCAGTATCGCCCGCAGATACAATCCCCTTATCCGAGCAGCCTGTCTCTCTCCTGTGACCATCCAGAAAGTAACCTCTGACAAAACAGGCAATTCCATGGATCATTTCCATTATTCAGCGAAACTCCCAATTCTTTCGTTTGGGTGAGGGATATACTTACGAAGAAATGCCGTCACACCAGTAAATGCTGCCAGGTAGATAAACTTCAGAGATATCTAAATTTACAGATTATGACTGTAACATATCAGTAAGGAGGAAAGACCCGTTCCTTATGAGTGACAATACTTGGAATAGATATGTGCCGCCTATTTTTCATGCTTTTATTAATAATTGAGTCATGTGAAGTACTCTGATGACTAGAACTTTAGCGTCTAGCCTCAGTATATGAGCATTATGTTTCAAAGTTGTTACCTTGGAAACACGATGCACCAAATCTTTGTTGTGCTGGTTAGTTCCGAATGAATCAATCAGTTGCCCGAAAAGCACTGTCATTAGGGGCATACCTAAGCCATTGCCAACAGCACCCATTGTACCAACGAGCATCAAGACCATGTCGGTGAAATCTGCGAACAAGAACAGCTTGTGGAATTGAACTGAATTAGTTTTCTCATCTTCTTTGCTCTTTTTAGCTTTGTCCTTCGCCTCTGCATGACTTATGGTATCATTAGGCACAGGCATTTCTATATCCATGTCCAGGCTGCTCTTCGCAGACGTCATACCGAATAGAAGATCACCTTGTATTTCTTGTCAACTAGTTCAATGAGTATGTCGAGAATTGCATCTTCAAGACGCAGTCAACCACAGGAATCTGTACTTTACAAGACAAGGCAATAAAGCAGAACGTTCAAATGCATGAAAAGATATACAAAAGTCATGTATCTGAATCAAACTGCCAGACAAGATCCGGCTACCAAGACACCAAACTCATATACCGGATGGCCCAAATTACACGAACTCCACTAGACTATAGTTCAAACGCATGTCAACTTGAATGGTATGGTCAGTGAACAATAAAAAACGAGGATCTTTTAGTAACACAGCCATGTTCAAGTAAAGAAGGATTAAAGAATGCTGGAGACGCCAAACTTGCTAAGCAGACGAACCTCTGATCCACTTCTGCTTATGCAAAAATGTCAACCATGAACCAGTCCAAAAGGAGCGAATTAAACAAAGGTTGACGAAAATGAGGAAGATAATAATGGTAACTTCTTTCATCCAGAAGCTAATAGAGGAACACTTACTCACATGAGCAACTAATTCAGAGTGGTTTCCGCATCTTCCTCCTTAAACCAAAACTCTTCCTTTACCCATATAAAAGCCTGTAACCAAACTCGGAATTCAAGAAATGCTACTTCAAGAGACATATCGAGACTCGTAACTCTCTAGTCTTATACATGTCATGTGATCCCAACAATAACCCCAATGGCCAATCACAGAGGATCTTATCTGATCGACCATCATCAACACCAACATAGTTTAACACCATAATCAACATCACCAGACAGAAATAAACCAAACCCAAGATGCCATTTTATTTCCACAACATAGAGACAAAACAAAAAAAAAAAAAAAAAAAATCCCGTGAGATAGATGTACTCACCAGAGAGCTCAAAAGAGTAGCTTTTAATACAAGTAGTAGCTTAGAAATCATCCTCTACTTCATCGAATGCTTTGAGAATTGTAAATTGAACGACGACTCCACTGTAGGCCCGCTGAAAGTGGCTGAGGGTATTGTCCACCATAAATTTGTCTTGTATGCTTTTATTTATATAAATAATGTGACCCTGCATCCCTTTTTGTTAGTTTCATCTACGACTTAGGGGACATGACATTTGCCACCACATTAATGAGTATCTTTTTCCTTAAAAAACAACTAATATTTCTAGTTTATTATTAACGCGTTGAATTGTCTAAAAGATCAATCATAATCTAACACGTCACTTATTAAATTAATCTTGTAAACTGTTTTCCTAAGTCTAGCATTATTAACTCCCTAAACTTATACACGTTATATAATCCCAGATTGATCCGACCAATCGCAGAAGGTCTGATCTGATCAACCGCCATCGAGATCCCCATAGTTCAACACCATAGTCAACGTCGGCAGACTGATAAGAACAAAAGCCAAGATGCCATTTCCTTTCCACAACAAACAGACAAAACAGAAAATAAGTAGAAAGAAAAAAAAAAAAAAATTGTACTGAAACAGATTCACGCAGCAGTGGCAAGCAGCTCAAAAAGATAGCTTTTAAAAACAGCAGTAACTCCAATTAAGAACTGCAAATTCAACGACTCCCACAAACACCTGAAGGTGGAGCATTATTATACCTCGTACCGAAATTGATCAGTCGTTTTCTGGTCACAATTATAGAACTCTCTCTTGCCAACCATGATTTTTCATTGTATTTTATACAAAAGATATAAGATGAATAGTACGGACAGCCACAGCTTAATGAGAAATACATATTTCTTCTAATCAAATTGAGTATTCATTACACATATTTATGAAATAATATCAAAAACTCATTATCCCAAGTCGGGTGAATAATATACGTGCAATAGAAAAAACGAGTTATATTTTTTCAATAAAGGTTTTTACGTATCAGATCAATTAATAATATCAAAACCAACATCAATTGTTAATTTTATTGATTAATATCTATTAAATCACACAACAAAAATGTCATTTCATAACTCATAATTTATTTTATCTCCATCATTTTCAAGACATGAATTTACTATTCAAAGAAGAGATAAGCACCACTCACTTGAGAATACATATAATCAAACAACAACAATCACTTAAGCTAATGAACTTGAAATCCGATCAACTAAGTAAGAAACGATATCAAAAATCAAGTAAAAGCTATATTTACCATGGCTCAATTAAACTAAACTTAATTAGTGACAAAATAACTCCTATGAGGCAAAGAAAAGCTAGCTTATAGCAGACACTTATTGTTGTCCACTACGTGCAGGTCGTATTTCGAATTTAATTGCACCTCAACTATTTTCACCAAACTTTATTTCAAGTGATCTTACGGCCAAAATAAGGCTCTTTCAAAGTATTAAAAGATCCCAAACTTTACAAACATAAAAGATGGCCAATGGAGAGCAAAAATCATCGCCAAAAATAAAAATAAGGAATTAGGTAGCAACTTCCATAAAATTTTAGAATTTTGCTTAGACTATATCATAACTCCAAATCGACTTTGTAAAATCTGTTGGAATCATATGGCTTTATAACATCATAAATTATCATTTTCACATAGTTTCACACTTTAATAACTCCGGCCTATGACCCCAACCCTTAATATATACATGGATAAGTATTTAGGGCTCGCCTCCGAAAATTCCTCGAACAATGAGTGCGTATTCTTCCTGGGCCCTACAAGACGAAGTTAATTCAGCTTGGCAAGGGTCATCATGGCATCTCCGCGTGGAACTCGCCTTTCTCTTTTCGTTTTTTTTTTTTTACCTTACTTTCTTTTCCTTTTTATTTCTTTATTATTACCCACTTTCTTATCCTGTCCTCCCCTCGTCTCTTCTTTTTCTAAAGCCACCAATCCCTTCTTCTTTTTATGACCCAGTTGCAAAAGGTCTCCTTCTTTTTCAATTTTAAATGCTAATTATTACATATAAACCATCCAAGCCCGGTTCTCATGTAAACCAGCTTGGAACCGATAGGGTAATGTGGATTCGGTTCGGTTCTCGCGTCAAACCGGCCTAATTCCTAGTCATTTTGATACAGGGCGTTAATTTTCTTCTTTTCATTGCTGACAGGTAACCTGAACATTTCAAGTGCTGACTTTAAAGATTTTGGCTCAAAGGATATCTCATTGGCAAGTAGCCCGAAAGCATCCTTAAGAGATCCCGCAGGGATGCTACAGGAGATCCTGTGGGGATGCGATGATTCCATCCAATATGGTGATCCCGTCTTTCGATCAGGTGACCACATGATGAATGGATGTCGTTGATTCCTCTATCCTGGGAAGAAGTATGATGCTTAGATTTAGCAGCATGAGAGAAAGATGGAACCACCATGGCAGGCGAAGATGTCTCCATGTTAATGTTGTGCTGAGATTGGGCCATGGAATCACAAGGATTTTGGCACCTGGAGCTGTAGGACGGATAACATCCAAATTTTGGATTGAAAAAAGTACTTTGTGATGTGGTATGATGATGGAAGAGGATGCATGGTGAGTTATTCAATGAATCACTAGATTGATCAACACCACGTAAAATTGTTTTGCATTTGAGTAATTTGTATAGCATTGAACAATTGAACAATCAATGCATGATGAGTTATTCAATGATTCCCAAGATTGATTAACACCACGTGGAATTGTTCTGTGTTTGAGCAATTTGCATAGCATCGAACAATTGAACTATTCAATACATGGTGATTTATTCAGTGATTCACCAGATCGATCAACACCACATGGAGCTATTCTGCATTTGAGTAATTTGCATAACATTAAACAATCGATCCTCAAGTGGTGTTAGTTTATCTGGTTTGCAAATCAATAGAGATGTCACTAGTGTTTGATAGATGTGACAGCCCGAATTTCCAGAATTTGTTTTTGATTAAATAAATTGAACATTTCATCAATGCACCGATAGTGCTATTCTTTGAGCTGATCACTCACGAGATAATTGGACTATCTGGGAAAGTAATTTAGGAATCTAAATGCAACAGACTTGAGAATTCGACAAAGAATCGATTGCTCAATCGTATTGATATGTAAGGGTCATTACGACACTATTAGAATTGATCAGAGATCAGAGATAGGTCGATTCAACTGAGATATGTGATCAGAGTGTGGGTGATTCCACATGATTGCAAAATTCTTATTGATTAGCATTAAATTGATTTTTTGACATTTTGGGTACCTTGTGTCTGTAATTAAAATCTCAATATTTTCACGACAACTGAAAGTCATCAATGTGTCGAAGATGTACGTTGTAACTCGAGATAAATTGATTATGGGTAAATTGCTCCAAAAATTCTTAAAAGTTATTCGGTAGACTAGGTCATGCTAAAAGTGCGCTAGAATGAAATTAACTGTGAATTTGAACCCGATTTCAAAAATTGAAAGTTTTGTTGTATCACAAGCTATTTTAGGAATGCCGACTCATCCTTTGAGGAATTTTCAGAGATTCTGAGATTTTTACGGAAAACTGTTTCGGACATTGCGGAAAATTAACGGAAATTTGTACGGGTCGATTTTAAGGAAATTTGGACTTCCAAGCCGAGCCTTTAAGTGTTGGGAACTTACAAAAAAATTATATGGGATTTTCTTCATCAAAATTAGACCTCGATTGGGGAAATTGAGTGAAGAAATTGAAATTAAATCGGTGAAATTCGGAGCTATGAAAGGAGGCTGCATTTTTTACACCAAAAGTGGGTTATTTGTGATTAATTGAGCAAGAAAGAATTATGGGGAACATTAAAGATATATATGAAGCTTAGGGGGACCAAGCAATTAAGACTTATGATGTTTTATCTTGACTTTTTGCTCCCCTTCCATCCAAGCTTCTCGAGCACGCCAAGCAATCGGTTCTCTTCCTCCTTCGTGGCTTCTACTTCGGCCGTTGCTTTTTTTTTTTTTTTTCCTTCCTTCATTTCATTCTAGCGAAGTCCCTTCCACCACCCACGTGCTGCTGCTCCATCTTCAGCTATTTCTTCAACCGAAGCTCAGCTCCACCTCTCCTCCAATCCCGCACCACTTGTCCGCGTCCCTCTCTCATTCAGTCAACCATCAACCGAATAGCCCTAGCAAAGTCCCTCAAGATTGACTCCTCAAAGCTAGCTCACGATCCCATCTCCACCGCTTCGTATCATCAGCTCAGTCCACCAAGGTTAGCAGCAGCGGTGGGTTGACCGCATGCCTCATGTTGCAACTGCCAGCGAAACTTGAAGCCACCGAAGCAGCTGCCTTTGTCCGCGCCTCGTCTCCAGTAAATCTTCGGCCCAGCTTGTAATTTGCTCCGCCCAACTCTCCAGTAGCTCACAGTTGTCCAACGTCCTCAGCCCGTCTTCATTTCATCAGCCCATCTCTAGCAAATTCTCAGCCCAGTTGAAGTCTTCAAGCCCAGCTGTTTGAAGTCCAGCAATAGCCCAGGTTTTGGCACAGTCCAGCGAAATCAAAAGCCCTTGAAGCCAAAGCCCAGATTTTTGAAGCCCAGCGAATTTTTAAGGCTCAAGCGCAGTGTTTATAGCAAGCCCAATCCAATGCAAAAAACAAATCTCAGATTGGGCTGAGATTTGTTGGGCTAGGTTTAAGCCCGATATGAGAGTTTGTCGACGCCGCCAAAAATTCAAATTTTGACTCGCCGTCGCGCCGTCGTCGCGATGAATCAATTTCCACAATTAACCGGTGAGTTTATGCACTAAACTTTTCTTAGTTGGTTAATAATGTCTAAGGGGTGTTTAGATTTATTTGAATGTAATTAGTTTAATTATTAATTTAGTTAGTTAAATTAGGATAGTTAGATTAATTAATTAGGTGGTCAGAATTTCATAGTTATTCAGATTAGTGTAATGATATTTAGCTAGGATGCTTAGGATAAATTATTGAGCTCAATAGGTGGTTAGAATAAATTTATTTAGCCTCAGTTTATATTTTTAGTATTTAATGCATTTATTTAATTAATCCTAGAAATTATTTTAATTATTAAATATTTTTTTGGAAATTAGGCTAGGGTAGTCGGTGATCGGAATTTCGTGCTGATTGCAATGGTGTGATTAATTTCTGCATTTGAGTGTCATTTTGTGAAATTTGAGTGCTGATTGAAAGTTGGGTCAATTATTCCAAAATTGATGAATTTTGATATTTATCTAGAAAATTCCGGGTGTCGGGTTTTAAATATCGAAAATGGTTTTATATACTATATAAACCAGTGAGATTTTAAAAAAAGGGTTTTGGAATTTTCAGGTCCAATTTAACCGTGTACCCACGCACGACTGATTTCACTAGATGTTTTTAATACGAAGAAAATAGGTCAGGATCAATATTTTAATCAAGGCATTTGAGTACAATGCACAGTGTCTTGAGCTGAGTATAAGTGGTCGTGTGTTGATTAAGAGAACCCGTCCTCGAACTGTGTCGGATGGACGTTACTCTATATGGGATTTGGGTTGCAGTAGAGACTGGACCTACACTCATTGTGAGACGATGCCTGGCTACGCTAGTAAATCATGGAACTTCTAGTAGGCTGTACCCTAGAGTAAGCGAAATTACCAATTGGAACGCATATTAAGTGGAATTGATGAATCGGATTATAGGACAAAATTGTGTGGAATAGTATGGGACGTGTTATAACGATTTGGCCTTATAATCAGGACCCTTGTGCTGATTTGAGAATTGAGTGTGGCGTTCCAGTTTTTGGAGCTTAATTATTACTCATATTTGTATGGTTTTCTATGATATGAACTGTATTGACCTACATGGTGAATCTGAGGCCAAGGTAAGGCTCTGTAATTGTATGATTGTGATTAGGGCGCTTCTATGCGTATTTCCTTCCTAATAGGGGTTTAGAGTATGGACTTGCTTAGACATTGTTTTACTGGTTATTGTATAACATTTTTCAGGGTCGTCGAGTGGAGGACCTAGAGCTGAGAGGAGGTGATCGGAAACATAGGTCAGTTAGGACCGCTTCTTTTTGGAAGGCTAGCCTTTTGTAGTCTTTTGGCCATAGATTTTTGTACATGACTCAGTGTATATATAAAAACATGTTTATTTGTGAATCTGTTGTCCTGCTTTTCTATCCCGAGATGATTACTGTCAGGGGATTTATTTTTGCTTCCGCATGTGTAATAAAATGAAAAGAGTTGGCGACTCGTCTTGGGAAGTCGCAAAATATTATCGATCAGAGAGGGATGGGCACGCGCTTGAGGTTCGGGGCGTGAAAATAGATATGTTAAAATATTTCTTGAGTTTAAGCTTGTTGAATGAACCCAACTCAAAATGAATTGTGTAGACAAGCTTGGTACATTTTAAGTTCAAAATTGAATCTCTGAATGCAAAAATTACTTCCACGGTGAAGTCATGATCAAGAACGGAAGTTGTTCCGTGCTGCAGGCAGTCAATTGTGTTATTTTCATGGTGGATTCCAAATATTCGTAGGACCTTACGTTATGCCCCAAACCTCGAGCACGTGCCCATCCCTCTCTGGTCGATAAAATTTTACGACTTCCCAGGACGAGTCGCCGACCCTTTCATTTTAATACGCATATGGAAGCTTATAAAATCCCCAGACAATAAAGTAATGGAATAGAAAGTAGGATTTCAAATTTCAACTCTGAAAACAATTACACTTATATACATTGCAAATCATAGTGCAAATATATACAAGTCGATTTATTAAGTCAGGTTTTGAACCACTGGTTCATAAAACAAATTCTGTAGAAAAGGAATCAACTCCCATCAAAAGAGGATTGTCTTATGACTAACTAGTCCAATACGATCATAAGTTCTTTAGGCTTCGCCTTCTACACTTCGGACCTCTAGTCTTTTACCAACGTCTCAGTAAGTTCTACCCCCTAACACCCAATTAGGAAGTCAATACACTTTAGAAGCTGCCTAAGCACATCACGAGTCAGATGACTTACTTTGGCCTTAGTTCCATCCTGCAAATTAATGTTATTTACAAATGCCTTACATCACATTACTCAATCAATTCATAACATCATATCAAATCATAGATCAATCGATCTAATAGATTACATGTCGTCTTGACTCTTTCTTGGTCGGCTCATCATATACTATTTATAAGTCCGTTAATATTAGGACTGCTCACTTTAAGCTGATAATAGATAGTATAGCTTGCGCTAAGTTGATAAGATCAAGATATACTACTCTCGCTAAGCTGACATATCACACATAGGCAGATATAGTATATCCATGTTGCTCACTCTAAGCTGATAAAGTGTATTGCTCGCACTAAGCTGACATATCAGAACTCATAGTTGATATAATACACTAGTGTATTACTCTCGCTAAGCTGACATATTAGAACCCGCAGGATGATATAGTATATTGTCCCGACCATTCAATCAATTCACTAACTTTTATCATCTTCGATAAAAATAGTCGTATGTGGATATATGGTCGGCCTTAGCCAAAATATCATAATTTCATCTTCTATAAATCCCACCATTTTCTGTAGTCTACCAAAACATTTCTTGTGCTGTCAATCGACACCCGGTTATTTTCCAATTAATTATCCAAATTAATTAATTCAGGAAAATAATCTAATAATCACAAACAATTCATTTTAGCACAAAATAAAGCTCAATTAATAAACGGACTGCACCACAATAATCAACATAAAATTTCGATCGTCAACTATCCCAGTCTAATTTTCGGGAAATAAATAAATAATTAAACAATTACGGAAAATATTAAATAAATGCAATAAATCCAACTTAGGCCCGTTATAGCCTAATTGGAGCCCGAGATAGGTCGAAAAAAATCCCGAAATGCATTCAATAAATAATATAGTCTATTTCCTTACTAACTACTATAACCATTTGCCTAATATGCATAGGTAAATCCCTAATTTAATTAATCTAATATAATCTATCCACCTAATTGCATTTAATTAAATCTAATCAACCCATAAACATTATTAACCAATTAATAAGGGATTAGTGAGCAAAACTCACTTGTGCAAAGTGAAGACTGAAACACCGTGACGGCAGCCGAACTTGGGCTCGCTACGGCACCAATGGGCTTGAACCGGGCCTAAAAGACTCACAAGCCCACAGAAATTTCTAGGCTTAGACTTGGGCTTGGGCCTGCTGAAAATTCTTGGGCTTCAAATAGACTTGCTGCAGGTTGGGCCAAGCTCCTGCAGGGCTTCAAGAGGCTGCTCAACTTGGGCTTCAAAGCTGGGCTGAACTTCAAATGGGCTGAAGACAAGATGAAGTTGCTGGGCTCATGGACTTCAAGATAGGCTGCATTTCACGGGCTGAGATGGAATGGAAGTTGGGCTGCTTCGGTGGGATGGGCCGAACAAGAAGGCGTGCAGGAGCTGCCGGCTTCGCTCGAGCGTGGAGAAGACCACGCTTGGAGATGGGATGGACTCGGTGGACTCTGCTTGAACGGTGGAGATGGGATCGTGAAGATGCGGCCGAATTGGAGCTGGCCGACTAGGATTGCTGAGGAACACTCGGTGGATGGGTGAAGGATGCGCGGCAAGTGTCTTCGAAGGAAACAAAAGCGAGAAGAAACGGTGGGCTTCGGGCTTCGCTGCAACTGGTCTTCGGTCAATCTTCGGTGGACGTTGATGCCGCTTCGAACGGTGACGTTTCTTTGCTGGGTCTTCAAGCTGTTGAAGACGAAGACACGTGGAGATGGGATCGCGAGCTCGCCTCGAGGAGTCAAATCTTGAGGGAGTTTGCTGGGGCTGTTCGGTTGAATGGTTGACCGAATGAGAACAGGAGATGGGCGAGTGGCAGCAAGCTGGGCAGAAGCAGTTTCGGTGGGTTGTGGGCTGTGCGGACGCTGGACTTCGTGGCAGAGGCGTGGGGACATGAAGCAGCTTCGGCTGGGGAATGCGTGGAGGCTTTGGTCAACAAAGCTTCATGGAGGAGGAGGTGTCGACCGTGTGGGTGGAGCTGTGGGTGTGCGTGAGTGGAGAAATGAAATGGACGGAGGCAGCTGCTGTGTCGAAAGAAAAGGTGAAAGCCAACTAAAGAAGAATATCAAGGCCGGCAGAAGCTTATCCAACAAGCTGGAGGAGAGAGAGACCAAAAAGTCCACATGTTTAGCCATCTAATTAAATGCAATGTTCCCCATTACTTTCCAGCCCTATAATCCACTAAATATACCACAAAATAATCCAATCTTAAAAGTCAGACTTTCGCCACAAGGGAAGAACCCAAGTGGATCTAGTGCGCTTAGTCAATGAGATATGATAATACTTGAATTTCTGATTAGGAAGCACTGGAGATGATCTCCAGAGATATCAGCGAATTTAGGAAAAGGCTAATTGCTAAATTGCTTAGCCAAGATAAAAGGTGAACGACAAGACTTGGCCATTTGGCAACCACTAAAAATGCTTCCTCTGTATTCCTATTATTGACTGATACTAATTTATCATTCTTCAGAAATTCTAAAATCTGATAATGAGGTGATGTCACTCATGCGCTTTCAATAGTAGCAAGATCGTCGCAAATCCCCTTGAAATGCTGCTACACTCATTCATAGTGTAAGTGCGTTTCTTGTGCATATTGAGGTTGTTGATTTGATAATATTCCCGTTCTTGAGATTTTCTTGCAAGGGAGTTGATTACGGTATTCCGTACCTCAGCAGCAGTCTCAAGCCCGACAACCATGCCAAGAACACCTTCAGACAATGTTCCTGTGATCCATCCATGCAAGATACAATTAGACCGTTTCCATGTGTACTTCGGATTGGCAATTGGGACTTCAATTTCATAAACTGGTGTAGGATAGTCTCCAGTGCTAAATCCCAGCATATCTTGGGTTTCAATGAGCTCATAATTTGGTTCTTCCGAAAACCAAAATTTGAGTGGTTGGCTTAAATGTCGCAAAGTTTGCAACATTCAAGGTCGATAAATAAGGGTACTTATTGGAGGTTGAGCTTGCCATTGCAGATATATTCCGAAGAAATGGAGGCTCTGATACCATGAATGATGAAGAGAGGCTTTGAAATAAATAGCCAACTCGCTCTTAATCTGAGAGCGCCTTGTTTTATGTAAACTATGTTTACAACCTCCAAAATATAAGATAACAATATGAATATTACATGCATTGCAAGTAACAACTCTAACTAAGCTTCAAACAAAATAGAGAACAATTAAAATAATCTACAAATCCCTGTAATCTTGAGTCGTTTCTTCCAACAGCATTATATCATCATTTAAATGCAATCTGTAGAAGCCACCAAACACCGAACCATGTATGTGCTGGTTTTGTTGAGGCGTTATTAAGGATAAGATGGATTAGTAAAGTTCAGCACAAAAAGTTGTTTACTTCCTTAAGAAACTCAGCCAGCATAACTTTGGCCCTCTTTATTTTCTTTTCACTCGAAAGCATCAACGAAAAGGCGTAGAAATGTCTCTGTAACTGATGAGACCTCCTTAATGTGATCTTTGCGTATCTTATCAGCTAGATAATATAAATCGCATCCTACGAAACTTTTGGCAATCCTTTTTTTTTTTTTTTAACGAATTTGGCAATCCTATTTTGACAAACAAAAGAAAGTAATATTTACTTTCCTCCTTACTTCAATCCTATTCTTGGATAAATTCTTTGTTTGTTCCTTCAGCCTTGAAAGCTAAAGATGCCCATGACAAACCATCAAATTGAAGCCTTCACCCGCCACATATAACTTCAGGAAACTTAAATCCACTCCTCTTTATTGCTAAACTCAAACAAACATATCCATTGCAGTTGTGATGTTGCTGGACATATTCTTACAATTCTTTTCCCCTTAGATGGGACATATAACAAAACTATGCCACAACGACTATGCATCTTTTTATAGTGGCATCTCCTGTTACATGGGAAAGTAGGACATAACCAAAATAGCTTGCACAAAACACAATTAGGATGATGCTGCGCTTATGTGAAGAGAAACCAAGGATGCGTAGAAGCCGTCTTTGATATTAATCAGTGAGTCGTGCTTTCCTTTCTCGATGATTACTCCATTTTTGACCACCGCAATCACGTCTGCGTTTTTTATTGTTGATAATCTGTGCGCCACTATAACTGTAGTTCTGTTGGCCATGACTTTGTCTAATGCATCTTGAACCACTCTTTCAGCTTCGGCATCCAATGCACTAGTAGCCTCGTCTAGAAGGAGTATCTTCGGATCCTTCACTATGGCACGTGCAATGGCCACCCGCTGCTTCTGCCCACCAGATAACTGCACTCCACGCTCACCAACTAATGTGTCATAACCCTGCATAGTCATTGTGATATCGGTAATCAACATTCTCAGGAAACTTGCTTAATTTATGCTCGCTTAATCTGCGTATGTCTATCTTTTATTGAGGACGGGATAAACTTGCCTGTTGCAAACTACTGATAAAGTTATGGGCATTTGCCAACTCTGATGCAGCCAATATCTCCGCTTCCGTTGCCTGTCCATCCTTTCCATAGGCTATATTGGCACGGATCGTGTCATTGAACAAAACTGGTTCTTGGCTCACAAGGCCCATCTGCTGCCTAAACCACTTTAACTGTAGCTTCTGAATTTCGATCCCATCACGGGTAATATGACCAGAATCGGGGTCATAAAACCGTTGCAACAGAGCTATTACAGTCGATTTCCCACTCCCGCTCTCTCCTACTAAAGCAACAGTCTGAAAAAGAAAAAATCACAGTCCATATGTGCATATTCAGCATTTGTCTAGCACATGGTAATTGGCTGGAACTCAGAGAAGAATTGAAGAAGATATTTGAAAGAAAAAATTGGAAGGGTTATCAAAAAGCTTTACTTTGCCAGAATGTATGGTCAAGCTAAGATCTTTGAAAATTTGAACATCCGGTCGAGAAGGATACTTGAAGCTGACGTGACAAAGCTCTATTTCTCCCTTAACATTTTCTAGTGTTTCTCCAGACTCATTACTCGGGTCTAATTTTGATTCTCTGTCAATTATTTCAAAAATTGAGGCAGTTGCGGTTCTGGCTTTGGTGGAGTCCTGAGTGACGGAGCTTGAGTGAGTAATTGCATGGGCCGCATTCGTCAGGGCAAGAAACACCTGCAAAGCACAATATAGGTAAACCATAAATTGATGTGTAGATATTAAATATGTAATCTCCAGCGCAGTGTACTCGTTCGTGTTCTAGGAAAACTGACAAGACTAGAAAAGACAAAACTTACCCGGAAAACTGATGAAAATGTTGCCTTGCCATCCTGGACAAGTCGCGCTCCAGCGTAGAAGCAGGTTCCGTAGACCAGAAAAAGTGAGAAACACGATAGGCCAAACCCAACTCCGCTAATCAATCCTTGCCTAATTCCTTCCTTCACTGGCCCTTCACATTTCTTAGCATACAGTTCCATGATCTTTTCTTCAGAACAAAAAGAAGCAACTGTCCTGATGCTTCCAACTGCATCGGCAGCTACTTGACTGGCTTCCTTGTACATCATCTACGAACAGAGGGACTTTGATTAACATCGTTAATATCTTTTAATCAATTCGATTCACCCAATAATTAGGACAGTTTTCAGTTGTTGGCTTCGTGAACACTCACGTGGACAATGACTAGACATGCATTAATCTTGTAGGACCATAAATGGCGAATATGGAATGCGTACCTTGGCATCTGCGCTGAACCCTTTCATGAATTTTACCTGGACATATCCATTTACAAATATCAGAGGAAGCAACACAAGGACGATAAGCGCCAGTTGCCAGCTAGCCGCAAAAGCAATGACTAAACCAGCAACTGCAGACGCACTGTTTTGAACGAGCTGGGATAATGCATCCCCAACTAGGGCCCGCATTTTTGCTGCATCTGCTGATAGTCTTGCACCAATGACGCCACTGGAGTGCTCCGGCTCATCGAACCAACCCACCTCCATGTGCACCACCTTCTCAAAGCACACTGATCTTATCCGCTGGATTAATCTGCAACCTGCTATCGAGAAGAAGTACGTCCTCACTGGATATGCTACTAATGATACCAGACCAAGAGTCATGAACATCAACGCCCAAAACTTTGAATCTTTCCTGAGTTTATGAGGCGCTTCATAAAATGTCTTGATCACATTAGACAATAGTAAGCCAAAAATGGGCAATATCACTCCAGCAATGATTGCAAATATAGATCCTATTAGTAGCATGGGAACTTCTAGCTTATTAAGATATGCGAGCCGACAGATAGAAACTTCTGCAGCTGTTTCTGTTTTCTCTAAGGAAGAGAACTCTGGAATTGCGGGTGCATCATCAGGGACATCTAATCCCGTGGGCAGACTGAAGTGGCTGCTGCTATTTCCCACACCTGATGATCCCCGACTTACGGACCTCAAGGACATTCTTTGACTCGATTGACTACTGTCAAGGAGATTTTCTTGTTTGTTTTGGTAATCTATTGCTTGGTGTTGCTCTATGCTTACTTGCTGGAGGCGTATTAGCTGGCCGTATGCTCCATCTGGATCTTCTAGCAGTTCCAAGTGTGTACCTGATTAAATTTGTGAAAATATTAGCTGTGTTGAGGAGATTTCCCTTAATAGTTTTGATGATTAACGAAACTTTCTTTGATTCTGATGAAAAGTTTTTTTAGGTGGAAACTAGACGTCACTTATGTTGTTAAGGAATTTACATATTTGATAATCGATTATCAAGATAGTGTTCAGGAAGAAAATCCTTGTGCAATGCCAGAAAATTGGTGGTTCTCTTTCTATAATTAGGAGCTTATCAAAGAAGGAAGGAATATCAAATCAAATCTTTAAGATGGATTTTAGCGAATCTTGGATGAATCAATTTATAAAGGGTGAAATACTCTTTCCAAATGAAGCACTCTACTTAAGGAAACTCTATCTACTATATGAGTGGTAAAATCAAAGAGAGACTTCAATCTTGACAAACTTGAAGCCATAAGATCTTCTAACAACATTCAAGGGTAGATTGGCTAAGCGAGCCTTTAAGGAAACATCTAACGATCGGCTTGGATATAGAGGTTTCTATAAGATGGTCGAGAAGCTAAAAGGAATAGATGCAGAGAGTTGAAATTCTGAAGTCTATAATTCCTAAGTTTTGAGCGTTCTTCATTTATTCAAATTTGTCTCTAAAAGCTATACTCTCTAATTTTTTAGAGATTGAGGGTGTGTGAGGAATTATTTACATGAGTTAGAGTATTTTATACTCAGATCTTGTAACCTATGATAGATTGATCTAGTGAAATCCAATAAATTGGCTGTTAGCGCAGAAGAGTAGATGTAACCTTGCAAAAACCGAATCACTATAATTATTTGTGTGCAATTCTCGATCTCTTACTCTCTTTATTTTATTTATCTTAAGGTTTATTTGCACATAGGTAGGATTTGACACTTATTAGATTTTGATTAGTAACTATTCTGTTGCAATAACATTTTAAAAATCCTGTTATTCCACATTATCCCCTATTTAACCCCCTCTAGGTGATTCTTCTAGCCCTAATAAGTTACTCCGCAATAATTTGAGCTTTAAATAGGATATTCATATCAGATCAACTAGGCAGGGTTGGCTTTCATTTGCAAAATGTTATAGCTAAAAATTCATGATTTAGTACCTCTCTCCACTATCTTTCCTTGATGAATGACAGCGATCATATCAGCGTTCCTGACAGTGCTCAAACGGTGTGCTACAATGACGGTGGTTCGATTAGCCATTATCCTGTCCAAAGCCTCTTGTACTATCTTCTCTGATTCTGCATCAAGTGCGCTCGTGGCCTCATCTAAAAGCAAAATCCTAGGATCTTTTAGAATTGCTCTTGCAATGGCAACTCTTTGCTTCTGTCCTCCAGAGAGCTGAGTACCATGTTCACCGACCACTGTGTCCAGTCCCTTGAAGCAAAGATGAAAAAAATTTTAGACTCACAAATTGATAAATCTCACTTTGCTTCGAGGTAAAATGATCAATCTAAACATGTCTAGACCTTGGGCAATTTATCAATGAATTTAGCAGCATTGGCTAGTTCAGTAGCAGCTCTTATTTCTTCGATGGTTGCATTCTCTTTTCCATACAAAATATTATCCTTGATACTTGATGCAAATAACACGGGTTCCTGGCTCACAAGGCCGATCTTACTCCGTATCCATTTCAGCTGAAACTCCTTCAGATTTACGCCATCGATGAGCACTTCACCTGCTTGTGGATCGTAGAACCTCTCTATCAGGCTGATCACGGTGGACTTTCCACTTCCACTTTGTCCAACCAAGGCTGCAGTCATCCCGCTCGGTATGTAAAGGGAGAATCTGTTGAATATCAGCTCATCAGGTCTGGCTGGGTAGCTGAAGTAAACATCCTTAAGAGTTATGTCTCCACGAATTCCATTTAACGTCTTGCCACGCGTGTCACAAGAATCAATCTCAGGCTTCCTGTTGACGGTCTCAATCATCTTAAATGCTGCGGCTTGACCAGTGGCAAATGCACTCAGGCATGGAGAAGCCTGTCCTAAGGACCTGAGAAGTAAGTCAAATCAATTCATTTATTATGAGTCTGCTGCAGCATAGACACTATAAAGCTCTATTCAGTTGAGTACTCCCTGTTGGAAGTAAATATCCTCTCGCTTGCATAGTTTGCAAAATAAATAAATAATTAGAATTTCCTTCCAAAGAAAAGACATGTATCCTTATAGAAAGTTGAATGAAGTTGAAAATAAAACTAACGTTGAACCAGATAAGACAGCCATGATGACATTAAGTACTTCACCCCCGGTATATCCCTTTTCCAGAATCATCTTTCCTCCAAACCATACTGCCAATGCGTAACTGAAGAAGAGAATCAACAAGGCTGTACCAGCACCTAATCCAGCGGCCATGCCTTCGTGAATTCCCGACTTGTATACATCCTCAAGGAACTCATTGTAATTTGCTATCGCCAGCTTTTCCCCGGTAAATGATGCTACCTAATTGCACCAGGTGACAGCCATCATCCCAGAGTCAAAATTGTAAATCAAAAGATTTTTTGTATTTTATCGACATACAGTTCTAATTGACCCAATTGTTTGTTCAACAACATTTGATGCCTTTGCATAAGCGCTTTGTCCCCGTGATGCCTTCTTGGCAATGGTCAGGAATATGAAGCCACCAGAAACCACGATGGGAGGAATGGATGATAACATGACCAAAGTTAGTAGCCACCCTTTAATAAATGCGATAACGAATCCTCCGAAGAACGTTGACATGAGCTGTATAAATTTTCCAACCTGCAGAAATCAAAGAGATGTAATAAAATAAAACACCATCACTTCCTGGGTAGCGGGAAATTTTTATGGGCTTCCTTCTCCATTAGGGTCTGGCTTTCAAGCTGAAACGTTACCTTCTCACCCATGGCATCTTGTATAAGAACGGTATCACTAGACATTCTTCCCACAACCTCTCCTTTGTTTGTTTCCTTATCAAAAAAGGCAATGTCCTGTCTCAGTATCGCCTGCAGATACAATCCCCTTATCCGAGCAGCCTGTCTCTCTCCTGTGACCATCCAGAAAGTAACCTCTGACAAAACAGGCAATTCCATGATTCATTTCCGTCTTTCAGTGAAACTCCCGAATCTTTCGTTTGGGTGAGGGATATACTTACGAAGAAATGCCGTCACACCACTAAATGCTGCCAGGTAGATAAACTTCAGAGATATCTGAATTTACAGGTTATGACTAACATATCAGTAAGGAGGAAAGACCTGTTCGTTATGAGTGACAATACCTAGAATAGATATGCGCTGCCTATTTTTCATGCTTTTATTAATAATTGAGTCATGTGAAGTACTCTGATGACTAGAACTTTTAGCTTCTAGCCTAAAAAAATGAGCATTATGTTTCAAAGTTATTACCTTGGAAACACGATGCACCACATCTCTGTTGTGCTGGTTAGCTCCGAATGAATCAATCAATTGCCCGAGTAGTACCGTCATTAGGGGCATACCTAAGCCATTGCCAACAGCACCCATTGTACCAACGAGCATCAAGACCATGTCGGTGAAATCTGCGAACAAGAACAACTTGTGGAATCGAACTGTATTAGTTTTCTCATCTTCTTTGCTCTTTTTAGCTTTGTCCTTCGCCTCTGCATGACTTATCGTATCAGTAGGCCCAGGCATTTCTATATCCATGTCCAGGCTGCTCTCCGTAGACGTCATACCGAATAGAAGATCACCTTGTATTTCTCGTCAACTAGTTCAGTGAGTATGTCCAGAATTGCATCTTCAAGACAAAGTCAACGGCAGGAATCTGTACTTTACAAGACAAGCCAATAAAGCAGAACGTTCAAATGCATGAAAAGATATACAAAAGTCATGTATCTGAATCAAACTGCCAGACGGGATCCGACTACCAAGATACCAAACTCATATACTAGATGGCCCAAATTACCCGAACTCCACTAGACTATAGTTCAATTGCATGTCAACTTGAATTGTATGGTCAGTGAACAATAAAAAACGAGGATCTTTTAGTAACGCAGCCATGTCCAAGTAAAGAAGGATTAAAGAATGCTGGAGACGCCAAACTTGCTAAGCAGACGAACCTCTGATCTACTTCTGCTTATGCAAAAATGTCAACCATGAACCAGGCCACAAGGAACGAATTAAACAAAGGTTTACGAAAATGAGGAAGATAATAATGGTAACTTCTTCTTTTATCAAGAAGCTAATAGAGGAACACTTACGTCACCAACTAATTTAGAGTGGTTTCTTTATCTTCCTCCTTAAACCAAAACTCTTCCTTTACCCATATAAAAGCCTGTAACCAAACTCGAAATTCAAGAAATGCTACTTCAAGAGACATATCGAGACTTGTAACTCTCTAGTCTTATACATGTCTTGTAATCCCAACAATAGCCCCAATGGCCAATCACAGAGGATCTGATCTGATCAACCATCGTCAACACCAACGTATTTAACACCATAATCAACATCATCAAACGGAAATAAACCAAACCCAAGATGCCATTTTCTTTCCACAAAACCAAAAAAAATGTAATAAAAAAAAATCCTGTGAGATAGATGTACTCACCAGAGAGCTCAAGAGAGTAGCTTTTAATACAAGTAGTAGCTTAGAAATCATTCCCTACTTCATCAAATGCTTTGAGAATTGTAAATTTTACGATGACTCCATTATAAGCCCACTGAAAGTGCTTGAGAGTACTGTCCACCATAAATTTGTCTTGTATGCTTTCGTTTATATTAATAACGTGTGCATGCATGCCTTTTTGTTAGTTCCATCTACCACTTCAGCGACGTGACATTGGCCACCACATTTATAAATGAGTATCTTTTCCTTGAAAAACAAATGATGTTTCTAGTTTATTATAAACGTGTTGAATTGTCTAAAAGATCAATTATAGTCTAAACACATCACTTATCAAATTAATTTTGCAAACCGTTTTTATAAGTCTAGCATTATTAACTCTCTATACTTATACACGTTACATAATCCCAGATTGACCCGGCCAATCGCAGAAGGTCTAGTTCAACAGACTGATATGAACAAAAGCCTAGACGCCTTTTCCTTTCCTCAACAAAGAGACAAAACAGAAATAAGTAGAAAGAAAAGAAAAATTGTACTAAAACAGATTCACGCAGCAGTGGCGGGCAGCTCAAAAGGATAGCTTTTAAAAACAGCAGTAACTCCCATTAAGAACTGCAAATTCAACGACTCCCACAAGCGCCTGATGGTGAAGCATTTTTATACCTCGTAACCGAAATTGATCTGTCGTTTTCTGGTCACAGTCATAGACGACCTCTCGAGAAAATATTGGGTAGGTTGAACCCTCCACGTAGGCCAAATGTATCACCATACAAAAATCGACACGTGGCAAATCCGGGCCCACCTGTCAGCTCCCACTTCTCCGTTAACTCTCCGTTTCCTCCCCTCCGTTTCGCCCACACCTTTCTTTCCCTCTTCTCTCTGACTTCTCTTTTTTCGAGAAAATTTCCCTTGTTAGTCTGACACACACAAGGAAAAGACAAGAAAAGCAAAGAGAGAGAAAGGGGGTGGGGAAGAAGCGAGAAAGGAAGTCTTCTTCCTCGGTCATCTTCGACCGAGTATCCCCACTCCCGACGCCGCTGCTTCCCACCGCCTCGACGAGCCGCTCTTGACGCTGTTGTTTTTCCCGGCACGCCGTCGCCGCCGCTGCCCCGAGCGCCGAGGCACCCTTGCTCGCCACTTCGGACGTGACCCAACATTTGCAACTTGTCACCGCCTTCCCTCTTGCAATCAAATCCGCCTCCCTCGACGTTCTTGCCGTTCCATCACCAGTGTCACTAATTCTGTTCCACCATCGACGACGCTGCTGTTGTTCCGCCACCGACGATGCCAACGACGACCAGGTCGCTGTCTCGTTTGTCCGAGCAGCTGCCCATGACGTCTTCTGCCCCTGCCCGCGACCCTCTCTCTCCCTCTTCTCTCTCTACTTCTCTTTTCTCCAACCGCCACCACCGTCACCGACTCTCCTCCTTTCATATAGACTCGCTCCAAGCGCCGCCACCGGACTCATCATCTTCCTCAAGCAAGACGATCGTCAAGGCAGTGGCAGCCACTGTGGCCAGCTCGCTGGTCATCGCGGCGATCGGACTCGGACTCAGAGACGGACACGGAGTCGGAATCGATGCCTCGGAGGAATCCTCCCGGCGGTGGAGACACCAGCGACGGAACGAGCGGAGCGGTTATAGGAGGGAGAAGCATAGGAGGAGAGAGAGGAGCGGCGGCGGTAGCAGCAGTAGCGGTAGGAAGAAGGAGAGAGGACGCGTGGACAGAGAGAAGGAGCGGAGGAGGTCGAGGAAGGATGAGAAGAGGAGCGGCAGGAGGAGCGCTCGCAATGGATCTTCTGGTGGTTCCGATTCGGAGACGGAGAGAGTTCGCATTGATCCGGAATCGGTTCTGAAGCGGCCGTGAGCCGACTCGGGCTCGAGTCATGGCAGGCGCAAGAAAAAGGAAAAGAGAAGTGGAGAGAGAAGAGGGGGAGAAACGGAGGGGAGGAGAGAGAGTAAATGGGAGAGAGACGGAGTTAATGGAAAGAGTGGGCGCTGACATGTGGGCCCAGATTTGCCACGTGTCGATTTTTGTATGGTGATACACACTGGCCTACGTGAAGGGTTCAACCTACCCAATATTTTCTCAACTCCATGAGTAATACATATTTCTTCTAATCAAATTGAGTATTCATTATGCATATTTATGAAATAATATAAAAAACTCATCATCCCAAGTTGGGTAAATAATATACGTGCAATATAAAAAATGATTTATATTTTTTCAATAAAGGTTTTTATGTATTAGATCAATTGACAATATCAAAACCAATATCAATTGTTAATTGCATTGATTAATATCTATTGAATCAGACAACAAAAATGTCATTTCATAACTTATAATTTATTTTATCTCCGTCATTTTCAAGACATGAATTTACTATTCGAAGAAGAGATAAGCACCACTCACTTGAGAATGCCTATAATCAAACAACGACGATCACTTAAGCTAATGAACTCGAAATCCTATCGAATAAGTAAGAAATGATACCAAAAATCAAGTAAAAAACTATATTCACTATAACTCAATTAAACTAAACTTAATCAGCGACAAAATAACTCCTATGAGCCAAAGAAAAGCTAGCTTATAGCAGACACTTATTGTAGTCCACCACGTGCAAGTCGTATTTCGAATTTAATTGCACTGCAACTATTTTCACCAAACTTTGTTTCAATTGATCTTACTGCAAAAAAAAAAAAAAAAAAAAAAAAAAAAAAAAAAAAAAAGGCTCTTTCAAAGTATTAAAAGATTCCAAACTTTACCAACTTAAAAGATGGCCAATGGCGAGCAAAAACCCTTGTCAAAAATAAAAATTAGGAACTAGGTAGCAACTTCCATGAAATTTTAGAAATTTGCTCAGACTATATCATAACTCCAAATCGGCTTTGTAAAATCTGTTGGAATCCTATGACTTTATAACATCATAAATTATCATTTTCACATAGTTTCACCCTTTGATAACGCCGACATATGACCCCAAAACTTAATTTGCACATGGATAAGAATTTAGGGCTCACCTCCGAAAATTCCTCGAGCAAAGAGTGCGAAATCTTCCTGGGCCCTACAAGACGAAGTTAATTCAGCTTGGCAGGGGTCATCATGCATCTCCGCGTGGAACTCGCCTTTCTCTTTCGGTTTTTTTTTTTTTTTAACCTTACTTTCTTTCCCTTTTTATTTCTTTATCATTATCCACTTTCTTATCCTGTCCTCCACTTGTCTCTTCTTTTTCTAAAGCCACCAATCCCTTCTTCTTTTTATGACCCAGTTGAAAAAGGTCTCTTTTCTTTTTCAATTTTAAATGCTAATTATTACATATAAAGCAGCCAAGCCCGGTTCTCGCGTGAACCAGCTTGGAACCGATAGGGTAACGTAGATTCGGTTCGGTTCTCGCGTTAAACCGACCTAGTTGCTCATCCCTATCCGCGAAGCTAATTCCCTGTCATTTTGATACAAGGCGTTAATTTCTTCTTTTCATTGGTGACAGGTAACCCGAATATTTCGAGTGTTGACTTTAAAGATTTTGGCTCAAAGGATATCTCACTGGCAAGTGGCCCAAAAACATCCTAAGGAGATCCTGCGGGGATGCGATGATTCCATCGAACATGGTAATCCTGTTTTTCGATCGACGGACCACGTGATGAATGGATGTTGTTGATTCCTCCATCTTGGAAAGAAGTATGATGCTCAGATTCAGCAGCATGAGAAAAAGATGGAACCACCATGGCTGGCGAAGATGTCTCCATGTTAATGTCATGCTAGGATTTGGACATGAAATCACAAGGATTTTGGCACTTGGAGCTGTAGGACAGATAACATCCACATTTTGGGTCGAAGAAAGTGCTTCATGATGTGGTATGATGATGGAAGAGGATGCTGCGCATGGTAAGTTATTCAATGATTCACCAATTTGATCAACACCACATGGAAATTGTTCTGCGTTTTGAGTAATTTGTATAGCATTGAACAATTGAACAATTCAATGGACAATGAGTTATTCAATGATTCACTAGATTGATCAACACCACGTGAAATTGTTTTGCATTTGAGTAATTTGCATAGCATTGAACAATTGATCTCATGTGTTAGTAGTTTATCTGGTCTGCATAGCAATAGAGATGTCACTCGTGTTTGATAGAGATGATAAAATATTTCTCAAGTTGAAGCCCGTTGAATGAACCCGACTCAAATTGAATTTTATAAATAAACCTAGTACATGTTAAGTTCAAAACCGAATCTCTAAATACAAAAATTACTTCCATGGCAAAGTTGTGATCAAGATCAGAAGTTGTTTTGAGTTGGAGGGTAGTTGGCTATGATATTTTCATAGTAGAGTCCAAAAATTTGTAGGATTTTGACCATGAAAAATTGCTCTCCCGGTAGACGCAGGTTACCTCAATCGGACCACATAAATCTAGTGTCCGATTTATTTCCTTGTTTTGTCTATTTTATTATTCAATAGCTTGCTTCCGCAATCAAGAAACACATTAGTTTCTAGGATTCTTGAAAGGAAATGTCATTTCATCAAAACCCCATATGGCGTGGTCTATAGACTTGTCCAGTGGGAGGATAGAACCACCGTAACCCTCATGCCCATGCCTCTAGCCCATAAAAACCAAGGCACTAACCGTAGATCCAGCTTTGTTTTGTAATAGTCTCTCAAAAGCCCTTGGGGACAGAACTTTAAAACATCACACTCAATCCAATTTCTGTAATGTTTCAGCCTTCGCGCTTTGCTAAGCCTTTGTGTTCAGGCGCCTCGGAGAAGCTTTTCTTTCATGTGTTGAATGCCGTTATCTCAAATAAGTTTTGAACTCATTTCTGTTGAACTTGCTTCCTTTATCTGACTACGAAATTTTCATTCATTTTTCAAACCGAGTACGAATGAACTCATTGAAGCAATGAAGCACAATGAAGAGCCAGCCCTTTGCCACATGGGAAAAACCTAAGTGGATCTGGTGCACTCATCGATGAAATCAGATGATATTTGAGTTTCTGATTAGAAAGCAACGGAGATGATCCCCAGAGATAGCAGTGAATTTAGCAAGAGGCTCACAGCTAACTTCCTTATTCAAGATAAAAAGGAAAACCGGACTTGGCCATTTGGCAACTACTACAAATGCTTTCATCTGTTGCTCCTATTACTGACAGATATTAGTTTTATTATTCTTCGGCCGACGATGCCAAACCCAGTGGCTGTTGTGCGAAACCTTTCGGACCATAAAGGTTCCATCATTTGGCCTTGAAGGGTTTGGATTCGGGAAACGGGATTCCCAAAACGATCGTTTCGACACAAAAACGATCCCAAAAAGAGGAGAAACGCAGCGGAAGGAGATTTCAACACCCAATCACGAATCACCGATCAAAAGTGCATCACAGGGACGAACGCACCTTATTTCCACAGACTAAACATCTGGTGTTGCAATTCGAGGAAGGGAGCAGTCACTGTTCTTCAAAGGGGAGAAAGTGTCGTTGGTGAAAAACGGAGGGAGATACGTACACGTCTAGAGAAAAAATAAAAATCGTCGTCACGTTTCACCCTTTTTTCTTTTCCTTTTATACTATTTTCTTCCATGGGCCCTAAACCCATGGGCCGAGCCTTTGGGCCCATCAGGCCAAATTAGGCCCAATAAAAGAAAAGAAAATCAAAATCCATCATCTCCTACTCGCACATGGTGGACCAAAACCAACATGGGCGGACAAGCCTTACTACGGCTCATCAAAGAAGAATCCATTATATGCATCTCCCACTCGTCATGGTGGGCCGAATGCAGTCCCTTTTCCCTCATTGCAACATTCATGCGATGAATAGTCCGTGCGACCGGCATACTTTGAGAGCTCGTTGCCATACATCTCGTTAGGAATATATAGCAGCTCAAAATGGGCGTCACACTCGAGTAGATTTAGTATTCGGTACCTAGATCGATCGATCACATTTATATCTCTCTTGATCTCTTTTTAACAATGATATATATTGCATTCACAATTATGATTATCCCAAAGACAGTCATAATTGGTCGACCAGTGAATACAAAACTACAATGTGATTCTCTAAATCCGATCTTCCTCTTTCCTTCAAACTCTCAATTTCGGTCCAGCTTACTTTTCTAGAAATGTCCCATTAGATCGAATCAACTCATGACCATTGGCAACATCATAAGATAGCAAATACTAAATAGAAATCTTGAGAATAAGTAAGAGTCCTGAGGGGACTAAAATTGAGGAACTCATTTCCCTCAAGAGTCTCACACGGCATAAAAGTTGAGATCAAAACTTTTGCCACTCTTATTGGTCGTCTCATGCATACGAAGTATGAAATGCGTATTACGGTATTAACTCATTTCCCATGGAGCGTATGTCTATTCCTTCAATACCGTACAGATGATAGTTCAGACATACCCAATGTCTAACTTGAGTTCACGTATCTACTCATTCACTTAATTCATCAGAACTCACATCTGGCATCTTAGACAGATAAAGTAAAATATGTGGGTTATTTTACTTTCGGACATAGTATTTATCATGTCCTCATCTTAACACTTAGTTAAGGCGACATATATATTTTAAGCTTGAGCTCTCAATTATCACCTAGATAATAAGCTTAAAAACCGTCTCATCTCTATTTATCACACAAGTAAATAGAGGCGATTACCCATGTGAGTGGGCTAATCTCTTATCCGTCCGACATACTTTCTCAACTCAATATAATGCACCGAGCATTAAGATGCATAAAGATCAAATAAAGATTCATAGGCATTAATGATGAAAAACACAATTTCATAAATGTGAACAACTCGGGAAATTAAAATATCCAAGTACATCAGACTCTACGCAATCCTAGAGATTTCTCATGACCACAAAAACACATCTCTAGGTGTTGGCTTTGTCATAGGATCTGCAACCATTCTATGCGTAAATATGTACTGTAAGTTCACATCCTTTCATGTAACTATATCTTTGACAAAGTTATACTTGGTATCTATATGTTTAGTCTTGCCATGATACTTTGGATCTTTGGTGTACACTATAGCTGCTTGGCTATCACAATTAACCAATAATGGATTTGCAGCTTTCTCAATAACACCTAAATGATCCAAAAATCTCTTAAGCCAAAATGCTTCTTGTACCACTGCTGATAATGCCACGGACTTAGCTTCCATCGTGGACAAGGCTATACACGTTTGTTTCTTGCCGCACCAACACATGGCGCCATTATTCAGAAACAAAAACAAAAATAGAGGTAGATTTCCTTTCATCTAAATCTCCTCCTCAACTTGTGTCTAAATAGCCTTCGAGTTGCAGATCCTTTCCTTGATAACTCAGTATATAATCAGCAGTTCCCTTTAGATACCTCAGTATTCTCTTAACAGCTTTCCAATGTGCTTGATCTGGATTGGATTGGTATCTACTCACCATTCCAACTACAAAGCATATGTCAGGTCTTGTACACAACATAGCGTACATCAAGCTCCCAACAACACTAACATAAGGAACATGCTTCATTTGTTCCTTCTCTTGTGGAGTCCTTGGACATAGTCTATGGCTCAATCATTCACCTTTTGCAATAGGAGTGTCTATGGGTTTACAATCTTGCATACGAAATCGTTCAAGAACTTTACTTATATATGTTTCTTGCGAAAGAGATAATGATCTCTTCGAACGATCTCTTGAAATCTTAACTCCAAGTATGTATGCAGCCTCACCCATATCTTTCATCTCAAAATTAGAAGATAACCAACTTTTGATGGTATTAACTAACTCCATATTACTTCCGGCAATTAGTATATCATCAACATATAATGATATGATCACTAATTGATCTTTGGATCTTTTGATATATACACAATGATCCTCATCAATCATTGTAAAATTATATGCCATCATAACATTATGAAAACGTATATACCATTGTCTTGACGACTGCTTAAGACCATATATCGATTTCAAAAGTCGACATACCTTTCCTTCTTGGCCTTTCGTAATGAAACCAACAGGTTGTTCCATATATATTTCATCATCTAATTCTCCATTGAGAAAAGCAGTCTTTACATCCATTTGATGTAATTCAAGATCCATACTTGCCACTATTGCCAGAATAATGCGAATTGAGGTGAATTCTCACAACAGGGGAAAATGTTTTCTCATAATCAATTCATTCCTGTTGATTATAGCCTTTCGCCACAAGGCGAGCTTTATATCTTTCTATCGAGCCATCAGCTTTACGCTTTATTTTGAGAACCCACTTGTTCCCAATAGCTTTGCGTCCCTTTGGAAGATCAACCGGTTCCCAAACATGGTTTGACTTCATTGACTCCATTTCCTCTCCCATTGCATCCATCCATTTTTCTTTACTAGGGCAACCTAGAGCCTCATGTATATTTCTTGGCTCATCCTCATTTTGTGGGGCAATCATAAAAGTTTCCCCTTCAATGTCAAAACGTCGATGGGGAATACTTTTGCGACTTGTTCACCGTATAGGAGATAGTACACTTAGCACATCATTTCCCATTATGTTCCCACTAGGATCAGATAATGATGATGTCGTATCATCATGTGGTTGTAATTGAGAATTAGTTGTATGCAATTCATCACTTCTCACATTACTCCCACTTGGACGAACTCCACTAATATCATAATCTTGATCCATGGTTTCAAATAGGGAGTAATCTTCACCTATTTCGCCCTTCTTAGGAAACTCATCCTCTAAGAATGTGACATCTCGTGATTCAAATTCAGTTACACTCCCACTTTCCTACTCACCTAGGAACACAATATCCTTTTGAGTGTTCAGAGTATCTTATGAAAATACTTTTCTTTCCTCTGGGACCCAATTTCCCAAATTTGTGAGAGGGCTCATGGGTATAGGCAGCACAACCTCATGGCTTAAGAAAACCTAAGTCCGGTTTTCTACCTGTCCATAACTCATATGGAGTGGAAGTAACTGATTTGGAAGGCACCCGGTTAAACATATAGGCAGCAGTTAACCAGGCATCACTACAAAAAGTGATAGGTAGGTTAGCATGCGCCATCATGGACCTAACCATTTCTAGTAGGGTTCTGTTTCTTCTCTCTTCAATGCCATTTTGTTGAGGAGTATATAGAATAGACAACCTGTCTTTCTATTCCTTTTTCATCACATAATTTTCTAAACTCATCAGATAAATATTCTCGACCTCGATCAGATCTTAATGCTTTTATTTTCCTGTCTAATTGATTCTCTACCAAGGCCATAAACCTTTTGAAACAACTTAATGTTTCAGATTTATGAGAAATCAAATAGACATATCCGAATCGAGTATAATCATCTCGTAAAAGTGATGAAATAAAAGTCCCATGCCTTCCTCTCACATTCAATGGACCACGGATGTCGAATGGATTAAATGCAGAGGAAATTCAGCTCTTTTACCTTTTCCAAATGGTTTCCTTGTTGTTTTCCCTACTAGGCAATGCTCACATATGGGCAAATCGACTTTTCAATATTGCCCAACAAGCCCTCTTTGGCTAGTCTATTCATACGTTGTTGGCCAATATGACCAAGTCTAGCATGCCACACATTCACATCATTGTCATATGAATTAGGAGACGTGATAAGGGAATAACAAACATTTGCATTAACATAGTCAATGTCTTAAACAATAAAACCATCAGAAAATAGCCACGACCATAGAAATTTGTTTCCAAAAACAAATCCACATCTCTATTATGGAAGTTCATATTAAAACGTAGTTTGACCAACACTAAAACAGACACTAGATTCCGACGAATCTCCGGAGCATACATTACATCATGTAGGATCAAAGTGCGTCCACCACGCATGTTCAGTTGGCAGGTGCCAATTCCTTTTACTTCAGCTCTGGAGTCGTTTCCCACATAGATCCACTTAGTTCCGGTTGGTATTCGTCGGAATTCCACAAAGGATCCTCTATCCTTTGCTACATGGTCTGTTGCTCCCGAATCAACGAGTCCACAAAGGATTTGATTCAGCCAACAATACAGAACTTGACACATAAGCAAAGTTCTCAAATATACAAGATGTGTTTACCTTTTCGGCTCACGGCGATTTGCGAGCATAGTGACCCTTCTCGTCACAATTGTAACACCTTACCCTTGACTTTTTCTTCACTTGAGGACGTTTTCCTCTCTTGTGTTGGTTAACTCTTGGTTTCTTACAAGAAGGACTTGATCCTTTGTATGACCACATATTGAACGAATCAATATGCTTGCGCTTAGAGCTCAAAGCCCTTTCTGAGCTAGAACCAGCATTGCAAATATCTGCTTTCGGCTCAAATGCCGTTAGGTGGTCCTCCACTAGCTCAAGGTGGCTTACAGCATCCTCAAGATCTTCCATAACATGGTCAAGAGCTTCTAGTGCTTCTGGCTTTTCCAGCATATATTGAATCTTCATATTCAATATTTCACAATTGTTGCCGTTCAAATCAACAATTACTTTCTTGCTGAAACCATTGATCTGAACACATCAGACATATGCACGAATAATTAATGCCTATCATTTATGCATCCACTTCGCATAGACCCATCATATTAATGAATAATTTTAAGTAAGGTTTCAGAATCAAAAGGTCACTATGTTTCCAATCATCCTCCAAAAATCCTGACTTAAAACTATCATTAATATAATTGTCTTATGCAAAATAAATTCTATGAAGTTACAAAAACTTCCATGAACTACCCACATCAATTAGCAATAACAGAAAGCATAAAATATCTGACATTCAATAATATAATAACGCTTTCACATAATACAAAGATATCCATTACACTAAGTAATATATTTATACAAAGGAAAAATATCAACATGGAAAGAGAGAGATATATATATATATATATATATATATATATATATATATATATATATATATACCCAAAACATCTCAAACTAATTTAAGAAATAAATAGGAAAAGTCCCGCTAATCTATCGGTCAAAAAATCTAAGAAAACTGAAGGCACATTTGCCAACCATGGAAAAACTTTTGGAGAGCTCTCATGCCGTCTCCAAGGCGCATTCATTTTGCGCCACGTAGCACTCATACTAAGGGTTGAAGTTTTGATTAGCTCAATCCTATAGTACTCTCTCACAAAAGCTTCTACCAGCCTCCTATAATCCAGGATCACGTTGACCTCTTATAGCCGATCTAACACTGCTTGTCATTCAGGTGGAAGAGTGTTCTTGAAGGTCGACACCTTCTCAAAATCCGGCATAAGATAACCATTCCAGATGATTTCTGTATCATCTAATTGACCCGACCACATGTGATACTAAATCACCGTTATGCCACCGATAATTAGCTAACTCTGTTATCAGCCTTTTCAGTCTAGCACGTTCTTCGTCCGTTCTCGGGAATGCAGGTATCCGTGCATAGCGCATCATAGTTCCTGCAACAAATGCAGAACATGAAAATGAATCACTCTGTATCCACAAATGAACACAAGGGAAAACACATAATTTTCCATGATTTATGCAACAAATGCAGAATGGAAATGGATTTCTTATAACCCACATAGGCATAACTGAAAAAGAAACACATTCCTCTCTCTCTCTCTCTCTCTCTTTTTTTTTTTTTTTTGCGGTCAACGGTCTCGGTCAACGGTCAATGGTCAACGGGTCGGGTCGGCCGGTCGGGCCGGGTCGGGTCGCCGGTCGGGCCGATCGACGGTCGGGCCGATCGGACCGGTTAGGCCGGTTGGGCGAACCGACCGGCACGAGCCCAGCGCGTGCGCGGGCAACCGCAGGCTGACGTCACGGTGACGTCATCCGGCGCGTGCCTTGCACGCACGGGCAGTTGCCGCGCGCGGGTGCGGTTACCTCGCGCGTGTGCGACGCACGCGCCTGGGAACCGTCTTGGCGCGTGCATTGCACGCGCCGACGGAGCCGAACGCATCGGCTGCGCGTGGCGGCGCGTCCGGTGGCTTCCGGCGACGTGCGACCACTCCAAATTCTCGTCTCGACGAGTACTACAACCCCAAACAATTAGAATTACGAAACGATGTACGGAAAACCAAAAAAATATGGGAAACAGAACCGCGTCGGGGTAAATTTTTCTTAATTTGATCATTAATCATGTTAAACAAAAACAGGCATGTAAAACTCGATTATAAACTCAAATAAAGAAAGGGAAACATGATTGAGATGGCTCGATACCAATGAAGGGTTTGGATTCGGGAAACAGATTCCCAAAACAATCGTTTCGACACAAAAACGATCCCAAAAAGAGGAGAAACGCAGTGGAAGGAGATTTCAACACCCAATCACGAATCACCGATCAAAAGTGCATCACAGGGACGAACGCACCTTATTTCCATAGACTAAACACCCGGCGTTGCAATTCGAGGAAGGGAGCAGTCACTGTTCTTCAAAGGGGAGAAAGCGTCGTTGGTGAAAAACGGAGGGAGATACGTACACGTCCAGAGAAAAAAAAAAATCGTCGTCACGTTTCACCCTTTTTTCTTTTCCTTTTATACTATTTTCTTCCATGGGCCCTAAACCCATGGGCCGAGCCTTTGGGCTCATCAGGCCAAATTAGGCCCAATAAAAGAAAAGAAAATCAAAATCCATCAGGCCTCGAGGAATACAAGTCACCATTTTTTACCCCTTTGCTACCACCGACTTCGTTTCCTCATCCTGTATCACGAACCCAGTAATGAGAATACAAAATGATAGGGACAATCAGTAGTAAATTTACTGATAGAGATGGGTTCTTTTTTATCAAAGGCACGACTGACATATCATTAAGCTTCAATTTGTTTCTGCTGATTGGAAAACTGCAAAAACAATATCCTCATTAGCGACCATTATTTTCTCTGTACTGGTATGTTCCCCGAGGCTTTGAAGCTTCCCGGCGCTAGCAGCCATGTGGGATGAAGGTATCCAGGTATTCCCCACCTCGGTGGCAGTCTCAAGCCCAACAACCATGCCGAGAAGGCCTACAGATGATGTTCCAGTGATCCATTTATGCAGGAGACGATCAGACCATCTCCATGCGTTCAGCTCTTCTGTGTTTGGGACTTCGATTTCAGAATTGGTTCAGGATAATCTCCAGCAACAAATCCCAGCATATCTTGGCCTTCGATGAGACCCATAATTTGGATCGAAGAAAGCAAAAATTCGAGTGGCTTTGCTTAAATGTCACAATGTTGACAACATTCAAGGTCGATGGATGAGGGTTACTTATTGGAGGTTGAGCTTGCCACCGTAGGTAGATAGCTTCGAGAGAAATCAATCGAGTTTTCCTTTCTAAAGCTATGATAGAATCCTGCTAAGGGCTTTGTTAGCATAATTATTTTTAAGTTATTGTGAAAATAATAACTTATTATGAGTTACAAATTCTTAAAGAATTGGACTTCATAACAATTTATAATTATATGTTATTTAGTTTTTTTCGTCTTGAATAGACTGCTATTCTCACAATAGATTAAAAACTGTCATCAAATCATTTCTTTCCTGTTAATATGACTTGTAATGTACTTAGTGTTTATTACCAAATGAAAACATCTTGCAATGTTGAATTTGGAAATCTTTTTTTTTTATAGTTCTTTTTAATGGCATAAAAATGTTTTCACTTTTAATACTTCCAGCCAAATTCAAAAAAAGAAAAATGCATGTAAATATACACACGGGATAAAAATATCTTCGCCTCTTAGACGATCCAAAGATGTATGGACTCTTACTTCAGAGATGCATTAAATTTTCCATCATACAAACTGATGAATTCACTTGAAATTGTAGAGTTGGAATACATGTTTTGTTTGGTGCAAAAAAAACTCAATTCACTAACCCCAACTCATTCAATTTTAGCTGCTAATATTTATTTTTTTCTATTTCCGATTGAAGCATATGAGTTTTTGATTGAAAGAAATCAAAAGATCAACATTGTCTTGTCTTGTCTCGTTGACGTGTCATATGTTTGCGTTAGTGTCTTTAGTCACATTTTTGTACTAGCTTACATGTATAAAAATCTTAATGGTGAGTCTTTTTATCCCCTTTGAATAAATTTTTTTAGATCCTTGGCAAAGTTGGTGAGTCCACCTTTTGATTATTTATGGGAGATTTGTCTAAAAAGCTTTAAATTTATTGTACTTTGCCAATTCAATCTTAATTTTTTTAGTTTTGCCAATTGAGTCATAAGTTCTTTCATATTTTGCGAATTAAGTTCATCCGACTAAATTTTGTCGAAAATGGTTAATGTGATGCCGACCATCTTATATGGTATGGTCAATGCTGACGTGAATTATTTTTAATAATATTTCAATACTTTTTTGAATTTTTTATTAATTTTGTGATTTCCCCCCATTTTTTTTTTTACTTTTTTTTCTTTCTTTTTTCTTTTCTTCTCAGCCACCACCTTGGCCACTTTTTTTTTTTGGTCGGTTTTATTATATTCCTACTTTAATGCTCACTCTCAGACTTTTGTTATGTCTCCTTGCACGGCGTAGAAGTCGAAACCCACTCCTGAAACTATATCGTCCCCACCCCAACCCCTTGAGAATGTGAGAATTCGAACCCCTCACCTCCTTCTTCCATGTTGAAATGGTAGCTACTGGAGTTGGCCACATTAATAGTGGACCCTCGCCATGACCAGGGATGGCTTCATGGCCGTGGGCGATGGCTAACGAGGGTCATAGCGAGGGCCCAACTAGAGTTGTAAAAAAAAAATTACAAAAAAAGAAAAGAAAAAGAGAAATATTTAAATATCATTAAAATTTGTGAACGTTAAATGTTATTTAAGACAGCGGCATCCGCATCAGTGATGTGCGGCATATTCTTCTGTACCAGGGGGTCTGAACAGCCCAAGAATGGCCGACAGATGAGACAGCATCGAGCCTGCGCGACAGGACCCGGGCATATTTCGCCGCATGGAGGACGACCATGACCACCATCGCCCTTTTCTCGACTCCCTCGCCCGCCCCTGCCGGAGCGGACCGCGGAGGACCACGACCTCTCGTGCCAGTTCGCGCGGTCCCGCGACGGGACCAGGTGTGGCCTCCGGCGGTGCAGGACGGCCCCGACAATGGCCGTCGTGAGTGACCTCAGGAGGCTGGGGGGTGCCGCGACCCGCAACCCGAACCTGTGGCCGGATCCAAGTTCTGTAATATTTCAATGTTTGCACTCTGCTAAGCCATTCTGTTCATGCGTTTTTGGACAAGCTTTCACGTGTTGAATGACATCTCTAAAATGATTATTAAACTCATTCCTTGGCTTTCCTTCATCTGACTGAGAAACTTTCATTGTTTTTTTTTAACTGACTTTTGGATGAATTAATCGAAGCATGCTATAAAAGTCAGACTTTCGCCGCTGGGGAAGAACCCAAGTGGAGCTAGTGCGCTCAGTCAATGAGATGAGATAATACTTGAATTTCTGATTAGGAAGCACTGGAGATGATCCCCAGAGATATCAGCGAATTTAGCAAAAGGCTAATTGCTAAATTCCTTAGTCAAGATAAAAGGCGAACGACGAGACTTGGCCATTTGGCAACCACTAAAAATGTTCCTCTGTATTCCTATTATTGACTGATACTAATGTATTATTCTTCAGAAATTCTAAAATCTAATAATGAGGTGTTGTCACTCATGCGCTTTTCAATAGCAGCAAGATCGTCACAAATCCCCTTGAAATGCTGCTATACTCATTCGTAGTGTGAGTGCCTTTCTTGTGCATATTGAGGTTGTTGATTTGATAATATTCATGTTCTTGAGATTTTCTTGCAAGGGAGTTGATTAAGGTATTCCATACCTCAACAGCAGTCTCAAGCCCGACAACCATGCCAAGATCACCTTCAGACAATGTTCCTGTGATCCATCCATGCAGGAGACAATTAGACCGTTTCCATGTATCCTCCGGATTGGCAATTGGGACTTCAATTTCATAAACTGGTGCAGGATAGTCTCCAGTGCTAAATCCCAGCATATCTTGGGTTTCAATGAGCTCATAGTTTTTTTTTTTTTTTTTTGGTAAAGACAATGAGCTCATAGTTTGGTTCTTCCGAAGACCAAAATTTGAGTGGTTGGCTTAAATGTCGCAAAGTTTGCAACATTCAAGGTCGATGAATAAGGGTACTTATTGGATGTTGAGCTTGCCATTGCAGATAGATTCCGGAGAAATGGAGGCTCTGATACCATGAATGATGAAGAGAGGCTTTGAAATAAATAGCCAACTTGCTCTTAATCTGAGAGCGCCCTGTTTTATGTAAAATATGTTTACAACCTCCAAAATATAAGATAACAATATGAATATTACATGCGTTGCAATTAACAACTCTAACTAAGCTTCAAACAAAATAGAGAACAATTAAAATAATCTATAAATCCCTGTAATCTTGAGTCGTTTCTTCCAACAGCATTATATCATCATTTAAATGCAATTTGTAGAAGCAACCACACAACGAACCATGTATGTGCTGGTTTTGTTGAGGCGTTATTAAGAATAAGATAGATTAGTAAAGTTCAGTACAAAAAGTTGTTTACTTCCTTAAGAAACTCAGCCAGCATAACTTTGACCTTCTTTATTTTCTTTTCACTCGAAAGCATCAACGAAAAGGCGTAGAAATGTCTCTGTAATTGATGAGACCTCCTTAATGTGATCTTTGCGTATCTTATCAGCTAGATAATATAAATCGCATCCTACGAAACTTTTGGCAATCCTATTTTGACAAACAAAAGAAAGTAATATTTACTTTCCTCCTTACTTCAGTCCTATTCTTGCATAAATTCTTTGTTTGTTCCTTCAGCCTTGAAAGCTAAAGATGCCCATGACAAACCATCAAATTGAAGCCTTCACCCACCACATATAACTTCAGGAAGCTTAAATCCACTCCTCTTAATTGCTAAACTTAAACAAACATATTCGTTGCAGTTTTGATGTTGCTGGACATGTTCTTACAATTCTTTTCCCCTTAGATGGGACATATAACAAAACTATGCCATAACGAATATGCATCTTTTTATAGTGGCATCTCCTGTTACATGGGAAAGTAGGACATAACCAAAATAGCTTGCACAAAACACAATTAGGATGATGGTGCGCTTATGTGAAGAGAAACCAAGGTTGCGTAGAAGCCGTCTTTGATATTAATCAGTGAGTCGTGCTTTCCTTTCTCGATGATTACTCCATTTTTGACCACTGCAATCACGTCTGCGTTTTTTTATTGTTGATAATCTGTGCGCCACTATAACTGTAGTTCTATTGGCCATGACTTTGTCTAATGCATCTTGAACTACTCTTTCAGCTTCAGCATCCAATGCACTAGTAGCCTCGTCTAGAAGGAGTATCTTTGGATCCTTCACCATGGCACGTGCAATGGCCACCCGCTGCTTCTGCCCACCAGATAACTGCACTCCACGCTCACCTACTGATGTGTCATAACCCTGCATAGTCATTGTGATATCGGTAACTAACATTCTTGGGAAACTTGCTTAATTTATGCTCGCTTAATCTGCGTATGTCTATCTTATATTGAGGACGAGATAAACTTGCCTGTTGCAAACTACTGATAAAGTTATGGGCATTTGCCAACTCTGATGCAGCCAATATCTCCGCTTCCGTTGCCTGTCCATCCTTTCCATAGGCTATGTTGGCACGGATTGTGTCATTGAACAGAACTGGTTCTTGGCTCACAAGGCCCATCTGCTGCCTAAACCACTTTAACTGTAGCTTTTGAATTTCAATCCCATCAAGGGTAATGTGACCAGAATCGGGGTCATAAAACCGTTGCAACAGAGCTATTACAGTCGATTTCCCACTCCCGCTCTCTCCGACTAAAGCAACAGTCTGAAAAAGCAAAAATCACAGTCCATATGTGCATATTCAGCATTTGTTTAGCACATGGTAATTGGCTGGAACTCAGAGAAGAATAGAAAAAGATATTTGAAAGAAAAAATTGGAAGGGTTATCAAAAAGCTTTACTTTGCCAGAATGTATGGTCAAGCTAAGATCTTTGAAAATTTGAACATCCGGTCGAGAAGGATACTTGAAGCTGACGTGACAAAGCTCTATTTCTCCCTTAACATTTTCTAGTGTTTCTCCAGACTCATTACTCGGGTCTAATTTTGATTCTCTGTCAATAATTTCAAAAATTGAGGCAGCTGCGCTTCTGGCTTTGGTGGAGTCCTAATTGATGGCGCTTGACTGAGTAATTGCAGTGGCCGCATTCGTCAGGGCAAGAAACACCTGCAAAGCACAAAATAGGTAAACCATAAATTGATGTATAGAAATTAAAAATGTCCTCTCCAGCGCAGTGAACTTGTTAGTGTTCCAGGGAAACTGACAAGACCAGAAAAGACAAAACTTACGAGGAAAACTTCTGAAAATGTTGTCTTGCCATCCTGGACAAGTCGAGCTCCAGCGTAGAAGCAGGTTCCGTAGGCCACAAAAAGGGAGAGACACGATAGGCCAAACCCAACTCCGCTAATCAACCCTTGCCTAATTCCTTCCTTCACTGGCCCTTCGCATTTCTTAGCATACAGTTCCATGATCTTTTCTTCAGAACAAAAAGAAGCAACTGTCCTGATGCTTCCAACTGCATCGGCAGCTACTTGACTGGCTTCCTTGTACATCATCTGTGAACAGAGGGACTTTGATTAACATCGTTAATATCTTCTAATCAATTCGATTCACCCAATAATTAGGACAGTTTTCAGTTGTTGGCTTCGTGAACACTCGCGTGGACAATGACTAGACATGCATTAATCTTGTAGGACCATAAATGGTGAATATGGAATGCGTACCTTGGCATCTGCGCTGAACCCTTTCATGAATTTTATTTGGACATATCCATTAACAAATATCAGAGGGAGCAACACAAGGACGATAAGCGCCAATTGCCAGCTAGCCACAAAAGCAATGACTAAACCAGCGACTGCAGACGCACTGTTTTGAACGAGCTGGGATAATGCATCCCCAACTAGGGCCCGCACTGTCGCTGCATCTGCTGAGAGTCTTGCACCAATGACGCCACTGGAGTGCTCCGGCTCATCGAACCAACCCACCTCCATGTGCACCGCCTTCTCAAAGCACACTGATCTTATCCGCTGGATTAACCTGCAACCTGCTATCGAGAAGAAGTACGTCCTCACTGGATATGCTACTAATGATAACAGGCCAAGAGTCATGAACATCAACGCCCAAAACTTTGAATCTTTCCTTAGTTTATGAGGCGCTTCATAAAATGTCTTGATCACATTAGACAATAGTACGCCAAAAATGGGGAATATCACACCAGCAATGATTGCAAATATAGATCCTATTAGTAGCATAGGAACTTCTGGCTTATTAAGATATAAGAGCCGATAAATAGAAACTTCTGCAGCTGTTTCTGTTTTCTCTAAGGAAGAGAACTCTGGATTTGTGGGTGCACCATCGGGGACATCTGATCCTGTGGGCAGACTGAAGCGGCTGCTACTATTTCCCACAGCTGATGATCCCCGACTTACGGACCTCAAGGACATTCTTTGACTCGATTGACTGCTGTCGAGGAGATTTTCTTGTTTGTTTCGGTAATTTGTTTCTTGGTGTTGCTCCATGCTTACTTGCTGTAGGCGTATTAGCTGACCATATGCTCCATCGGGATCTTCTAGCAGTTCCAAGTGTGTACCTGATTAAATTTGCAAAAATATTAGCTGCTTTACAGTAATTTGAGCTTTAAACAGGATATTCACATCAGATCAACTAGGTAGGGTTGGCTTTCATTTGCAAAATGTTACGGCAAAAAATTCATGCTTTAGTACCTCTCTCCACTATCTTTCCTTGATGAATGACAGCGATCATATCAGTGTTCCTGACCGTGCTCAAACGGTGTGCTACAATAACGGTGGTTCGATTGGCCATTATCCTGTCCAAAGCCTCTTGTACTATCTTCTCTGATTCAGCATCGAGCGCGCTCGTGGCCTCATCTAAAAGCAAGATCCTAGGATCTTTTAGAATTGCTCTTGCAATGGCAACTCTTTGCTTCTGACCTTCTGACCTCCAGAGAGCTGAGTACCATGTTCACCGACCATTGTGTCCAGTCCCTTGATGCAAAGATGAAAAAAAGTTTAGACTCACAAATTGATTAATCTCGCTAAGCTTAGAGGTAAAATGATCAACCTAAACATTTCTACACCTTTGGCAATTTATCAATGAATTTAGCAGCATTGGCTAGTTCAGTAGCAGCTCTTATTTCTTCGATGGTTGCATTCTCTTTGCCATACAAAATATTATCCTTGATACTTGATGCAAATAACACGGGTTCCTGGCTCACAAGGCCAATCTTACTCCGAATCCATTTGAGCTGAAACTCCTTCAGATTTATGCCGTCGATGAGCACTTCACCTGCTTGTGGATCATAGAACTTCTCTATCAGACTGATCACGGTGGACTTTCCACTTCCACTTTGTCCAACCAAGGCTGCAGTCATCCCGCTTGGTATGTGAAGGGAGAATCTGTTGAATATCAGCTCATCAGGTCTGGCCGGGTAGCTGAAGTAAACATCCTTAAGGGTTATGTCTCCAAAAATTCCATCCAACGTCTTGCCATGGGTGTCACAAGAATCAATCTTAGGCTTCCTGTTGATGGTCTCAATCATCTTAAATGCTGCGGCTTGACCAGTGGCAAATGCACTCATGCATGGAGAAGCCTGTCCTAAGGACCTGAGAAGTAAGCCAAATCAATTCATTTATTATGAGTCTGCTGCAGCATAGACACTATAAAGCTCTATTCAATTGAGTACTCCCTCCTGGATGTAAAAATCCTATCGCTTGCATAGTTTGCAAAATAATCAATAATTAGAATTTCCTTCCAAAGAAATAACATGTATCATCATGGAAAGTTGAATGAAGTCGAAAGTGCAACTAACATTGAACCAGCTAAGACAGCCATGATGACATTAAGTACTTCGCCCCCAGTATATCCTTTTTCCAGAATCATCTTTCCTCCAAACCATATTGCCAATGCGTAACTGAAGAAGAGAATCGAGATGGCTGCACCAAGACCTAATCCAGTGGCCATGCCTGCTTGAATTCCCGACTTGTAGACATCCTCAAGGAACTCGTTGTAGTTTGCTATCGCCAGCTTTTCCCCGGTAAATGATGCTACCTAATTGCACCAAGCGACAGCCATCATCCCAGAGTCAAAATTGTAAATCAAAAGGTTTTGTATTTTATCGACGTACAGTTCTAATTGACCCAATTGTTTGTGCAACAACATTTGCCGCTTTCGCATAAGCACTTTGTCCCCGTGATGCCATCTTGCCTATGATCAGGGACATGAAGCCGCCAGAAACCACGATGGGAGGAATGGACGAAACATGACCAAAGTAAGTAGCCACCCTTTACTAAATGCGATAACGAATCCTCCGAAGAACGTTGACATGAGCTGTATAAATTTTCCAACCTGCAGAAATCAAAAAGATGTAATAAAATAAAACACCATCACTTCCCGGGTAGCAGGAAAATTTTATGGGCTTCTTTCTCCATTAGTGTCTGGCTTTCAAGCTGAAATGTTACCTTCTCACCAATGGCATCTTGTATAAGAACGGTATCACCAGACATTCTTTCCACAACCTCTCCTTTGTTTGTTTCCTTATCAAAAAAGGCAATGTCCTGTCTCAGTATCGCCCGCAGATACAATCCCCTTATCCGAGCAGCTTGTCTCTCTCCTGTGACCATCCAGAAAGTAACCTCTGACAAAACAGGCAATTCCATGGATCATTTCCGGTTTTCAGCGAAACTCCCGAACCTTTCGTTTGGGTGAGGGATATACTTACGAAGAAATGCCGTCACACCAGTAAATGCTGCCAGGTAGATAAACTTCAGAGATATCTGAATTTACAGATTATGACCGTAACATATCAGTAAGGAGGAAAGACCTGTTCCTTACGAGTGACAATACCTGGAATAGATATGCGCCACCTATTTTTCATGCTTTTATTAATAATTGAGTCATGTGAAGTACTCTGATAACTAGAACTTTAGTGTCCAGCCTCAGAAAATGAGCATTATGTTTCAGAGTTGTTACCTTGGAAACACGATGCACCACATCTTTGTTGTGCTGGTTAGTTCCGAATGAATCAATCAGTTGCCCGAAAAGTACCGTCATTAGGGGCATACCTAAGCCATTGCCAACAGCACCCATTGTACCAACGAGCATCAAGACCATGTCGGTGAAATCTGTGAACAAGAACAACTTGTGGAATCGAACTGTATTAGTTTTCTCATCTTCTTTGCTCTTTTTAGCTCTGTCCTTCGCCTCTGCATGACCTATCGTATCGGTAGGCACAGGCATTTCTATATCCATGTCCAGGCTGCTCTCCGTAGACGTCATACCGAATAGAAGATCACCTTGTATTTCTTGTCAACTAGTTCAGTGAGTATGTCCAGAATTGCATCTTCAAGACAAAGTCAACGACAGGAATCTGTACTTTACAAGACAAGCCAATAAGGCAGAACGTTCAAATGCATGAAAAGATATACAAAAGTCATGTATCTGAATCAAACTGCCAGACGAGATCCGGCTACCAAGACACCAAACTCATATACCAGATGGCCCAAATTACACGAACTCCACTAGACTATAGGTCAAATGCATGTCAACTTGAATGGTATAGTCAGTGAACAATCAAAAACGAGGATCTTTTAGTAATGCAGCCATTTCCAAGTAAAGTAAGGATTAAAGAATGCTGGAGACGCCAAACTTGCTAAGCAGACGAACCTCTGATCTACTTCTGCTTATGCAAAAATGTCAACCATGAACCAGGCCACAAGGAACGAATTAAACAAAGGTTGACGAAAATGAGGAAGATAATAATGGTAACTTCTTCTTTTATCCAAAAGCTAATAGAGGAACACTTACTCATGTCACCAACTATTTCAGTGTGGTTTCTTCATCTTCCTCCTTAAACCAGAACTCCTCCTTTACCCATATAAAAGCCTGTAACCAAACTCGAAATTGAAGAAATGCTACTTCAAGAAACATATCGAACTCTCTAGTCTTACACATGTCATGTAATCCCAACGATATCCCCAATGGCCAATCACAAAGGGTCTGATCTGACGACCCTCATAAACACCAACATAGTTTAACACCATAATCAACATCACACCCAAGACGCCATTTTCTTTCCACCACATAGAGACAAAACCAAAAAAAAAAAAAGTAATAAAAAAAAAATTCCGTGAGATAGATGTACTCACGAGAGAGCTCAAAAGCTACTCCAAGTAGTAGCTTAGAAATCATCATCGAATGCTTTGAGATTTTGTGTAAATTTAACGACAACTCCATTATAAGCTTGCCGAGAGGGACGTGACATTGGCCACCACATTTATAAATGAGTATCTTTTCCTCGAAAAATAAATAATATTTCTAGTTTATTATTAACATGTTGAACTGTTTGAAAGATCAATCATAGTCTAACACGGCTCTTATTAAATTAATCTTGTAAATCGTTTTTATAGGTCTAGCATTATTAACTCTCTAAGCTTATACACGTTATACAATCCCACTTAACCCGGCCAATCGCAGAAGGTCTGATCGGAGCAACCACCATCGAGATCCCCATAGTTCAACACCATAGTCAACATCGCAGACTGATAAGAACAAAAGCCAAGATGCCATTTCCTTTCCACAACAAAGAGACAAAACAGAAATAAGTACAAAGAAGAAAAAAAATTGTACTGAAATAGATTCACGCAGCAGTGGCAGGCAGCTCAAAAGGATAGCATCTAGAAATAGCAGTAGCTCCCATTCAGAACTACAAATTCAACGAGTCCCACAAACACTTGAAGGTGAAGCATTATCATGCCTCGTAACCGAAATTGATCGGTCGTTTTCTAGTCACAATCATAGAACTCTCTCTTGCCAACTATGATTTTTCATTACATTTTTACAAAAGATATAAGATGAGTAGTATAAACAACCACAGCTCAAAAAGTAATACATATTTTTTCTAGTCAAATTGAGTATTCATTATGCATATTTATGAAATAATATCAAAAACTCATTATCATGAGTCAGGTAATTAATATACATGCAATATAAAAAATAAATTATGTTTTTTCAATAAAGGTTTCTACGTATTAGATCAATTAACAATATCAAAACCAACATCAATTGTTAATTGCATTGATTGATATCTATTGAATCACACAACAAAAATATCATTTCATAACTCTTAATTTATTTTATGTCTATCATTTTACTATTCAAAGAAGAGATAACCATCACTCATTTGAGAATGCCTATAATCAAACAACGACAATCACTTAAGCTAATGAACTCGAAATCCTATCAACTAAGTAACGAACGATATAACCGACCAAAAAAAAGAGAGTAAGGAACGATATAAAAAATCAAGTAAAAAGCTATATTCATTATAGCTCAATTAAACTAAACTTAATTGGCGACAAAATAACTCTTATGAGCCAAAGAAAAGCTAGCTTATAGCGGACACTTATTATAGTCCACTACAAGTAGGTCGTATTTCGAATTTAATAGCACCGCAACTCTTTCCACCAAATTTTGTTTCAAGTGATCTTACTGCCAAAAAAGGCTCTTTCAAAGTATTTAAAGATCCCAAACTTCACCAACTTAAAAGATGGCCAATGGCAAGCAAAAACCAACGCCACAAATAAAAATTAGGAACTAGCTAGTAACCTCCATGAAATTTTAGAAATTCGCACTGACTATATCGTAACTCCAAATCGACTTTTATCCTATGACTTTATAATATCATAAATTATCATTTTCACATAGTTTCACACTTTAATAACTCCCACGTATGACCCCAAAACTTAATATTTACATGGATAAGTATTTAGGAAAAATTCTCGAACAAAGAGTGCAAATTCTTCTGGGCCCTACAACACTGAGTTAATTCAGCTTGGCAGGGGTCATCATGGAATCTCCGCGTGAAATTCGCCTCTCTTTTCGTCTTTTTTTTTTTTTTTTTTTTTTAACCTTACTTTCTTTCCCTTTTTATTTCCTTATTATTATCCACTTTCTCATCCTGTCCTCCCCTCGTCTCTTCCTTCTCTAAAGCCACCAATCCCTACTTCTTTTTATGACCCAGTTGAAAAAGGTCTCTTTTATTTTTCAATTTTAGATGCTAATTATTACATATAAACGATCCAAGCCCGGTTCTCATGTAAACCAGCTTGGAACCGATAGGGTAATGTAGATTCGGTTCGGTTCTCGCGTCAAACCGGCCTAGTTGCTCATCCCTGTTCGTGAAGCTAATTCCTTGCCATTTTGATGCAGGGCGTTAATTTCTTCTTGTCATTGTTGACAGGTAACCCGAATATTTCAAGTGCTGACTTTAAAGATTTTGGCTCAAAGGATATCTCATTGGCAAGTAGCCCGAAACCATCCTTAGGAGATCCTACAGGGATGCGATGATTTCATCGAATATGGTGATCTCGTCCTTCGATTGGGTGACCTGCGATGATTCCATCGAATATGGTGATCTCGTCCTTCGATCGGGTGACCATGTGATGGATGGATGTTGTTGATTCCTCCATCTCGGAAAGTAAGTATGATGCTCACATTCAGCAGCATGAGAAAAAGATGGAACCACCATGGCAGGCGAAGATGTCTCCATGTTAATGTCGTGCTGAGATTGGGCCATGGAATCCCAAGGATTTTGGCACTTGGAGCTGTAGGACAGATGACATCCACATTTTGGATTGAAAAAAGTGCTTCATGATGTGGTATGATGATGGAAGGGGATGTTGCGCATGGAGAGTTATTCAATGATTCACCATATTGATCAACACCATGTGGAATTGTTTTGTGTTTGAGTAATTTGCATAGCATTGAACAATTGAACAATTCAGTGAATGGTGAGTTATTCAATGATTCGCCAGATTGATCAACACCACGCGGAATTGTTCTGCACTTGAGTAATTTGCATAGCATTGAATAATTGATCCTCATGTGGTGTTAATTTATCTGGTTTGCATAGCAATAGAGATGTCACCGGTATTTGATAGAGATGTTAAAATATTTCTCAAGTTTAAGCCCGTTGAATGAATCTGACTCAAATTGAGTCGTGTAGATAATCCCGGTACACTTTATGTTCAAAACTAAATCTCAATACGAAATTTACTTCCATGGTGAAGTCGTGATCAAGATTGGAATATTGTTCCATGTTGCAAAGTAGTTGGCTATGATATTTTCATGGTGGAGTCCAAAGATTTGTGGGATCTTGACCATGAAAAATTACTCCCCGGTGGACACAGGTCACCCTAATCAGACTATATAAACCTGGTGTCCGATTTATTTTCTTATTTGATAGCTTGCTCTTGCAACTAGAGAAATGCGTAAGTTCATAGGATAGAACCACTGTAACCCTCATGCCCACGCCTCCAGCCCATAAAAACCAGGGCAATGACCGTAGATCCAGCTTTGTTTTTGTAATAGTCTCTCCAAAGCCCCTGGGACAGAACTTTAAAACATCAGATTCAATCCAATTTCTGTTATGTTTCGGCGTTCGCGCTTTGCTAAGCCTTTCTGTTCAAGCACCTTGGAGAAGCTTTCCTTTCATGTGTCGAATGCCGTTATTTCAAATAAGCTTTGAACTCATTTCCGTTGAACGTGCTTCCTTCATCTGACTGCGAAACTTCCATTCTTTTTTCAAACCAAGTTTGAATGAACTTACAGAAGCAATGAAGCACAATGAAAAGTTAGACTTTCGCCGCGAGGGGAAAACTTGAGTGGATCTGGTGCACTCGTCAATGAAATAAGATAATACTTGATTTTCAATATTTTTGTTATTGATTTTGTGTTTTTTCTTCCTTCTTTTTTTTTTTAAACTTCTTTTTCTTTTACTTTTTCCCTCGATTGACCACTGTGTGGCCACATTGATAGTGTACCCTCGCCGTGATGGGGAAGGGCTTCGTGGCCGTGGGCGATAATTAGTGAGAGTCATGGTGAGAGCCTGACTAGAGTTGTAAAAGAAAATACGAAAAGAAAAAAGAAAAAAAAAGGATTAAAAAGTTATTAAAATTTATTGATATTAACTCCCATCATCTAACATGATTAAGATTTATCTCATTGGTGGACGGCATATTCTTCCGTACCAGGAGGTCTGAACGGGCCAAGAACGGCCAACGGATAAGACAGCATCGAGCCTGCGTGGATGCCACTGGAGTGAGGAGGTGGAGAAGCCAAAGCCACCACCCGCCATTGACGTAAAGCTCCAAAGTCCACCAAGAGACCGTCCGGACCTCCCCTCCCGCACGCCCCCTCTCCCTCCTTTCAATCCTCGTCACCACCAAACCAAACCTCCTGCAGCGGGACCCACCTCCGACACTGCTTCTCCCACAAGCCTCCCTCCCCCTCCCTCCCACTGGCCCACCATGGTCGCTTCAAGAACCAAGCGACAGCACCCGGGCATCCCTCGCCGCGCGCATGGACGACGACGACGACGACCGCCACCGCCCTTTTCTCGACTCCCTCTCCCACGACGGGACCAGGCGCGGCCTCCAGCGGTGCCGGACGGCCCCGGCGATGTCCGTGGTGAGCGACCTCGCGGGCCCGGGGGGACCCTCGACCCGCGACCCGAACCCGAACCCGAGGCCCGGGTCCGCGTCCGGATCCGTCGTCAGGCAGGCCCTGTTCTTCCTCTGCGTCTACCTCCTGCTCGGGGTCGGCATCTACGCCTTCAACCGGGACCGGTTCTCCGGCGTCGAGACGCACCCGGTCGTGGATGCTCTCTACTTCTGCATCGTCACCATGTGCACCATCGGTTACGGGGACATCGCCCCCCTCACCCCCGGGACCAAGGCCTTCGCCTGCGTGTTCGTGCTGGTGGGTTTCGGTTTCATAGGGATCTTGCTCAGCGGGGTCGTGAATTTCGTGCTGGATTTGCAAGAGAACATGATCCTGACCACCGCGAGATTGGGCGGCGAGGGCGGAGGGTCCGGCCCCGTGAATTACATCGTCGATGTCGAGAAGGGGAGGATGAGGATCAGGCTGAAGGTGGGCTTGGCGCTTGGGGTGGTGGTTCTGTGCATTGGGATGGGGGCGTTGGTGCTCTGCTTCGTGGAGGGTTTGGATTGGTTGGACTCGGTTTACTTGGCGGTTATGTCCGTCACGACCGTCGGGTACGGGGACAGGGCCTTCAAGACTTTGCCCGGGCGGCTCTTCGCCGCGGTTTGGCTGCTTGTCTCGACGCTGGTGGTCGCGAGGGCGTTTCTTTATCTGGCCGAGGCGAGGATCGATAAGAGGCACCGGAGGATTTCGAAGCTGGTGTTGCATAGGGATGTCACCGTGGAGGATTTTTTGGCGGCCAATTTAAACAACAACGGCTTCATCAGGTAGGATGCACGATTCCAGCTCCTTATGTTAGTTGCAAGTAATTAGGCGTTTGAGTGTTGACTGGTTTGATTAGTTTCTAAATGAAACTAAATGTGATAGCTGCGTTGCTGCAGCTGATGAGTTGGATTACAGAATGTCAAGATAAATTAGACAGAAGCATTTCGTAATTTGAGATCTAAAATTCAACCATCCAACGTATTTGTTTCCTTAATGAGACGATGACGAACGTGAGGGCTTTATGTGGCAAATAGCTTTTGCTCTGTGAGTGCTTTCTGAAGTGTTGTCCAGTGCTGAGTCTCCCATAAAGTTGGCTCGAAAGTGTTCTGATTTTATGAATTAATTATTTGAGGTCTTGTTAGTTGTTCACTATCTATTCATATTAACATAAAAATATACTCATTTGACTTACTGCAATTGGAAATGGAATTTTAATAGCACACTTTAGAATTCAAAGGCATTGCTCTCCATCAAAAGGGCATAACTGGGACTGGGATGATTTGCCTCGTTAGTTGTGAAGAGGTGGATGCATGATTTCAAACAGTATGGTGCATTACCATTCGAAAGCTTCTTTATGAACTGTTCTCTCGTTGTACATATGCGTATACAGCCTTTTCTGTTCACTGCACATATCCTTGCTGAAAATCAAGAGACGTATTTTACCTCTTTTATAGGTAGAAGGCTTATCTCAATAAGTCCGTCCTTTCAATGTATAGATTTCCTGATTTGGCAAGAAGTTGTTAATTATACTTAAGAAGTTTTTTTGGTAAGGAATTATTATTATTATTTTTTTTTTTGGTAAGGAACTATACTTAAGAAGTTGCTATGCTATTTAGTCAACCTTTGGCTTTTGGCCAAAGCAGTGTGATCAGATCGAGCATTTCTTGTCCTAGACTGGCAGCAATAAGTAATGTTAAAAACAATCTGCTGTCTTGTGCAGTAAATCGGAGTATGTTTTATACAAGCTGAAAGAAATGGAGAAGATCAGCGAGAAAGACATACTACAGATATGTGATCAGTTCAGCAAGCTTGATCGAAACAACTCTGGAAAAATAACTCTCCCGAATCTCTTGGACAATCACCTGTGATGACAAAAAACAGGGGAAGATTTCATTTGACCACAAAGAGCAGCGCAATGCTTGCTCCATTTTGCAAATGGGCAAGGGATGAATATGCGAAAGATAACCCAGACCCGAACATTGTCTTTGGGAAGATTACTAGGTCCTGCGAATCTGACCGCCTTCACAGTGCATGTTATTCTTGCGCCAAAAGCTGTACATATGCATCAAGTGTACATATGTGACGGTAGGTGAAAGACAATGATCGAAAAATGAAAAGGAGAGCATCTTTTCCCTCCACCTTTGCTACAGATCAAGGATCATAATCCGAGGAAGTGCTATATCCGTCTGCGCTAATTCTCTTTGCATGTAAATGACATTGAAATGGGACAATATTATTGGAGGAGACTTGATGCTTCAGTTGATATCGTCCTTTTATTTTCCTTTTTATCTGGTGATTGCTATGAAAGTCACATCGGATGTTTTCAATGAGTTGTACTGAAGCACCAAGGAAACATCCGGTTTGCTGTGGTATAACCTTTATCGGGAGACTCATTCTGCCATAGGAAAGCCATGCTGTGAAATGTTTAAGGAATGTTTGGTGAATGATGCAGCTGCAGCAACTTCTTGTTGCCACTCGAAAATAATAGAAAGCAATGGCCTTTAGGAGAACTAATCACTGAAAGACTGAAGAAGGATTGTGTTTTTTTCAACCTGACCTAATCCGAAGGGTCCAGAACAACTGGAGTTGCAGACCACACGGGCAAACAGTATTAATAAATTCATTAGAGCTGTCGCTAAATTGTCTTCTTGAGTAATTTCTTTTGTCTCATCATTAGTGGAACTTCGGAGGATCATCACTTAATGAAAATTCCCGGTCCTACCAACAGTGTTTGGTAAATTAGCGACTCTCCATAGAACCTGCTTCACTGTCTGCTGCAAGTGGAAACCATTTTGTCCCTGTTACCTTTTGACTCCTTGTTTTTGAATGCAAGCAGGGAAGCTGAAAATCCAGCAAATCCGGAAAAAGAAGTTGGGCAGATATCGTAGCACTAATCTCTACACAAAACAACTCCTGACAAACAACCCCGCCGAGGCACCAAATACATCCATGACACCAAATAAAAAAGACGGGTGCCCCCAAAAGTAAGTAAAATATATACTTGCGCCTCTCGTTTTTGCTAAGCATGCAATATGTTGCATTGAAGGGATCAACATTAAATTAATAGCCTATATGATGGAATGGTAAGTTCTAGCCCAGGTTTCGTGTATCGGACAGCTTGCCAGTTGCGCATCCACATCGAGACCAGAGAAGACACGAGAAATTATTTCCTCATCGCCTGGCCTTGAGTGAATGCAGCTTTTTGACCATTTGTGGCTCAATATCTCTGCCCCATATATGCAGCCTTGTAATCCTCATCTGGTTTCTTCCGTCTCATATCTGATGAGGATAGAGGGAAAAAAGGGTGGTGTTGTCAACTTCATTATATCGTGAGTTTTGTTATCTTCTGTTTGTACTTCTCAATACCTAATCCATCATCTCTTCCCTGACCATGATCCAAAGTTCTATCCATTTACATATCTTTCCCAATACACAATGTCATTCATTTGACAATGTATTTAACTACTAGTATTGGTGTCATGGTATCCACATTGAGAAGATTCATTTGTGATGTGATTGGAAGGGAATTTATCAAATCAATTCGCTTACTTCGACCATGGACAAATGGGTCTTATGATTTTGCATATTGTTCTACTCAAACATGTACCAAACGTAAAAGATTTCACGGTCATATACATGATCCAGAAATTCTCAACCAAAATGAGATAGACCACAAGAAACGAAGAGGAACTATGATAAGAGTACAAGACAAGGATCTGCTCCATCCCTCTGTGATGCACTGAGCCAAATGCGGGAGAGTTGGTTTAGATCGAGTTGATTTAGTCGACTCGATAAGCCTAGCTCAACGATTTTTAGGACTGATGAAATGGACAGATTAACAAATACAGAAATGTGTGGAATCCGTTTTGCTATTTAGGCCCTGTGACTAAGACCCCACAATGGACCTAATATTTTGATTTTGGAGGGCCAATAATTTCACCAAGAAACGACCTACTCTTTTCGTGATTGTGTTGTGACTTCTGGCACGAGAAGTCAAAACCATCTCCTTAGAACACGATGCAGCGAGGAAGAAAATGAAATGGGCATTTCTTTTCTTTTCTTAGAAGAATAAATGTAAATTTGCATAGATTCGAATTGACACCGTCTACTATTTGAACTTGACTGACTCGTTCCTGAAGATCTGTACTTAAATTTGTGGAGCCTGAGTTCGATTGGACTAGTCCATGAACTCATTTGCGCACTAGTAGACTTGACTTCACTAAAATTATCAAAAGGCCTGGAGACTATATCGGGTTTGATTAAATTGAGCGTGAGAAAACTTAGTCCAATGAGCCGTGGGGTTCAACTGTTTCAACTTGACAAAAGTTAGAGAGATGCCGAACCGACATCCGAATCAAGCAGTTAACAAGTAGCCTGATCGCAATGGAATATAGCAGGGGGACAGTTGACACTACTCAAGATAAAGTAATAACAAAACTCAAGAGCTGTAGTATATTCAATTGTATTATGGGAAAGAGAGGACAACTTGCACTCATATAAGTAAGTGACCCATGTTGCCCAAATCCATATTCAACTCCAGCTACATATACACAGGCATCATGCTCTTCTCTGCTCACTTCTATCAAAACCAAAGGCCTGTGGTAACTTTTTTAGCCATGAAGAGGCATTTGAGTTGGAACATCATGCTCTTTGTCGGAAGCATGATAATGCTTCTTGGCCCTATCGCAACCATGGCTCAATATGAATCTGCAGTCGGTGATCCTGGAATGAGAAGAGATGGTCTCAGGGTCGCCTTCGAAGCTTGGAATTTCTGCAACGAAGTTGGCGTTGAAGCTCCTGGTATGGGCAGTCCAAGAGCAGCTGATTGTTTTGACCTCTCAGGCAGACACAGACGCAGGAGAAGTGCAAGATTCCACAAAAGTGAGTCCCTTTCTCTATCCCACTTACGGGTTTCTTTAGGGAGTTTTGGTTTAAAATGTTTCATGTGCTGATGCATTTTGTTTGCAAATGCTGGAGCAAGGTTAATCCATAACAAATGGTTTGTCATCTGCGAAATCAGAATAATTTTGCTTTTTTTTTAATCTTTTCCTTCCAGTTTGCAGAACCATTCGGTAGATTTGTTTGATAAATGTTGATAAACACCACTATTGAAGGGAAATTTCCTTTTTCTTGCTATCCTTGTGGACAAGCAACTTGTATTCTCACCAACTTCAGAATACTTGAGATTACTGATTTCACAAGCCAACGTCCAGTGCATTTTAAGCTGATAGATCTTTAGCCGACCAGCTAATCATTTAACAGAAAGAATAAACAATACAACAATGACCAAACTTTTTGCTATATTTACTTTTCATTTTTTTTACTTCTAACGGACCTCTTCTGTCAGTTACTCATTGCTTCACTCTAACCCGGTTAAATTTAACTCCTCATCCTCGTGGATGCAGATGTAACTCTGAGACACAAGGTCACAGAAGTTGATAACAGACTAGGAATAGGCAGTGCTTTCCCTGGTTTAAGCACAGACGTCCTAAACAATGCAGACCTCTATGCTGCACATAAGGAGCTTTATCTGGGTTCTCTCTGCGAAGTCGAAGACACCCCGAAACCATGGCACTTTTGGATGATCATGCTGAAAAATGGCAACTTTGACACAACATCTGGCTTATGTCCTGAAAATGGGAGAAAAGCGCCTCCTTTTAGTCCAGGCAAATTTCCATGCTTTGGAATCGGATGTATGAACCAACCCATTCTGAATCATCAGCAGACTCAGATTCTAGGAAACAGTACTATGAGAGGAGGTTTCAATGGGACTTATGAATTGGGCGCGAACGTCACAGATGGTATAGATGATATCTCTTTCTATGAAGTGGTTTGGGAGAAAAAGATTGGTGCAGGGAGTTGGGTATTCCATCACAAGCTCAAGACATCAAAGAAGTATCCATGGCTGATGCTGTATCTCAGAGCTGATGCAGCCAAAGGGTTCTCTGGTGGGTACCATTACAACACCAGAGGGATGCTCAAAACTGTAAGTCCTTTCTGACCTCCGGAGATTTGAACTTACATTTTCCTCTGATTCATTTTAGCAAATATTCTGTCATAGTTGTGGAGGCGGTTGTAATTCAGGGGTTGAGTGACTTTCCTTTTAGGAAAGAGAAGCCTAGTGATGCTGAGGAATTCAGTGCTTCTAATAAATTAGGTATGAAGATCAATAGATTCATAATCTGATAGAACACTGAACAGACAAAGCATCAGCAATTATGCTAAAAGAGGCATCAGTTTTCAAATCATCTTTTAAAGTCGCTGAGTTGGTTGTATATTGGATTGGTGTAGCATCGTTCAACTAACATTCCTCTCTATCCTTTCCGTTTTGAAAAGGTTACTATCATTTTCATTTGTTCATAAAGTCTATCGATGAATGTAGACTCTAAAGACACAGAAGTAGTTGATGATTAGGTTTTGCTCTGCTCTGTAGAATAAAAAATCAGCTTATTTCCTTATATTGGTATGGCAATTATACACACCAATAATAAAATAATGGAGTTACTTTCTCCAGCTTCCAGAGTCTCCAAATTTCAAAGTTAGAATGACATTGGACATCAAAAGAGGTGGAGGCCCCAAGAGCCAGTTCTACCTCATAGACATCGGCAGCTGCTGGAAGAACAACGGCAAACCGTGCGACGGGGACGTGCTCACCGATGTCACAAGGTACAGTGAGATGATCATCAACCCGGAGACTCGTTCCTGGTGCAGCCCCACGAGTTTAGGCAATTGCCCACCGTACCACATCACGCCCGATAACAGGAAGATTCACAGGAATGACACCGATAATTTTCCTTACTCGGCTTATCACTATTATTGTGCGCCGGGAAATGCTAAGTTTTTGGAGAGTCCCACGAGCACATGTGATCCTTATAGCAATCCCCAGGCACAGGAGCTTGTTCAGCTGCTGCCTCACCCTGCATGGGCAGAATACGGGTATCCGACCAAAAGGGGTGATGGTTGGATCGGAGATGAACAAACTTGGGAGCTCGACGTCGGTGGCCTATCGAGCCGACTCTACTTCTATCAGGTTAGTAGTATTATCTGACGGGCCGACAAAGAAAAGGAACTTCATTATATTCACCCTTGATAGGAGGATGCATGCAACGTGACCACAAAGCTTGTCTAGTATTTCATTTGATGGTAGAATGATGAAGTTTATAATATATGATGTATCCTCGAATTGCAGGATCCAGCTACCAGTCCTGCTAGAAGAATTTGGACGTCTGTTGATGTCGGCACGGAGATTTTTGTCAGCGACAAGGACGAAATGGCTGAGTGGACTCTCAGCGATTTCGATGTTCTTCTCACGTCAACTTGATTCTTAGTTCCTTTCGGGATTTTGGGGCATGTATGTCTTTTATTGCTCCGAGCTTTATCATTCTTTTAGGTGCATGCAGCAGAATGCAAGACCAAGTGTACAAAGGAAAAGCCTTGGCTGTATACATCAAGATATGGAGTTTCCACACTGGGAAGCTTGTAAGGACTAGGCATCCTCAACAAGGTTCATAAGGCTCATGCCCGAGCAGATGCCGGGAAGTAGCCACTTTGTCGAATCTGTTTTTCTGTCAAGTATCAAGAAAACAGCATTTCTGGATCAAGTGATGAACAATTAATCTGGTTATGCAAACTTTTTGAGACAATTCTTATGCAGCTTATGCTCTCTCCAAAACAGAGAAAGTAATGTCTATCAGAAATACACGGCTGAAGCCTGCTCTGATTCCCTCCAAGGAAAGATGATGGTCCAATATGCCTCAAACAATTTAGACGATAACTCAAGTTGGCTTTGCTATCTAGCCAAACCCAAAAAAAAAAAAAAAAAAAAAAAAAAAGACAAATCCATCTCCTATTATGCACCAAAAGAATCTGTTCAATAATAGAAAGTCCTCACAGCAAATAGATATCATTCAACCTAGTCGTGAAAGAATCAATTTTCTTATCTAAAAAATGTAAGAATACAATTGACTCAGATGCTAAATATAACATGATAAATGCCCTTGTAGATAGTAGATACAGGGGTTAGAAAAGGCCAAAAACAGAAAACAAATTGAAATGGGTATACGTTCAAATATAGCACATACGTCTTAAAAAAGAGGAATTCCAAACAAGAGAATCCCTGCTAAGGATCACTTGAACTGAAAGATGCAATTGCATCCATTTCCTGCTGCAAAAGAAGCGCGTCAATAAAGGCATCCAATATTTCTCCCTGTAACATGTCATCTATCGCATGATGCGTGATGCCAACACGATGATCCGTTACTCGTCCTTGGGGAAAGTTGTAAGTACGAATTCTCTCAGATCTATCCCCACTTCCAATCTGTTTGAGGTTATAAATCTTCAATCACATTGCAAAGGAAAAGAAAAACCAAGCATCAATAATAAATTAATGTCCATCATCTGGTTGCTGCATACCTGCTCTGATCGAAGCTTGCTCCGATCCAAGTGCATTCTGGATCTCTCCAATTCGTAAAGTCGAGCACACAGAACCTTAAGTGCTTTGGCTTTGTTCTGTCAAAAAATTGGATAACTAAGTGGCATGACTAGATGGCTCAATCAAACTAGCTTCAACTTGCTAATGAGGTGATCTAGAAGCAAGAACATGCTTATTGGCCAGAAATAATATACATTAAAGATTCGTCGAGAGCGTTGCTTCCTTCGGCTACAAAAGCAGCAGAAAGAAAGAAACTGGAAATTTCAGAGATTGAAAATTATTTCAAGTTCAAGAAGGTGCCATAATTTCTGGATGGAGGAACAAAGGGACAAGATTTGCGTTAAAGTTTTCCACAAACAAGTTCAGCAGGATTTACAGTATGTCAGAATCCTTTACCATATGTTGGGATCGTTCATCTTGGATGGACACAACCATGCCAGATGGAATATGAGTTATTCTAACAGCACTGTTGGTGGTATTTGCATGCTGGCCTCCAGAACCACCAGATCTATAAGTATCAATTCTCAAGTCTTCATTCCTCAGTTGCACATCTACCTGCAGAACCAAACACTTATCACAAAAATGAAAAAACAAAAAAAGAAAACTCCTAACTACTTAGCTTAGGTCAAGGAAATTGATGCATAAGAAGACAGAAGCTAGAAAGAAATATGGACTGTTCAAGTGCCAAGTGCAACATGGATTGCCAACTGTATAAGTATCAACTGCAATAAAGTAACTTCTTTCAAATCCCACAACTACCTAATAGAAAAGAAGGGAAACCAATCCTAGTAACAAAACCTTCATTGCCAAAATGAAAGTAACTTGACCTCATTTGCTTGAGGGAGGATTGCAACAGACACTGCACTGGTGTGGACACGTCCTGACTTCTCAGTAACAGGCACTCGCTGCCACAAGAAATATGCCTTTTAGCCTTTAACCCCATATGCCAGCACGAATCTCTCTCTCTCTCTCTCTCTCAGTGCATGTGCATGCACACGCCCGTGAAGTTAGTTGAGAAACAAAAAGGTAATACCTGGACTCTGTGTACTCCACTCTCAAATTTGAGTTTCCCATAAACACCAATTCCAGAAATTGCTGCACTAGCTTCCTGGCATACGACATATACAATTATAACCACATCAATATGTAAGTAGTGCATCTCATATATGAGTCATCTAGTCCAACCTCTGAAGATGGGAAATCGCGTGTCTAGAACCAATTACGGAAGCAGTACCTTGTATCCTCTCAGATCAGATTCTGTTATATCTACTACTTCAAATTTCCATCCTTTCTTTTGTGAGTACCTCTCATACCTGTCCAAATTCAAGTTCTTCAGAAGATGAGTTTCTGACCACTTAGAACTTCACATAATTATAAACTCCAAGATTTTTCTTTTGAACTTTTGAACTTACATCTTAAATATGTCCATTGCAAACAAGGAAGCCTCTTCGCCTCCAGTTCCTGCTTAAACATTTAAATGAGCAACGTTTGAAGTTGATCCCTACGAAAATCCATTGAGTCTGCATTGAAACACCATAAAGTATACAACTGTTACCTGCTCTCACCTCTAAAATGCAACCCCTCTCATCGGCATCATCTCTGGGAAGTAATGACTGCAGAAGCAACTGCTGCAATCTTTTCTCCTCTTTTGCAGCCTCGTCCAATTCCTCAGTTACCATATCAAGCATGTCCCTGTCTTCTACATTTTCATCCATCATGGTCTTCAGTCCGTCAATTTCCTGCATTGAGAGGAAGAGGACAAATTGCATTTGGCATAAATAAATAGCCATGGTATTGCTAATTTTTTGAACTCCAAAAGGCAAACCATATAATGGCGTGTGTAAAGTAATAGCTGATCATGTATCTAAAAATCTAGAAGCTTCAAAATGAAAAGGCACCCGAAGAACTGAAGATGTCTCAGTAAGTACAGCAGTAACTCATTACCTTCTGTTTTGTCCTCAGCTCATTTATAAGCTCCATAGAGTCCCTAAGTTTCCGAAGCTCCTTATTAGCCCTCGAATATTCAGTTGGCGATGCTTCTGGCTGTCTTCAACCAACAGAGTTAATCATCAATGAAAGACCACCCACAAGATCCTCAGCATTAAGCAGTTGCATAAACACAAGGAACACTGTTCATTGATAAGCTAATACCGCTGCAAATGGAAGGAAGACATTGAAAAATAAGGATCACATGGTTACCTGGTTAATGAGACTCTGAAGAAAAGCACTCCTATGTTCAATTGCTGATAGCCGTTGCTCCATTATCTTGATGAGATCAGGTGATAAATAAGGCTGCACTTCTGCAAGTCGGGCAAGCATTTCGACACTTGAAATAGTCAAGAAGATGAAAGATTGAACCCAAAAGAGAAAAGATGGAGAAAGAAAACCTGCTACGAACAATAAACATATACATGGCGAAACTATAATCCGCCTGTTTCTTCCAGAGAATGATAATCTGACATGACCTTTCCATGACCCCAACGACCAGACAGAGCAGAACAAGAACAAAGATGGCGGAATTAAACAACTACCCCAGTTCCAAGATTCATTTTTTCCGTGACCCAATTGATCATCAAAGGCTTTTACCCAAGGAAAAAAGGAAACAGAAAAGATGAAACCGATTTTTAAATCAAAGGCAACAAATTCTCTCTTTACGCCAGAAGCCAGCCGACATGCACATAATGACAATCGCCTTCACCGAACTGAACCTATAAAACTAACTACAATGGCGCCGTTCGAATTCACAGATCACAGCACGTGGGTCTCTGTATCCAAGAACTTTACCAGTCGAACAGAAACGAGGGAGCAAGAACGAAGCCTTGGCGACCGGCGGCCGTGGAAACGACGCTCCAACTCGAGGATTCGTGCGGAGGGCATCGATTCCGGGCGCTGCCCACATCAGTTTCCTCCACAAGGAGCGCGAATTCCTTCCCATCTCGCGGATTTCCCTTCTCACCAATCTCTCTCTCCCCCAGTCTGAGTCTTGAGAATTTATGGAGGCCGTGAGGGGTTTTAGAGCTGGAGACGAAACAAGAAGACAACTCTTTTTAGGGGGCAAGGGGACTTTTTGCAATCTTACAAAACTGCTACAGGACTTGCAATAAATACTGACCTATGTATTTCTACAGTCTTCGAAAAAAGAAAAGCAAAATCAATTTATTACTTCATATTAGCAGGTTTAATTTAGGAGAAATTATTTAGAAAACAGATAGGTACCCGTGAAAGGTCTCAAGATTTGAAACATTTAAAAAAAAAAAAAAAAAAAAAAAGACGATACAAAATGGATATTTTAATTAGAACAATTAGAGATTATATAGAAGTATTAAAGTTACCCAAGGGGAAGAAAAAATGATCGAGATTCCTTAAAAGTGGGAAATCTTCTATACTTTAAGTAATGATCTAGATTATTCATAACTTGAAATCACAACTTTTCCACTTGATTAGTTTTTATATATATAAGTAGATAAAAGGCAGAATTTTAACTTTGATGACGATAACAAGTTTTATCCAATCAAATAGGCTGCTTGAAAGGAAAATTATTGATGCAGAATTTTTTTATAGTTTTGCATGATATACAATCCACGATAATTTTTTTTTTTCTATATAAACGACCTCTATCACTATATCTAAACTAACATGCAAATGGCTAATGTTAGAAATGTCTTACACAACCAATCAACACTATGAAACCAGACAACGTGGGTCATATGACTTTACATATGGGGCTAATTAGTTTCAAAATGAGTCAACTTTGGAAACCAAAATTCAAATCTTACTTTATAGGTTCTGGTTTTAAAAAATTGGCATTGGAAATCAACCTGTGTTATATATTCGATTTTAGAAGGATTTCAAATGCAATATGAGAAATGGGTTTATTTTATAAAAATCACATAATTGATATCATGTATTGTTTTCTATAGCTTATTATTTGCGAAGTTTTGTTGGTTTATTGGTCTTGTGTCGTTATTTCAATTTGGAGGTCATGGGCTCCATTTTACCAAATTCGATCCATGCACAAGACCGGTTCTGGGGAGATTCGGTCGGATAAGGCCGGTCTAGTTCTGTGGTCGGACCGACCTGATCAAGATTTTGCACAAATCATAGATATTTTTCTCGACTACAAATGAGTACATGAAATCAAAAAACTAGAATATCGAATTAAAAATAACCACAACCAGAGAGAGAGAGAGAGAGAGAGAGACGGGTAGAGGGGAAGGTGGCGAAGCATGGCGGCAGCACTACCAGGCATCGGCCAGGGTGTGGCGTCCCTCCCCGAGCTCGAGTAGACGAGCAGAAGCCACCACCACAAATCACACCCAGGAGAAAGAGAGAGACTTGTGCGTCATCCCAGTGCCCGATTTGTGGTGCGGAGCTAAGTAACATCGACACTCATATGTGACATGACACGACACGTCGATACGCCGTTTTTAAAAAGATAGAAAATTCAAACACGTTAGGATATGTTATATATTAAATATATATTTTCATATTTTTGATTATTTTAATCAAATTAATTTGATTTAAATTCATAAATAAATAAATAATTAAAAAATCCTAGAATAAATTTACACTAAAAACATTAATTCACAATTTATTATTATCATTCATTTTTTCAATTTGATAAATTTAACTTTATTCTAATAATTCATAAAATTTAGAGAAAAAAATAAATTCACGTTCGGATTTGTATATTAGATATGTCGGAAGAGGGGAAAAAAAACTTAAATGGTAAATTGTGTATCACGAGAAGTGAGAATCAGAAGAGAAAATAAAACTAGGTTTTTCTTCTTTCTCTATTTATCATTTTTATTATTGTGTTTTATTTTTTCACATATATATATTTTTGACATCTCATTTATTGAAAATTTAAAATTGACATCAATATCGGAATCACTTATTAGAAATTCATGTGTTGGAATTTCGAGTTGAGTGTCGGATTAGTGAATGTCAAAGAATGTCCGAAAGTGTCAGAGAATGTTGGATACGTATTGAAGTGTTCGACACGATACGAAAGTTCTTAGAGAGTGTCGGTACTCTATAGTTGGGGAGAGATTTGAAAGCTTTTTCTACCCCAAAAGTTGGAGAGTATGGAGTTTTTTAAGCTTTCAACTGCCGAGTACTCCTTCATGTTATGTGGTTCGGGAGCATGCAATCCTCCTTGGTCATCTGATCCTCCATTGGCGCACCTTCATCACCTTCGGCAAGCTACGCAGCGCTGTCATCCTCTACTCTCCACCGTGAATGCTCATTCAACACAGATCATCTTTCAAATCCATAGTGCTGAGTTGGGAACGTTCTCAACACGCGCACCTCTCTCTCTTCCTCTCACCGCGCAGTTTGGCACGGCTAGTTCGTCGGAGCCCGATGAGGATTGCCAAACCCTTGCCAATGCCTGGAACCGCAATGGCCGTCGTCCTCCGCCCCTCTCTCTCTCTCTCTCCCGCCCTCGTCCCCCTGTCGGAGCCCGATGAGGAATGCCAAACCCTTGCCAGTGCCTGGCACCGCAATGGCCCTCATCCTCCGGTTCTCTCTCTTTCTTTCCACGTCTGTCCATCTTTAGGGTTTATGGTTTTCAACTTTGATCTAACATAAAAGGCATAAATTAAGAACGAATGATTGCCCCCCCCCCACCCAAAAAAGCCATTAAAAAAAAAAAAAAAAAAAAAAACAGAAGAAGAAATCAGCTTTTTAAGAACGACTAGAAATGGAGAATTATCTTGCCTATAACACACTCTTGATTTAGATTTTATACGACATAGTCCGATGCTTCTGTCGCACTTTTTAATAGATTCCTTTGACGTTTTGAAACGAGTCAAATTGTATAAAATCGACTCGAAAGTCATGAAGCCAACACGATCTTATAAGTCCATAGTATTTTTTTCATCTTTTTTCTTTTTTGGTTAGGTTCTTCGACACCGTGCTAAGTATTAAGGTTCCGTTTATTTTGTGAAAAATAATTTCCCAAAAAAATTTTTCTGATTTTTCTACACTAGATTTTCCGGTGTTCGTTTCATAAAAAATGAATTCCTTGGGAAAATGTTTTTAAGAAAAGAAAAAAAGTTTTCTAAATTAGGGAAAATTGTTTTCCACTTTTCAAAAGTGAAAAATATTTTCATCACTTAATCTCTCTTATTTCACACCTCTACAAATCCTCACTTCCTCCTCCCCTTTCTTTTTCTTATTTTTCTTTTTTAATTCGAATTATTTTTGATTTCCTTTTAATTTTTTATTTATTTTCTTTGTTTTCCATCTTCTTCTTTTTTGGCTAGTCGTCGTCCATTATCGGTGAACATCAAGCTCGTCAATCTTAACGACCCAAACAGAATCTAAACAGACTTAACGCTCATCAGACATCATCATCTCGATTCAATTCGAGCCTGCAAAAATACAATCCTATCGAGCTAGATATTTCTTTAAAAGAACTCGGGCAGCGTGTCAAAGAACTCGTCTTTTCCGGGAAGAAAATGACCTAAATATAACTTCGGTCTCGATGGGGGGCCTCGATGTCGTCTCACGAATTTCCGACACAGATTCGAACAACGGAAAAGAGCTTGTATCCGACAATTGCTAATCGGATACAATGCAAGAACCGTTTTCTGCTATTTTAGGGTTTTCATCCCTTCTCGACACCTCATTTCTTGCAAGCGCTTCTCGTTCTAAATCCATGGCCGGAACATCTCCAGCCGCTGGCTTGAACACCGCTCGACCACAGCTCATTTGACTGAACAACAGCAGAATTCCTAATTTTAGGGGAACCCCATGCTGTATATAACTCCCATGGCCGGAACGTCCTCGATTTTCACGTAACAGAGAGATCCTCCGTCTCTCTTGCTGCGATCCCTTTTCAACTCTTTCTCCGACCGACCTCCGGCTCCCGTCGAACGTCCCGACTAAGAGGAATAGGGAGGCGGCGCTGGCCGGAAAGCAAAAATGTTAGGTAAAGCAGTTGTGTCGGGTATTTCGATCATCCTCGTGGTCGGCGTCGTCATCGGCGTCGTCACGGGGGTCCACAAGTTCGGGTCCAGTGGCGACTCCGCCGAGAAGCTGTCGCCGCAGATGAAGGCGGTGTCCTCCATCTGCGCGCCAACTGATTTCAGGGAGCTCTGCATGAAGAGCCTGACCTCGTACGCCCCGAACGGCACCACCGATCCCAAGGAGCTCATCAAAGCCGCCATGCTCGCCATCCAGGACCACATGAACGGCTCCTTGACATTCTCCCAGTCTCTGGCTACCAATGCCACGGATGCCAAGACCAAGATGTCGCTGGACGATTGCAAGGACCTGTATCAGTCCGCCATCGGCGAGCTCCAGGCGGCCTTTTCCTATGTCGGCGACAGCGATCTCCACACCACGGAGGACCGTGTCGCTGAGATACAGAACTGGCTCGCCGCCGTCGTGTCGTACCAGGAGTCGTGCCTGGACAACATGGACGACCTGAAGTTCAGAGCCGACTTGCAAAACAACGTCCTGAACGCGAGTCAGCTCACGAGCAACGCGCTCACGATCGTCGCGCAGATGTCCCGAGTCCTCGCGTCCTCCAACATCAAGCTGAACCTCACTTCCAACTCCCGCAGGCTGCTGAGCACGGGCCAGGGTGGGGACTACCCTTCGTGGTTCTCGGCTGCGGACAGGAAGCTCCTGGCGAAGGTGGACAACGGGAGGGTCCGGCCGAACGTGGTGGTGGCCAAAGACGGGAGCGGGCAGTACAAGACAATCAAGGCGGCGCTCGAGGCTTACCCCAAGGGGCACCGAGGGAGGTACGTGATCTACGTGAAGGCCGGGGTGTACGATGAGTACCTGGAGGTGACCAAGGACCAAGTGAACGTGTTCATGTACGGTGACGGACCGAGGAAGACCATCGTGACAGGTCACAAGAGCAATCGCGGCGGCGTTAACACGATGCAAAGCGCCACCTTTGGTGAGTTTTTCAACGACGACGACACAAAAACCATATCGAAAACATGAAACGATCTGAAGAAGTTGAACGATTTTAATGCAGCTGCCGTCGGGGACGGATTCCTTTGCAAGTCCATGGGATTCCAGAACACGGCTGGCTACATCGGCGAGCAGGCCGTGGCGCTCCGTGTCCAGTCCGACAGGTCCGCCTTCTTCAACTGCCGCATGGACGGGTACCAAGACACCCTCTACGTCCAGAACCACCGCCAGTTCTACCGCAACTGCGTCATCTCCGGCACCGTCGACTTCATCTTCGGGGACTCGACGACCCTCATCCAGAACTCCCTCATCATCGTCCGTAAGCCTGGCCCCAGCCAGCAGAACACCATCACCGCCAACGGCCGCAAAGCGAAGGACGAGCCCTCGGGGCTCGTCATCCACAACTGCAGGATCGTCCCCGAGCAGAAGCTCTACCCAGAGCGGCTCGCCATCAAGACCTACCTCGGCCGCCCCTGGAAGGAGTACGCCCGGACCGTGTTCATGGAGTCCACCCTCGGCGACTTCATCCAGCCCGCCGGGTACCTCTCGTGGGGCCAGGACGAGACGTGCATCTACGCCGAGTACGGCAACCGCGGCCCCGGGGCACGCACCAGCGGCCGGATCAAGTGGAAGGGCGTCCGGGTCATCAGCAGGAAGGAGGCTCTGGGTTTCACCGCCGGTCCGTTCATTCAGGGACATCTGTGGTTGAAGTACACCGGCATCCCGCACATGCTCGGTTTGAGGAACTAGAGAGACAGACAGACAGATATTAAAAACCAATGACGATTTGAGGATGAGGGAAGAGTGACTGTACCTTCTTCGGCTACTGAGGAATCCATGTCAAGCTTACCCAAAAAACTGCCCGAATTCTTACTTAAAATTACGAATCCAATTTCTCTACTCTTCTATCTCTTTCTCACACGTCCACGATTCGTTTGATGCCTAACCGTTGCTACGTGATGGAGAGAGAGCACCTGACAAAATTTACGCGATTGGTTCGTGGAAATGCGAAATGATAGAATTTTTAAAGGAGTGAGTGAGTTCATAATAATTTTTAATTATTTGTTACTCATTTTCTTTGTCATCCAAATCAGACCATCGATTTCACAGTGGATGAAGGATAGTCACATTATATCATTCGACGTCAGCTCGAGCTTATTGTGACGTTTATGATCACCAAAACTAAATGTAAATGGATTGAGGCTTCTCAAACATATCACATCGATTCAATTCGACGTGAAAGTAAAAATGTTTTGGAAAAATTATCGAAAAAGTCTTACACCTATTGTAATTATACTAATTCAGTTCTATATCTTTTATAATTATACAAATATAGTTCATGTGACCAATTTTTGTCGATTGGTGCTAATATAAATGCTGGCCGATGCTATGTGGACAATTTTTGATAATTTTTTTTTGGAATTATATATTTATTTTCCTTTTATTTTTATTTTTCCTTTTCTTCTCCCTTTTCCTTTTCTCCCCCACTCGTTGGTCACCGAGTGAGGGCAGCTTCGCCATGACCTTCCTGATCATGGGCAAAGGCAGCCTTGCCTGCAATTGGCGAAGCCATAGCCACCTTCATTTGGCCTTGCCAAGGCCTAGGCGAGGCTGGGTGAAAGCCTTGCCCAATGGCCAGCAAACCTCACCAGCCACTATGGGGGACTCATTGGTCACTATGGAGGAAAAAATGGGAAGAAGGGGAAAAGAAAAAGAAAAAAATTAATACAAAAATAAAGAAATAAAATATTATTAAAAATTATCCGTGTCAATGTTGGTCAAATGACTGGTATCCACATTAGCATCAATTGGCCAAAATTGGCCTCATAGACTAAATTGGTAAAATTGCAAAATATTTACAATTGAATTGGCAAAAAAAAAAAAGGTATATGAATGAATTGACTATGATAAGTTTAGGACTTTTTTTGGTAATTTTCTCAAAATTTTATCCACTTAGCCATTGCTAAAATAATTTTTTTTTATTAATTTTCAGAAGCAAAATTAACTAAATTGACCTCCCATGCGATAAATAAAATATGTTCTAATCTATCTCGTCTGAGCTCAAGGTCATGTTACAAATTTCCCTTCCACTTTAGAACTATTATGCTAATTTTCCTTTGGTAAACAACAAAAAGAGCTTATTCTGACCAAAAAATGTTATCATTAATTGGATAGGACTTTGCTAGTACAACCGTCATCGTTAATCAGATAGGACTTTGTCAGTACAACAATCTTTGAGCTAATATGATAGTAACATAATGTTTGTGAGCCATAAATCCTTGAAAGAGTGCACTGGACAATAATTTTTGATTATGTGTTACCTTTCTTCTTCTCTGGCCCAAAAGAGGCTGTTATGTTCAGTCCCATTTCCCTATGGGAAAATATGCCTGAACCGTTCTATGCCATTTTAGGGCTTTTTTAATCACTTCAGCAACGCCTCATTCATTACAAACGCTTCTTGTCCTAAATCAGTGGCCAGCGACGCCCCAGTCGTTTGGCTTGAACACCCTGAACCGTTGTATGCCATTATCGGGGAACCCCATGCAGTATAAAACTCCCATGCATGGCCTCAATCCTCATAGGATTTAAAGCTCTTCTCCGGCCAACCTCCGGTTTCCGTCGAGCATCCCAACCCAGAGGAAAAGGGGGGCGGCACGTGGCCGGTAAAGAGCGCCGCAAAAGATGGTAGGTAAAGTAGTTGTGTCGGTTATTTCGGTCATCCTCGTTGTAGGCGTCGTCATCGGCATCGTCGCGGGAGTCCACAGTTTGGGTCCAATGGCGACTCCGGCGAGAAGCTGTCGCCGCATGTTGCGACCAAATTTTCACGGTGAACCACCTAGGGTTTGGCTGATGGATTGTTATTTAACTCGGGCTCTCCCAAACCCATACCAATTCGTGACTTTAAATTCAAGTTCTTAACATGTAATTGATTTTTTATTTGGGAGTCGCTACTAATCTATTTTTTGATGGGTCGATTAGAAACTCAAGTAAAGTAATGAGAGATTTACTTTACTCCTACGAACCAGAGACTATAGGTATAGGGACTTGGTTACACTAGATTTTTCTAATGGCCTTTCGGTACCATTAATTTATTTTTAAAAAATGTTTGGCAAGTAAGTTGAATTGATTTTAATTTCCTAACATGTGAGGTGACCACGTGGGTGTACAAATCATCAATTTAACACTCAAGAAAGCAAATGAATGAATTGCAAAACTTATCTCATAGCAACGAAAGCATCTGCAATGTTAAATCAGAATTTACATCGACAGTCCTAGATATGATTTCTAATTAACACGCAAGTACCCAATTTTTGTTTTCACTTTTCTTAATGAGAATCTTGCAATGCATGCTACTAATCTAACATGGGAAAACATGACATGGCAATATGACATAACTATATGACATAATAAGATGCAGTCTATACTAAAAAAATGAAATCAATTTATTCTAAGGCATTTTTTGGTTTTTTCCTTGAAAATCTAAATTATAAAAATGCGAAAATTATCTACCTAAATTAAAATATCATCTAATTTGTATTAGGAATGAAGTTAAGTCAAATCCTAATTTAAACTAAGATGTCACCCTAACTTAGAAATCCCTAATTAAAATGCAATCTAAAAAAATTATCTAAACCTATTAAAAAAACTATTATCTATAACTAAACTATATGCGATTTTACCCTAAAATGCAATGACACGCAAAGAATGCCATAATTCTAATTTTTCTTTTCTTTTCTTTTTTTTTTTTTTTTTTTAATTCAAAATTGCTAAATAATTAAACATGCAATTTAGATTAATGAAACGACAATCTAACATTCCTAAATTTGTGTTTTTTTAATTATTTTTTCATTTTTATTTTTGATAATTCATGGTAAATGAAATGCTTAATCTAAAAATAACCCTAAAGCATACGATATTCTAACCTAAACGTGTTTCCATATAAATAAAGCAACCATGATAAATAACATAATTAAGATAAAACAGATCATGCAAAATCATTAAAGATATAATATCTTGCTAATGAAATCGATGAATTGATCTTAAGCCTTAATGATCAAAATATCAATTTTATTCCTGCTTGATTAATTATTTCGTCTAAAGCCTTATAGATGAAATAAAAAACCCAGGCACGGTTGCAAATTGAAACTATAGATCAGGAACTTCAATCGTGCAGTGGGAAATATTTCAGACAAAGAAATAAAACAAAAATAAAATAAAGTCAATTTACCTAAATAAATTAAATCTACCTAAAAAACCAAATCAAATAAATAAAACAAATTTCTACCTAAATTTGGATTTTTCCTAAAAATCCAATCGGTGGATTGAATTGCGAAGGAAGCCCGGCGCGGCTATGGACGGTGCAAGGGACTTGTCACAGCAGCTCGAGTAGGCGGTGATGGATGCTCACGGATCAACTTGCAAAGACACAGGACGAACTAATAAAGGGACCGTCGGCACGATGGACTCGCGAGGACTCCCCGCAATATCGACGGTCACAGCCCGAGGGTCGATGGCGAAGGTGATGCTCGGCTCCTGATCTCGAGGCAAGGCAGCGACAGTGGGAGGCTCAGGGAGTCGCAGCCCACCCAAGGAATCTGTGAAATCAAACCTTGAGCAGGAGCAGTGGGCTCCAAGGTCACGGCTCGTTGAAGCTTCGAGCGTGACAGGCGGCGCTTGTCGAAATCGGCAAAAGGAATTCCGGTGAAGGTGAACCTGCAGGAACGGGGCGTCACGGTCGGAGCTCGCGGACGGGGCGCCGCGGCAGGCGGTGCTAAACGCTGAACTCAGCGTCGTGGGTGGCTCGAGTCAACGGCGTCAAAGCCTTCAACGAAATTCGGTACGACTCACGGACAGCAAAGACGTCGTGGGTTATTCACGGAGGGGGCGCGGCTTCGAGCGGTTGGAGCAGATCCGGCAGCGCCGCTGATCGGACGGCGACGCGGGAGCAGCAGCAGCGGTCGTCGGAGGAACAAGGAACTGCAGGCGTCTCTGGTGGCTCGGAGCAGCACGCGAAGCAGGGGGCTCGGTTGCTATGGCTGAGGCGTCGAAGAAGATGAACAGCAATTTCTTTTCCTTTTTTTCCTTCTTTTCTCTCTCTTCTCTGCCGCACACTTCCTCTCACGCCATCCTCTCTTCTCACGTCGCTTCTCTGTTTCTCCTGTGCCCTCAGCTGATCTTGCTTTGCACCTTTTACATTTTCACTTTTTTCTTCTTTTCACAGGACCTTACTCGAAAACTTTCTCCCCAAAACCGGAGCTCTCTCCACTTTTAATTGGGCTCGACTTTTTTAAATCGAGAACAAGAGCCCCACTCGGCAACCTCAAAAGCGAAGCTCTATTCTCCCTTTTTTGTTGCGCACAATTTTCCTTTGACTCAATGTGGCCGCGTATATCGATCGTGTGACCCCTTTGTCATGAAAAATGAACGTCTCTTTTATAGTAATTCGGTCTTTTTATAATGCATTTCTTGAGTTATCATTTCTTATCATATTAAATTAAATCTATATAATTTGACAATCAACTCAATTCTTGCCTATTTTTCACTTGATTTGATTCCATATTTAACAAAATCTGAATATTCATCATAATTTCAAATTTTCATGCATAATCAATCAAATTGATTTCCTCCGTCTTTTTTATTTTTTCCTTTTATTTGTTCTAATGCAATTTTTTTTTTATTTTTCTAAATTTTCTAAAATTAGGTGTCAACACCACAGATGAAGGCGGTTTCCTCCTTCTGCGCGCCGACTGATTTCAAGGAGCTCTGCACGAAGAGCGTGGGCAAGTACGCTGCGAACGCCACCAACGACCCCAAGGAGCTCATCAAAGCTACGGTGCTCGCCATTTTCGACGAGATGAAGGGCTCCTTGAACTTCTCCCAGTCTCTGGCCGCCGGTGCCACCGAAGCCAAGATCAAGATGTCGCTGGACGACTGCAAGGATCTGTATCAGTTCGCCATCGGCGAGCTCCAGGCCGCTTTGTCCTTCGTCGGCGACAGCGATCTCCACACCATGAACGACCGTGTCACCGAGATGCAGAACTGGCTCAGCGCCGTCGTGTCGTACCAGGAGGTCTTGCCTGGACAACATGGACGACCCGAAGTTCAAGGCCGACTTGCAAAACAACGTCCTGAACGCGAGTCAGCTCACGAGCAACGCGCTCGCGATCGCCGCGCAGATAGACCAAGTCCTCGGGGACTTCGACGTCAAGCTAAACCTCACTCCCAACTCCCGCAAGCTGCTGAGCACGGACCAGGGCGGGTATTATCCTTCGTGGTTCTCGGCTGCGGACAGGAAGCTGCTGGCGAAGGTGGACAACGGGAAGATCCAGCCGAACGCGGTGGTGGCCAAGGACGGGAGCGGGCAGTACAAGAAGATCAGGGCGGCGCTCGCGGCGTACCCCGAGGGGCGCCAAGGGAGGTACGTGATCTACGTGAAGGCCGGGGTGTACGATGAGTACCTGGAGGTGACCAAGGACCAAGTGAACGTGTTCACGTACGGAGACGGACCGAGGAAGACCATCGTGACCGGCCACAGGAACAATCGTGCTGGCGAGCTGGCTCTTCCACGTTGCGGAGCGCCAGCTTTGGTGAGTGTTTTTCTTTCCACAACAGCGGCAACAACACAAGAACCAAATCGAATCAGAAGACAGGATTTTTAATGAATTGAACGATTTTGATGCAGCTGCCGTTGGAAACGGATTCCTTTGCAAGTCCATGGGATTCCAGAACACGGCGGGCTACCAGGGCGGGCAGGCGGTGGCGCTGCGTGTCCAGTCCGACAGGTCCGCCTTCTTCAACTGCCGCATGGACGGGTACCAAGACACCCTCTACGTCCATAGCAATCGCCAGTTCTACCGCAACTGCGTCATCTCTGGCACCGTTGACTTCATCTTCGGCGACTCGACGACTGTCATCCAGAACTCCCTCATCATCGCCCGCAAGCCCGGCCCTGGCCAGGGCAACACCATAACTGCCCAGGGCCGCAAGTATAAAGACGAGACCACAGGGCTCGTCATCCACAACTGCAGGATCGTCCCTGAGCAGAAGCTCTACCCCGAACGGCTCACCCTCGAGACGTACCTCGGCCGCCCCTGGAAGCAGTACGCCCGGACCGTGTTCATGGAGTCCACCCTCGGCGACCTCATCCAGCCCGCCGGGTACCTCTCGTGGGGCCAGGACGAGACGTGCATCTACGAGGAGTACGGCAACCTCGGCCCTGGGGCTCGCACTGACGGCAGGGTCAAGTGGAAGGGTGTCCGGGTCATTAGCAAGGCGGAGGCCCAGTCCTACACTGCCGGTCCTTTCCTTAAGGGAGATACCTGGTTGAAGGACACCGGCTTCCCATTCATGCTTGGGTTGAAAAACTAGAGAGGGGCAGAGGCAGACAGAGACAGACATTAAAACCATCTGCAGTACCTTCTTCGTCTTGTGAGGAATCCATGTCAAGTTATGAAAGAGCCCGAATTTACTTAAAATCCGAATCCAAGTTCGCTAGTCTTACATACATACATATACATATTTATTATTAAAAAGGTGATCCATTTTTAAAGGCTCTAGACTATTCATGATTAATGGAGAAAGAAAAAAAAGGTAGGCGGTGACAAGTGAGGACACGCACGTGCAAGAAAAAGCAAGAAGACTCTCAAAAGTTAAGGAAATTTCTGGTACTTGGCCACCAGAACAAATGGACAGCAAAAAGAAAAGTCAACAAAAGCTGTGAAGAGAATAGAAATATGAAGAAAAACGAAGAAGTCCCCTGAAGGTGCGGAAAGAGTCACAAGACAAGAAGCCAGCTCTAATTTTATATTAATTTTGTACTCAATGTCGGTGAAGAATGGGGTGATTCACTCCTATAAATAGGGGTTGAGGTGTGTGTTTTACGCAGCCGAAAAAAACTACACACCCTCATTTCTTTGTAATACCAAACTCTCATAATAAAATTTTTTTTTTTACCCATTCTCCCCTTGCCTTATGTTCCACTTTTATTCACTCATACACACTTGCACACACGCTTCACTCATACACACCAGCACACACGCTCCCGCAAAAACATCCAACAATGGTAATACAAGGCAAGGGGAGAATGGGTTAAAAAAAGATTTTTATTATGAGAGTTTGGTATTACAAAGGAAGGAGGGTGTGTAGTTTTTTTCGGCTACATAAAACACACACCTCAACCCCTATTTATAGGAGTGAATCACCACCATCCTTCACCGACATTGAGTACAAAATTAATATAAAATTACAGCTGGCTTCTTGTCTTAAGCTTGTTGCGACTCTTTCCGCATCTTCTACGGACTTCTTCATTTTTCTTCATGTTTCTATTCTCTCGGCAGCTTGTTGACTTTTCTTTTTGCTGTCCATGTGTTCTGCTGCCCACGTATCAGAAATTTCCTTAACTTTTGAGAGTCTTCTTGCTTTTTCTTGCATGTGTGTGTCCTCACTTGTCGCCGCCAACCTTTTTTCTTTCTCCATTAATCATGAATAGTCTAGAGCCTTAAAAAATGGATCACTTTTTTAACACTCCTCCTTGATCCATTTTTGAGATACTCCGAGCATGCTTCTCAATGCCTCGAATTTTGCTATCGGTAGTGCTTTAGTGAATATGTCAGCAATTTGGTCTTCAGTCTTGCAATACTTCAGCTCTATCTCTTTATTATTTTGCGTCTCTTGTATGAAGTGATATTTGATGTCGATATGTTTGGTTCTTCCATGGAATACTAGATTCTTTGATATAGCGATTGCGGACTTATTGTCGCAAAATATCGGAGTTGATTCCTCTTGTAGTTCTCCAATACCAATAGTAAAATTTGAGATATTGAGAAGTATGCTCGGAGTATCTCAAAAATGGATCAAGGAGGAGTGTTAAAAAAGTGATCCATTTTTGAAGGCTCTAGACTATTCATGATTAATGGAGAAAGAAAAAAGTTGGCGGCGACAAGTGATGACACACACATGCAAGAAAAAGCAAGAAGACTCTCAAAAGTTAAGGAAATTTCTGGTACGTGGGCAGCAGAACACATGGACAGCAAAAAGAAAAGTCAACAAAAGCTGCCGAGAGAATAGAAAAATGAAGAAAAATGAAGAAGTCCTAGAAGATGCATAAAGAGTCGCAACAAGCATAAGACAAGAAGCCAGCTGTAATTTTATATTAATTTTGTACTCAATGTCGGTGAAGGATGGCGGTGATTCACTCCTATAAATAGGGGTTGAGGTATGTGTTTTATGTAGCCGAAAAATACTACACACCCTCATTCCTTTATAATACCAAACTCTCATAATAAAAATCCTTTTGTTTACCCATTCTCCCCTTGTCTTGTGTTCGACTTTTATTCACTCATACACACTTGCACACACTCTTCCGCAAAAACATCCAACATTTATGTATATACCTCTTACACCTTGATAGCTTCGTCTCTGAGAGAGAGAGAGAGAGAGGGAGAGAGAGAGAGTCTAACATGTATTGACTATAGAGGAAAAGATAAACAGTGCACTTTACAGAAATATCTCTAGATACTGCTGCAGCCCCTCAGATATCACCAACCACAGGCAAGGGACAATACAAATCTTTTTCATTTCTGGATCTTTTCAGGAGGATATCTGAGCAAAACATTAAGAATATGACGTGATGGGAATAAAGACAAAGAATGAAATACCTGAGAATCCATGGTCAATGACCTTGGGGAAGATCAAGAGGTTCTCTAAAGAGATTCTTTTGCTTGAAGGTGGACAGAGGAATTAAAAATTTCCAGTGATGATTATGTCAAGCCTCCCACAAGATTGGTAGCCGTGTATTGAATATCATTTACAAACTCGGACACACATGTCTCACTTCTCCATCGACTCTCTCCTACCTTCATCGGCTGAGCTCACACCTCGCGCAAGCTTGACTTCCCATGGGCATCGATGAGCTCCAAGAGAGAGAGAGAGAGAGAGAGAGAGAGAGAAGGCAGGCCATCGGCGCGAGCTGCTTAGTGGTGAGGGGGCATGGGAAGTGGCGTCGGGAGGCAGCGGCAGCGGCGGTGAGCGGTGGAGAAAAGGAGTCCGGTGTGTGTGGGGGCGAGTGAAGGCCGGAGGAAGAGAGAGGCGAGGGAGGGAGCAAAGATGGCGGGTAGAAGAATTTGAGGACAAATGTGTCTTTTTGCAAGAATCTGAGGACAAATGTGCCTTTTGCCATTTGGATGAGATGCGATGAACGTTTTCAGAAATGAGGATATTATTTTTGTAAGTATAGACTTAAAAATGCCTTCTGCAACTGTCCCTAAACTCTAAATGAGTTAACGAGAAACTCCCAGAACCCCTTTCCTCTATAAAGTAGAACCTCGAATTTACGAAGTTAATAAAGAAATGGAAGATTAATCAAGTTATTAACGCTCGAAAACACTTATAATAATAATACTATTTTTGTAAATCTACCGTGAGCACAATGAATTTTTCACATTTTTATCCTTGAACCGATGGCATATCAATAAATATGGTTTTGAGTATACATTTAAATTTTAAAAAATCGGTAAGAGACCTGGACCCATTAGTGATCCTAATTGCAAACACTATTTGTAAACCCCCCGTGACGTCATTAATTCAGAAAATCTATCATCATCATCATCATCATCATCATCATCATTTATTATTATTATTATTATATTATTATTATTATTATTGTTTGGGTCAGAGTTCGGAACTATATAAAAATCGGGAGGGGGACGTAATTGGAGAAAAGGCGAAAAATAAGAGCAGCAGCAGCGGGGCGAACATGAGGAGCGACGAAGCCAGGGTCCTTCTGGGCTTCCCTCCAAATTCTTGCCCCACTCCTTCTCAGGTACCTCCACGATTCGATCTCCCCCCTCCCCGGTCTCCGATTTCCGCAAATTCTGCCAAAGATTGCTAATTTATCGCCGGACTCGACCTGGGCACCCGTCGTTTTTCTCGTTCCGATCCTTTCTTGATCGCTAGAATTCATTTCCCGCAATCCATTTTCTTGATTTTCGCTGCTTTATCGGTTCTTGCCCGTCTCGCCGTCGAGTCGATTCGGTTCGCGGTTCCGGGGCCGCTCGTCGGTCCGTTTCGCTTCGGTTCGAGGGGGTTGGTGACTTGTGTGGTCGTAGAATGACGGGTCTAATTGAACCTGCTTCGATTCGGTAGTATGAAACGTTGGACTGTGTTGTGGGTCTTAATCAAGATTTGCTCTTGCATGACCTGCATTTTTGTGTGAACTGTGATGTGTGCTATTTTGATGTCGGTGTGTTGCGGTGGGTCGATTTGTTATAGGTGAAGGCGGCTTTCAAGAAGAAGGTATGGGAGTCGCACCCCGATCTCTTTCCAATTAATGAAAAGCCAACTGCAGAATCTAAGTTCAAGCTGGTAACTACTACGGCTCCTGAAATGTTGTTGCTGTTGTTTATGTCCTTTTCTTTATTTCTTAAGTTCAATCTTCTGTTAGCTGCATTTTGGTAATATCTCTTGGGACTGAGTTACTTGAAATGGTATATTTATTTTATTGCAGATTTCGGAAGCTTACAACTGTCTGCTGTCTGGTAATTCTCTCCAGTCTTTCAGGATTTGTTGCAATTCAATTGTATCTTGAACAGTTGTTGATGGGTAGACAAGGGCTCACTTGATGATTTGCGCACCCATTGAAATTCTAAGGGCATGGGTTAATTAGCTTGTAACGGGCCCCTGCCGCCCCTGCTTAAAGTTGCATCCTTGACAGCTTTCTGAGTCACTTGTATGACAAAGTTTTTCATGCTTGCTCGAGATAGGCTTGACTTTACAATGTCAGCTTCTGTCATGACTCACTTGAATAAATTGAGAGACAGAACTGTTCTTATTGCAATATTCTACTGAAGCCAACTGAAAGGAGGCATTAGCATGTTAACATAATCTATTGATATTGATAGTGATCTCGTCTCAGGTTGTCAAAGATTAATGAGTGTCTGTATTTGAGTTTGCAAAGCATGAGAGCAATGCTAGTGCCTATTGATTTAGGATCATGTTTTAGAGTCTTTCCCCTATTACGAATGTCTGACATTGTTTCGTGTTTGCATCATAGGTGTGAAATGGGAATATTCAGAGCCAGGTAACACTTCGAAGTCGCTACGTCTGTGTCGTGGGTTGTGGATGGTGTTCATGGCAATGGAATGATCTCCTTTTTCTACAGGTTCATATGTACGCGTCGTGAGAAGGGGAGTCCCATCGGCAAATGGTGCAAAAGGAAATCGCTTGCTGCTGGGGATACCTTTCCTATTCATTGTTTTTGGAACACTAGGACTGGGGGGATTTAACGCTTCCAGGTGTTTGTTCGGCTTTGAGATTGCCTGGCTCATGGGAAGCTAATTTTTTCAGTCGCAAGCATGACTGGAGAAGCACTCACCTTTTCATTTCTTTGTGTGTAGGGCATACAACAGGCAAAAGGAGATTAATCCAACTCATAATCCCTTTCTTCCCTGATTTAGAAACCATAGCCTAAAACTAAGTTGGACAAATTGTCCGGCATTGTGGTCATCGAGTTGCATGTTTAACAGATAAAGGCGCTAGGGCAAAGAAACATATGATGTTTCCTGTAGTTGTTCTCTTAATACTGTAAATGAATACACAATCAAGATTATCAATCTCCAGAATCACTCTCTTCATTCTTTTTAATAGTCACAATGTTGTCCGCAGCCAATTGGTCTTCCTTTGGTTTCTGCTATTTTTGGGCCATTGGTCATGTTAACTTGCTGAGTAAATACTTCGCAAGATCCTTCTTCTTGGTGGATATTTTCTTTCTGTATGTCATCTGGTCTTGTAGCATCTCGTATACAACTATCAATTTTTATGCACTCGTTGCTGTTGATAAGCTACAAAAAAATGCGCCATATATCCATGTATTCGTTTTAGAGCACGTATTAGGGGTGTGCAAAATACCCGGGATTTGCCCGGACCATTCGAAACCGGATTGGAACCGTCCGGAACCGGCGGGTCTTGAGGGAACCGGTCCGGTTCCCGGTTCCATGGGCGGATCCGCCCGCCAGCACGCCCACCTGGACCGGAACGGAACTTTTTTAATATTAAAAAAAAAATACTAAAAGAAACTTTACATCTCATCTCACTCTTTAGGGAACTTTTACCTTTGGTCAAAGAAAATTTAACCATCTATGGTTATTTGCAAGTAGGAAATGGAGGAATGTTGCATTCCATGTGTTCTCGTTTTTTTTATCTACGAGATACATTTATAATTACAACAAATGAATCTTTATTCAATGTATTTAATTTGATTTTCTTTTTTTGGTTTATTTTGATGTCACGTAGTCGTTTTATGTTGAAAACCAAAATTTTTTCGCGTCAATATCGGTTCCATGGATCCACTCGGGAACCGGACCGGACCGACGGTTCAGTTCCCGAGTGGATCCATGCAACAAACGGGTGGATCCCGATTTCAATTTTTCGAAACCGGTCGTTAACGGGCAATTCCCGGTTCTTGATCGAGAACTGTCCGCCCAGACCATACACACCCCTAGCACGTATAACTGGTATGGTCCAACGGTACTGGCGAAGCACATCAACTCTCGGGCTGAGGAAGGGTGTGCTCGGTTGGTCTTGACTATAAATCAGGAGAAACGCTGGGAAACTTCCATGCTCATCTCGAGTTCTTAAAGCAAGAGGTCTACTTACAAGATCTACGCCCCATAAAAACAAGCAAGGAAGGCCGACTTAGGACTTTAGTGAACATCAAATTAAATTGATAAGTGAGTCGGACTTCCTCCGCAATATCAAAATCGTCCAAAACATTGTAAGTTTTCGTTTGGCCAGAAGGCAAAGGTGATAGAAATAACGAGGCAGCGTCAATTGGTCATGTTGCCCCAGCTGCACGGGTCATACAGTTCTTTTTTCAGAGGTCAACGTGACAATTGTACATGTCGCAAGGTTGAAATCAACACTATGAGAGTCATTTCCAACCAGAAAATCGGTTTACAAGAAACCAACAAAGAGGAAGATACATATATAGTCCCAGATCATAGGCTCTTTTTTTTTCCATAATGTTCAAGAGAAACAGAAACACACGACCAAATAGTAACTAAACCTATCAACCGACATTACTAGTTCAATCCAAAAATACAGCGAGTAAAGAGCTTCTTCCCCAACTAGTACTGGAGTCAAGCGCTGCATCAATAGCAATCCCTTCATCCATTATCCACCGACAAAGATCAGAACGTACTGATAGGACGTAAATGCGAACCTACATTTGACTGAGCACATTTTGAGCTGCTTAGAAAAGTCATCAAAACCTCCCGCGCACATAACGGATGAGCTGCAAATTCTTTTATGGTGACTCCATTTGTAACTAATTGTCTTGAGGCATTTTCTATCAGCCCATATACTTGTCACCAAAGTAAGATCTTCTGCACCATCCGGTTGTTGGGAATGAAGCATCCAATTGTCCAGCATAAACAATCGGTCTGCAATCTCAAGTGATTTCCTCGAAGAAGTTCTTGACCTCGACTATATTATGGTTTTCAACCATGCAAAAACCAACAAGAAAGTTTGTTTGCAATGCAAACTATTTGTAGAGTACAAAACTAGTTTCTATGATATAGCTTCTTTAGCATCCGAAAGTCTAATTATTGATGCATTAATGACTTTCATCATCAAAATCAAGCTTCGACTGTAGTATCCACGTCACTTTTAGTCTCTGCAAGAGTAATAGTAATCGGTTGCCATCCTATTTGGGGGGCAATAATCCATTTCTTGATTGTAATTATCATGTTCAATAGCTGCATTATGTTGCCCAAAGGAAGATCTTTTAAGCAAGCTCTCTTGATAATTAAAGCCGCCTCATACCTGTCAAGAATATTTATTTGAAATAGAAAGAACAAAGCAGCCGTATGCATAAGATGAAGGAGCAAATCAGTAAAATAATGACAAATGAATAAGAACTAGAATCAAGAAGAACAGAATGTTAACCTGCATCTAGAAGCAAGCAAGGCTGATCTTCCAGCTGCAGATGAAAGGAAACTTTCTATGTGATCCCATATTTCTTTCAAGTAATGACTAGGATCTCCACCAATAAGGTTGACACAGCTCCATAATTTCTCATTTCTACCCACATATAACTGCAGTGCCCCTAAACTTTGCTTTACAACCATACGTTGCTCAAGTGCACTGGCCAAGGCCTTTTTCACATCTATATTCTGGAACTTAGAATCCCCATAACGTATGCAATTAGTGATGTTTGCTTCAGTAGGAATAATTTTTTCTTCTTTCAAAGTGTTCAATGCCAGTATTATGACACCAATAAGGCCTTGCACATACTCGGCAGGCGGTGTGTATCCCTGACTTCCCCGGACACCATTGCCAGCATCAACATTAACAATTTGAGAAGATGAAGATGAAACTTCAGGACCACTGGTGTATCTGGTATCAGGTTGAAATTGTTGACCCATGGACACATGGCTTCTGTTCAATGTATTATAGCTAACTGAGTGTGTACATTCATCAAACCTATAATTATTCTCATATCTGTCCATTTGATTGCGGTATTGTGCATAGCTTGGGGATTCAGATAGCCTTAGATTGCCAATATTCGGCATACCTGGGACTGGAACAGAAGGAGGTAGCAAAGTGTCAGGCCTTGGAGTAACCGGACGGAAGTCCTGATTAGGATTAGGATACCTTGGGTTACCATCACCAAAATTAGGCTGCACAGGAGGGTTGTTTGGAGTAACTGGACGAGGAAAGAGATCTTGTGGACGGCCGATAGTCCCATAGGAATCATGTTTGATAGGAGAACTGTTTGGTTCAGGCTTACTGGCAGAGACAATAGACTCACAAGCACTAAAAAATTCATGGGGCGCTTTTTTAAACTGCTTTTCTTGTGTGAGTTCCCACTTATTATGATTAGTATTTTTTGTATCACCATGCATGACACCAGGAAAACTAGCCGCTCTGGTCATGCTTGACAGCATAGGAGGTCTCCAAGCCTTATTTCCATTAGCATTATGTGTGTTATCGCTAAACCTCCCAGTAGAAGAAGTTTGGTACCTTACTGAAGACATGGGCATACTATCAGAAGTTAAGAATTGACTTGAATGGGTTGGTTCATAAGTTGGGCTGGCAACAAATGGATTGTTACGATTAGCAAGCTGCAATGAATCACCACTTGCCAGAGGGAATTCTCCACTGGCAAGATTCGTCCACAACCATACGCTCTTTGCAGCAGCTACAAGTGGAGCCGATGCTTTTTGTGGTTGTGCCAAGAGTATATTATATCTTCTCATACGCAACTGATGGAGGGCGTTAGAAAAGTCCCTATCGCCAGAAATCAGCAGATAATTTGCTGGAGCGGGATTATCCACAGCCCAAAACAGCATATCAACTAAAATCTTCTTGTCACTGGCATCCTTGACACCTGTTTGATCACAAGAACATCTACATCAAAATGCCAATCCTTCAAAACCTTCCTGCATGCTTAGATAGGGAAATGGCAAAAATAGGAAACTGGCCATGCGACAATATACATGGCCCTACACATAGCAGATTGATTAAGAGGAAAGACAAGAACTTCTCATTCATGGAACAAAATAAAAATCTCAAAAGCAATATCCAGAGATCACATCATTCGAACGAGTCCATGCCTCTGTCAACTAAACGGCATTATCATTTTCAGTCCTCCAAATTCACCACATCAAACAATTTTAATCCAAGCGGTTTCAATTCGAATGCCCAAGTCCATCCAATCTTCCAGACGCCTCAACTTATCCACAAAAAGATAATTCACTGATTAAAGCAACCGAGCAAAATCGTCGAGTGTCAAATTTGGCTTAACGAACCGGTTCCTCATGCACAACGCAAAGAAGACAAAAAACAAAACTTGACAAAGGACCTCGAAGAACCACAATACGCCAGGCTAGGGTTACGCCAGCATCCGATCATGCAGTCACTGGGCAATCACTAGAGCGACGATCTCGCTCCAGCAAAGAGCCACGCGGAAACATCGATCGACACGACAGGGTTCGGCGAAATTTACCCGCCGGGACGTGGTTGAGCGCGATGCCGGTACTGGAGAGCGCGTTCTGGATCGAGCTAGGGATCCGATTGGTGTCGCCGTAGGCGGAGATCGAGACGGGGCCGCAGTAGCTCATCTTCACCAGGGCGGAGCTGATGTTCTGCGCGATCGCGTGGGGGTCGCACCCCTTGGGGACGTGGCAGTTCTCTATGTCCCACCACACCGACGTCTTCGCGTTCACGTACTGCGCCTCCGCCCTCGCCGCCGGCGGCGGCAGCCCCGGCGCCGCCGCGGCGGAGGCGATCGCCGCGGCGGACGTGGCGGAGGCCGCGGCGGCGATCGCCCCGGTCACATCTCCGACCATGGTAATCGGCGGCGGGCGGCGGGCGGCGGGCGGGCGGCGCGGCTACTGTACGGCTTGCTGCTCTGCTTAGCGGGGGCGATGTCTTCTCTGGCGTTTTCGGCGTGGGGGAAACGCGTGTGTATATAGGAAGAAGACGACAACGTGGTGGCGAATTTACCGTGTTGACCCTGGTTGACCACTGGTACCTTTTGACCCGTGTCGGATGGGGCAGCCGAAGGTCAATTTACCATGTTGCCCCCCCGGGGATGTGCTTTCGTGGGGAAGGAATCTTGAGGAGCGTCTTTACTATCGATGGTGATTTATGTTTTACCGTTTTCGACGAGGATTAAAAATATTCCGACAAAAATATTTATTCTTTGGGAAAAATGTTTTACGATTTTAATTTTCGGAGAAACAGTGTTCGCAGTTTATGATAAGAATTTTAACTTTTCCTGATTAGCGAGTTTTATGATGAATTTGGCATCGTGTTTGCACGACTTAATAATATCGATGATGTGTAACAAATGCATTTGATAAATTGCTTAGATTATGTCAATTTCACGTTATCCGATTCATAATATTGTTAAGTACATAAATTCTTGTAATTTTTAAGATTAATATTCTGAAAACTTCCAAACTAGTGCACTTATGACAAATGAATTAATATCCCGAAAAATCTCAAATTAGTACACCTGTGACAAATTTACATCGGCTGATAATAAAAAAAAATCTTAAACTGATATATTTATGACAAATTTACCCAAAACTAATTTATTCGATCGCAAAAAGCCTCACACTAGTAAATTTATGACAAATATACCTTCCGCTAAATTGGATTAATACCGTAAAAAAATCACAAAAATTATAAACTGTGACAAACGGAGCGTGAAATTCTAAATTGATATACCAATCAACTATTACGAGTCATTTAACTTAATAATTTGAGTGTAAAATTTAACGAAAATTAACAGATGATAATTAAATTTGTCACGAATGTACCAATTTGATATAAATTTGTCAACGGTATATTAATTTGGCGTTTTTAAAAAAAAAAATAGTTTTTGTAAGTTTGTCACAAGTGTACTAATTTGGGGTATTTCAGGGTATTAACTTATGACAAATTTACCCAAAACTATTTTTTGATCACGAAAAACCCCAAACTGGTATACTTGCGACAAATTTACCCCGACTGATCATAAAAAACCCTAAATTTGTACATTTATGACAATTTTATCCCCAAATTAATTTATCTAACTGCAAAAAAACCCTAAACTGGTAAATTTGTGTCAAATATACATTCCACTAAATTGGATTAATACCACAAAAAAAACCAAAAAAATTGTAAACTATGACAAACGAAGCGTAAAATCTTAAATTAATATACTAGTCAACTGTCACATGTCATTTAATTTAATAATTTAATAGAAAAATTTAACAAAAACTAACAGAGGATAAATTTGTCAAGTGTACTAGTTTTGGGTAAATTTGTCAAGAGTGTTCCAGTTTGGAGTTTTTCGTGGTCAATAAAATAGTTTGGGGTAAATTTGTCTTAGATGTACCGATTTGGGATTTTTCAAGTTATTAACCCTAATTTTTATCACTCAAAATGTTGTCGGAATTTTTTTGTGACGTAGGATTGTATCTTCATGAATGGCTTAAGCTTGTTCAAATGCACAAGAAAGTATTATCGAACAAAACTTTTTACTAATGCAATCCTAAAGTTTCTAACTCATTTGGAAAAATTATCATCGCATATTAAAATTCACTAATCATCAATCTAGGTTAGAAATTTTGAATCTCACGAGAGTTTAATCATTTTTCTTCTTGTCTAGATGATTGAACTGTGATTTATCTAATCTAATGCAAAATTCTAAACTTCTTTGTTAAGTCACAACATGCACATGTAATGATGTCCTAATTCAACGTACACATGGAAAAAGATCAACGTGTGACTTAAGTCATCATTTCGAACCTTCGAATAACTTGTGCCCTAAGTCATTGTTTCATAATTATGCACTTTATTTGGTTGTTATCTTTTTGGTCGGGATATACCCATTTTTCTTGTATTGATTGCTGGAAAGTCGTTAGTTATAATATAACATGAGGAAATGAAAGAGATTGCAAGTTATGATTGCAATTGGGTTACGTCTGAAAAGGGTGGTATAAAGGATTTAAATTATTATTTAATTAAGTGGATATGCGGCAAGTAACTATTAGATATGTGCGTGGAGGAAATTGCTGGATCTTAGAAGGGCCTTCCAACAATATTTTAAATGGCGGGTGGGTGATGACCACTCCGTTTTTCTTTGGTTTGATCCATGGCATCCCTGCGGACCTCTAAACTTGTTTGTTAGGGACTCCTTTATCTATCGGTCAGGGCTTCCTAAGCATGCTAAGTTGGCGAACTTGTTATCCACCTTAGGCCAAGCGACCAAAGATTTCCTCCAATCTTGGACGCGTCCCTTACCTATTCTCAACTAGACTCTTGACAGGCTATTATGGCTGCAGCATTCTTCATGTATTTTTTCTTATCTCTTCAGATTGGGCAACCATTCGCTGGAAGAGCAATTTGGTGCCTTAGCCCTCATTTGTTTGGAATATAACGCTTATCTCCCGGTACCGATTCTACCTATGGCTCATTTTAAGGAATCGATTACCCACCTAGGTTTTGCTACCTTCATATGGTAGAATTGCCAATGCGTCTTGTGCCTTTTGCAATTCTGCACCGGACTCTAGAGACCAATTATTTTTTGGGTGCCATATTTCTACTGGCCTTGTTACTTTTTGGGCTTCAAGATGCAACCTCCCGTGGTAAAATAGGTCATGGATGGAGATTTTACAATGGGCCATTAATTCCCTATTAGGCAATGAATTCTATCAAGCTATTGCTCGTTTTTCCTTTACCGCTCTTTGTCATATAATATGGAAGGCTAGGAACAATATATTGTTCCGTCCATGAGCAGGTTTTGTTCGTTCCGGCTTTGAAACAACACCTATCCAAAGTCGTTAAGAATAAGGCTCTCACTTTCAAACAGGTTGTGGACATTCCAAGATACAAAGAAGTTAGGGACTGGATCCCTATCTTTTCTTTTTATAGGTGTCAGATCTTCTTTAGATCTTGTTTGAGGGTTGCCATTGTTTTTGGTTTCCCCTCCTTTTTCTACTCTCAACACCCTTCCATTCTTTGTGATTTGTTTGTTATTTGAGTGTAAGTTTTTGGTGCTGAGACCTAATTTTTGTAAAATTCCATTGGTAAAAGTCAATATACATCTTATCTTACCAAAAAAAAAAAAAAAAAAACTATTAGATATGTGCAAATTATGATAAATGAGTGAGAGTAGTGCATAGTTTAAATTTTCGATTCAAGATTAATTTTGTAAAACCAAATTTTAAGTTATTAAAAATGTTATTTATGTCCTTTTATAACATTGTCAGTTGGCATAGCGGTAATTTGAGAAATCCACCAAATTCAGGCAAAGCTCCGCTTCTTACCTTGTTCTCCTTGTTCTTGCCCGTGCTTTGCACGTCCGGATGGTTCCGTCGCCCCACTGCCGATGATTTGCGCGCGCCGCTGCAATTGAATGACACAATCGGCTTCTCTGCATGCCGTCGGGGCATCGCCAGAAGGGCAGGGGCAGGTTCCTTATTTGTTCTTGTTATCATTTCTGGTCCTATTTATGTTTGCTTTCTGTTGAAACCATGTTGAAAGAAGCAAGCAGGAACTAATCCAGAGCCATCCATGGACACCTCAACATTTGTACAAAGCTGGATTCATTCATTTCTTTCTTTCTTCGTTTTTTTCAATCTTCCGGCGATCGGTGAATACTGGTTTCCGATGGAATTCATGACCAACAACATCAGTAGGACTAAAAAGAGTTTCCGATGGGAAAAACCAGAGAGAGATATGGAGAGAGAGAATTACAAGAACGGTGTGAAGTGAGAAGAAGCTGAAAAAGAAATTTGAAGACTCTGACAGCTGAGGACTTACAATCGTGAGGGATGCGACTCTCGGCAAACCGAGTTGCCTTCTCACCGGCATCTCAGAAATGCGAAGGTATTCGGCAGGCTTAATGATCCTCCCCAGGTTTCCATCTCAAGAACGGCGCTCGGGGGCAGCAAGTGCTCAGACAGCGTGGTTTACATAATGGTCGCTCCGTTTCCTGGACATCACTTCAGATGGTTCTCAACATCAGGTTCACCTCTGCAAGCCAACAATATATTCTGATCCAATAAACCCGATGGCCGTGGCAAGATCACGAGCAGATTATGTGCAGATGATTAGAGAAAAATAATAAAAAAAGATCAGTTCTTGATTTTGCCAACTCAAGTGTCAACTTCTTCTGTTTTGTATCCGACCTGAGTAAGAATTATTAGGTAGTTAGTCTGAAATGCGAAACGATCTTTGGATTCACGCATAATAAGTAGGAAGACTCAAGAGAGGCCTTGCCACTCATCACTTTTGTACTTCGTCAAATGGACGATTACTGCAGGGGCTCGTGCGCTCAGTCTCGTCTTTTACTAATGGTGTTCTTTTCTTGGTTTAGCTTCAATGAACGACTTGAGAAACAGAAGAGAGATGAAGAACCATGATGTGACTTCACTGCTAAACTGCTAAAAAATTGCCACGAGGGTATGGATTTTTGTTGGTTTCATTCGTTTCACAAAAAAAATAACAAAACTATTTTTCAGATTTTTCGATGTTTACAAAAAATAAAATCTAGGAAAAAAATAAAATAACTCAAAAGGAAAATATTTTTCATTTTTCAGAAAAGGAGAAAACATTTTCCACTTCTAATCTTTCATTGCTTATTTAATTATTTTATTTTTAATTTCCCTTTCTTTTTTAAATTTCAAATTTTTAATTTTCTTCTTTCTTCTTCTTTGGCAGGTCGTCGGCCATGGCTCGCTCGAGTTTGCTAGGTTGGCAATGGTCGAGCAACAATAGACGATGGCAAGGCTCAAGCCTCGTAGATTGGCGATGCTTGAGCATTGCTAGAGGGCGCGAGGCTTGGGCCTCGCGAGATCGATAGCACTCGAGCATTACTAGAAGGCCGCGATGCTTGGGCCTCACTACCCTTTGGCGACGCGTTGCCCTATGGCGAAGCTCACCGCTCGTCACCATGGCGGGTAACTAGCGAGGAAAAGAAAAAGAAAGAAAAGAATAAAAATAACTAAAAATTTAAATTTTTTAAAAAGAAAATAAAAATAATTAAAAATTTGAAAATAAAAATCTTTTGAATCTTTTAAAAAGAAAATAAAATAATTACAAATCTGGCCTTTTTAGAAAAGAAAATAAAAAATAACAAAAAAACTTAAAGTATAAATAAAATGATCAAAATGAGTGCCTAGAGGAAAATCAAATTAAATATCAAATGGTGGAAAATATTTTTCACATCATATTTAGATTTTAGCTAAATACTAGAAAATATTGTCATTCTCTGAAAAATGACTTCTTGAAAAGTATTTTCCAAAAACGTAGCATTTTTCATGAAACTAACGGAACCTCAATTTCTTCTATCTTTCCTCTCCCAACCCTCCCTTTTTCTCCCTTTTAGCTCTCCCAACCTTATATCTAAAAGTTTCTCTTTGATCTAATTCTAGATTTGGAGTTCTAAATAAGTACTCCGCCTAAAGTTTCAATGGTCGTCGTAGTAGTTTCAGCGTCAAATCCATGCACGTTTAATGTATTTTAGTTCAAAGCTTTGGTGCTTTGCATTGGTTGTAGGACTCGCTTTCTCATATGTCATATCTAAGCTTCTTCAATATACATAAATATATATATGCTGTCTTTGCTTGGTGATGGTATTTGGGATGCTGAACCTAGGTGCACATTGCTAAAAGGAAAAACTATAACTACATATAGAGATCTTGATGTGTGCTTTTCACTAATGATACCATGTGATTTGGTGATCAGCTGCCGATTTTTTCGCTTGAATGCAATTATAGATCCATTCTTGAAGGACGAGTTTGCAATTATCTCTGCCAACAATACTATAATGATATGCTAGTTTTTGGTTTGTTATGGAGCTAAATGGGCTTGTTGTGTTATTGTGATCTTTGAGATTTCCTATTATGTATCATTTTCATAATGAATGGAAATTTCTTTTAACAAAAAAGGTGAAACAAAAATATGCTTTGTCACAAAAGGCTAATTGTTTGCACTCAGCACTCAGCTTGGTGATTTAGTGTGCATTTGGTCAAGCTTTTCTAGGGGGCTCTCAACCTTCAAAGTCTCTTGGGAAAATGCTAGAATGTTTAGCAAGCATTTTGAAATAGCTTTCAATTAAGTGTTGGCATTGTAAATACCTAAAAGTCCAGTACTACTTCTACCCAACATTCCAAAGTAGCATTTGTGGAATGCTGAAACTAGGATTAAAATAATTTTTTTTCTCTTCCATAACTATCCTCACTAATTCTTTAGTTTTCCGATATTGTCCCTTCTTATAACGATTCATCTTCTCCGCATGAGGATGGCCGATGAGGGTTGTGCGACACAGGTGACCTTTGCTAGAGCCCATTTTCAAAGTTAAACCAAACTCACCTAGGTTGAGATCTAGGATTGATAAGTGCTGAGAAATGAAACATTGCGGTCGTGAGCACTAGGGTAATTGCTGGCGCTTGCAAATGTGATTGATCCATCTCGTTGGATAAAGAGTATGGTGGGATCAAAGACCTTTCCTTAGGTGCATTCAAACTGGTCGGTCTAGTCATGTCTCCACCATTGCTTTTGTGTGATGACAACGGATGGTTCCTGTCTCGGGACCTTGGCCATTCGTGGAAATGAAATAAGGATACGTATGGTAACGTTTTTATTTCTCCCGATTTCTATTATTTTTCTATTCCCGGAATAAAAAAAATGGCTGGGGAATAGAATTGGAATAAAACAAGAAAAAAAAAAAAGTACCTTCTTGTTATCGAGAACAATTTCTAGAAATACGTTTTTTTTTTTTTTTCTATTTTTCTTTTGTTCTTCTTCCTTGTTGTGGCCACCGCTGGCCGCCTACCAACTGTCGGCCACCTCATGTCGCCCGCAGCCACCATTAGTGAGTGTCGGCGACAGTTGTCGCCACCCGTAGCCCATCAACCGCCGCCCACAGCCCACCGGCCGACGATTGCCACCGTCTATCGGTAGCCTGCCGTCGCCAACTGCCGCAGGACCGTTGCCTGCCGCCACATGAACATCAAATCGTTGCTACCGCTGCCGCTGCGGTGACACTCAGTAGTCGTGTGGCGATCATGTGATAATCGTGCGGCGGTCGTGTGGCGATTGTGCGACGGTGGTTGTGCGACAATCCTACGGCGGCGGTCAGCGGTGATAGTCGGTGGTTGTGCGACGGTCGTGCAGCAGTCGTGCAATGATCGCCGGCGGTGTGCGGTGGTGGTTGGCAGCCGGCAATCCGTGATGTCGACATGGTCTGTCATGTGATTGTAAATCGGTTGTCTAGCAAAGGAAAAAAAAAAGCAGAGATCTCTTTGAGAATGTAAAGAGCAGTCGGAGGCTCTCATAATGAACGGCTTTGGAAATCCAATGGCTTAATCGATCATTAGTATCGGAAACTACATGATCTTTCTAGGTGGAAGTATATGATGAAGCAGTCTTTACACTCCAAAGCAGTCTTTACACTCCTTTTCATATGTTTTGGAAGTTCACTTTAGCAATGGCACAAGTGAATATGGACATGAAAATCAGCGGAAAGGCCAAAAGCACGATGGCTACGATGTAGAGTTGATTGTACTAATATCTGAAATAACTTTCCAAGAAGGCGCTGATTGTCATCTGTTGTCCATAGACTGTGATCTCTTTATGGATGTCTCCATATTGTGAGCTAAGCAGACCTCTCAAGGACCACGTGTTTAGGCATATCCAGTAACACCAATGCCATTACACCGGAATATCCTGCCAAAAGGGATGGAAAAAAAGATTTGATGTGTTAAGTGACGGTCAATATTCATGATTTAGCGTGGCAGATATGCTTTTGTCGTTTCTTGATAGGCTAGCAGAAGTTGAATGAGAGACTTATGGGTCCTGGAATGAGGAATCCAGAGAATAGATTGAACAAAGTGTAGGAAAGACTTGCGAACAATGCAGCCACTTGGTACGTGGGTGTTAGTGAAGCCAGCATCATTCCATAGTAGTTGAAACAGAGCAATGTACAAAACATGGAGTAGAAGTACCAAAACACTTTATAGAATGAGGCGTAGAAAACCTATGGCAAGGAATGTGATTAGCACAAACAAAACCGCTTGCAGTAGGGGTGAGCACGGTCTAGATTGGGCGGATCCGCTCCTTAACCTTGGGACCAACCCTCCGCACAGTGTTGGTCCTCAATTTTTGGGACCAAGGACCGACCCTATTGAGCTTGGGACCGAGAACCAGATCGACCCATTGGGTTCGGTCCGGTTCCAGGGTCAACTAGAGTCAATCAGGGACTAATTGATAATTTTTTATTTCATTTTTTGTAATCCTTAAAAAAATGATTGATGACCGAACTAAGCCAATGGGTTTGGTTCGGTTTCAAGGTTAACCCAAGATCAACCAATAATTTTTTATTTCATTTTTTGTACTCATTAAAAAAGCGATTGAGGACCAATGGATTCGGTCCGGTTTCAGGGTCAATCGAGGACCAACCAATAATTTTTTAATTCATTTTTTTATCCTCCTTAAAAGGGAAATTGAGCACCATACCGACCCAATGGGTTTGATGATGAGCGAGGTCAGCTAAAAAAGGCAAGCGGTGAGGGTCAAGTGGGGTGAGTATCGAACAGAATGAGTATCGAATATCAAGTGGGAAGCAACAAGCCAAGCGAGCATCGAGTAGTGAGCGGCACGAGTGACTCAAAGTAAGTGATGTGAGTGTCAAGTAGTGAGCGAAGAAGTTACTTATTTCAATTTTGGCAAATTGAAGACTAAGATGACAAATAAGACAGAAGAGAACTGATACTGGAGGATGATGCCATAAAGAGCTGTTTATGTCTTTTTGGATGCCATGAGAACTCTTCACAAAAATATTTTCTTTCTTCGTAAATGATGACTATTGACATCATAAAAGACATCAAAAATCTAAGTTATTAAAGAACAATATAAAATTACTTGAACTCCTCACTAAAGAGCTGTTTAATATTATTGACGTCGTTTATTTTAAGATTTTATTTATATAAAAAAAAATACTCTCAGGACCGAGGACCAACTCGCACAGTGTTGGTCTATGAATTATAGGAATCGGCTACTCGACCGTGCTCATCTGCCAAGATCATTACGACATAGTTAAAAATTGATTAGAGATTAGAGATAGGTCGTTTCGACGAGATGCGTGGTTAGACGTGGGTGATCCCACTAAATTGCAAAATTCTTATCGATCGGTACTAGTTTGATTTTTCTGTCGTTTTGGTTTTGATTTACCCAATAGCTTAGGTTACGCTAAAAACGCGCCGGATTAAAATTAACCGCTAAATTGAATCCGATTTCAAAAATTGGAAGTTCTGTCATGTTACAAGTCATTTTAGGAGCATCGACTCAGTGTTAGAAGATTTTTCTATAAGTCGGAATTTTTTGGGAAAAAGTCATCATGGCGCCATTTTTGTCTAAAAAAAGTCTAGGATTGTTTTTTTTTTTTTTTTTTATCACAAAATTAGGAAGCAAGTGAGATCAATTGGTTAGGAAAAATACTAATTTGATCATTGAAGTGCTAATTGAATTTATAGAAGACGGTTTGTGTGGAATTAAGAAAGAAATGAAGTTCAATTGGGGGGAAAATGCTTGAAATTCGTTTGCAACTATGGCTGAGAATGGTGGCGGGACGGTTTTTGATCCATGACTATTGGACCACTTCAACTTAGCTTCTAGAAGAGTGGTGGTGGCTGATTTTTAGCCAAGGGATGCAACTATGGCTGAGAATGAGTCAAGGGGACAAGTTGGGAGAAAATAAGGCTTGTGGCCCCCTTGGTTCCCTCATCCTCTTCCTCTCTCCTTCAACACAGTCGACCACCTCCATCTCCCCTTCTTCTTGCTGCTTTGAAGTCCCAGCAACTCAGAACAGAAGCCAGCAAGCCGCCGGACCACCACACGCCACTGCCATCAACCTTCGCTCGCCGTTCGCTGCCCCACACGTTTGCCTAGCTGCGCGATCATCTCTGCCATTCCATACCATCCCCCTGCTCCAATCACGATCCCAGACGACCTTTGAAGCTACTCGGGCCCGTACCGTCATCGTCGGAGCTGTTTCGCCGCCAGTCTGCCCCCGCTTGGACCCGAAACCAACCCTTGTTGCCTCCGCTGATTATGTCTCAGCATTTCAACCACCAAAGCCGCATCAACCAGCCCCAAATCAAAAGCTAAGTTAGTGGGTTTTCCAGCAGTCTTCGGGCCCATTTTGAGGTTGTTCCCGACCTTGAAAGTTAGGCCCGCTTTGGAGAGAAGTGAGCCCTGTTGTGTCCTCGATGATTTGCCGATCATATCGCAAAATAAGTGAGTTCAACTCACCAATCCTCACTTAATTGATTAATTGTGCTTAGGGGTTTATTAGTTTAGGCTAAGATGGATTAGGTGGTTAGATTATATTAGATTAGTGAATTTAATTAATTGTCATTGCATGTTAGGTGGTTAGTTAGTGTAATTAAAACCTAGACAAGCTCTAGTATTTAACTAGAGTGGTTTGGAAATTTTCCGGGCTCGTCTCGGCTTCTAATTAGGCTTTATTAGGCCTAAGTTTGATTTTGTGCTATTTATTGCATTTATTTATTATTTTTATTAATTAATTATTTATTTATTTATTTTTCGGAAATTAAACCGGGATGGCCGGTGACCGGAATTTCGTGCTGGTTGCAGTGGTGCTTTCTATATATTTAATTGAGTACTTGATTGTACAATTTAATTGTGATTGGTGTTTGTGGGTGTTAATTTCCAAAAATGGATAATTTTGGTAATTAAGTGGAAAAGTACTAGGCGTCGATCTATAGCGCCAAAAATCTATTTTGGGACTGTAGAAAATAGTGGGAGGTTTAAAAGTGAAAACCTTGTATTTTGGCTGAGGCCGGCCATGTACTCACACACGTGTATTTGTATCAGGTGTGATAAAAAGGGTAAATTGATTGTATCTTTGAAACGATATACTATAATAGCTCGATGACTTTGTATGTCATCTTGAAAAGGAACGATATACTATAACGGCTTGATGATTCGTATGTCATCTTGGATAATAGACATTATACTCAGGAACGTTATGTATGTTAGCTCGATGACTCTTATGTCATCTTAGAGAAGGAACAGTGTGCAATAACGGTTCGATGACTCTATATGTCGTCTTAGAGATAGAACGTTCTGCACGATATGTTATAAGGCTCGATGAGTCTATATGTCGTCTTAGAGATAGAACATTATGCATACTCGCTTGCTGGCTCTATATGTCATTTGGAGATAGGATAATATACTATCTATATTACAAATTACAATGAGGAGTTCTAGATTTTGATCGGATTCATAGATAGTATTGAATAGGTTGACTAAGAGAGGTCGTGATGACATGTAATCGACTGGGTCGATTGATCGATGATTCGATCTGATTTGATTGAGTGATATAATTGTAGTATTTATTATTTGAACTGACTTGTGGGAAGGAATTGAGGCCAATGTAAGTTCTTTGATGCCTGTGTGTGCTTAGGCAGCCCTTAGGGCGTAATTTTCTTCCTAATCGGGTTTTAAGGAGTTGAACTTGCGGAGATATTGTCTCACTAGTTATTGTATAACCATTTTCAAGTTCTTAGAGGAAGTTGGTGGAGGATCGAAAGTCTCGAAGTCTGGGAAGGTGGAGATTGAAGAATCGGTGAACATGTCTGATTAGAGAATCATAGGACATTCTCTTTTTTTAAGTCGATATTTTTGTAAGTAGCTTGGCATTGTACATAAACCTGTTTGTTTATAAAAAAAAAGGCTTGTTTTGGTTGTGATTTGTGGCCCTACTTTCCTATCCCATTGTTTTATTGTTGGGGATTTATATATGCTTTCACATACGTATATTAAAATCAATGGGTCCGCGATGCGTTCTGGGACATCACTATTATATCGACCAAGCAGGGATGGGCATAGGTCCGGAGGATTGGGACGTGACAAAGGGTGCTAAGCATATGGGGATCAAATACTTATCTGTTAAAGAAAAGTTTAGAAACGAAGAGTATCAATTGAGTACATTAGCACAACAAAAGGATTGCCGCCCAAAACATTTAATGAGCATGTTGAAAAGATAGGCATTATTGAATGTCATTAATGTTTGTATTATGATTATATTAAGTTTATGTATTTGACACTTTGAGCTTATTTACGTGTTTATGATATTTCCTGTTTTCTATTTAGTAACAATATGGAAATAGATGAATGTTAAACATGATAATTTCTAAAGAAACATTATAGTTGGACTATTACCATACTTCTCATTTATGGATCATGTTAAGTAAAGTGCTATAATTGTAGTACATAAAAGGGACTATGTCAATTAATGACATATAACCGCTATGACTCACGTTAGTTTTCTTTATTTAATTGTGATTATTATGTGATTGTCAATTTAATGAAAATTTTATAGCATAACGTTATTGTGCGCATTACAGTCTTTATTAAATCATGAAAGGAAAATCATGTGAGCCAAGTGGGAGAATGTAAGAATTATTGTGGTCAACATGATATGATTTATTATATGGTTTAATAATTGTTGAAATGCTATAAAAAATAGAAAATAAATAAATATTGGTTATGATAAGTTGCGACTTTAATAAAATAAAATGGTATAATCCTCAAGGGAAGTTACTGCTTTTCCTAAGAGTGCAACTTTTATGGAAGTTAAAAGATACTTTGATGGAAGGCACCTATTGATAAAACATATAAATAGAGTCTGCTCCTCTCTCCACCTATATAAACAACAATAACTGAAAAGAATTTGGTATTCTCTCCTCAATCGATAGAATACATTAAAGAATAGTGGATTAAGGGAGAGAAATCGGATTTCTTCATTTGGTTCGAGTTCTTCGGTTTTCCACAACGATTATCATCAAGGGTAATTCTATGGATAAATATACGTCTTTATCTATTTGTGAAAAATCATAAAGATCAAAGATCACAGTTTTCTTTTGAATTTCCGCATCAAATAATTATATGTATTTTCCAACAATGAGAAATGAAACATTGCGGTCGTGAGCACTAGGGTAATTGCTGGCGCTTGCAAATGGGATTGATCCATCTCGTTAGATAAAGAGTATGGTGGGATCGAAGACCTTTTCCCTAGGTGCATTCCAACTGGTCGGTCTAGTCATGTCTCCACCATTGCTTTTGTGTGATGACAAAGGATTTTTCCTATCTCGGGACCTTGGCCATTCGTGGAAATCAAATAATTCGCCCACAGTAATCGCTTCTCACCTCCAAAAACACTCGCATAAAGTTTGGAAATACAAGCATACGGCAAGAGAAACCATGTCTAGCTAAAGAAAAGGATAGATCGCCCTCTCGGTTGATATTCCAAATTTGTACAAGATACCTTGTGGCCAAAAAGTTCGAAAAACGGTCATTTTCAAGGCAATTTCAGTTTAGATCCACCTTTCAGATTTTCAGTCACTCGTTTAACAGAAATGATTATGTAAAACATCACACTGCCCCATGAATTGAGAGCGCGATGTCAACATGGTCTGTCAGGTGGTTGTAACTCGGTTGTCTAGCAAAGGAAAGGAAAAAAAAAAAATAGAGATCTCTTTGAGAATGTAAAGAGCAGTCGGAGGCTCTGATAATGAGCGGCTTTGGAAATCCAATGGCTTGATCGATCATTAGTATCAGAAACTACATGATCTTTCTAGGTGGAAGTATATGACGAAGCAGTCTCTACACTCCTTTTCATCTATTTTGGAAGTTCACTTTAGCAATGGCACAAGCGAATATGGACGTGAAAATCAGCGGAAAGGCCAAAAGCACGATGGCTACGACGTAGAGTTGATTGTACTGATATCCGAAATGACTTTCCAGGAAGGCGCTGATTGTTGTCTGTTGTCCATAGACTGTGATCTCTTCATGGATGTCTCCATATTGTGAGGTAAGCAGACCTCTCAAGGACCACGCATTCGGGCATATCCAGTAACACCAACGCCACCACACCGGAATATCCTGCCAAAAGGGATGGAAAAAAGATTTGATGTGTTAAGTGACAATCAATATTCATGATTTAGCGTGACAGATATGCTTTCGTCGTTTCTTGATAGGCTAGCAGAAGTTGAATTAGAGACTTACGGGTCCAGGAATGAGGAATCCAGAGAACAGATTGAACAAAGTGTAGGAAAGACTCGCGAACAATGCAGCCACTTGGTACGTGGGTGTCAGTGAAACCAGCATCATTCCATAGTAGTTGAAACAGAGCAATGTACAAAACATGGTGTAGAAGTACCAAAACACTTTATAGAATGAGACGTAGAAACCTATGGCAGGGAATGTGATCAGCACAAACAGAACTGCTTGCAGGAAGAGGTATGGAATTTCGATAACCACCTGCAACATGGGGCATAATATCCTTGTTAAGATACGGAAGAACAAGAAATATATCAGTAATTAGTCAAGGGAATAAATAGCAAAGGAGCATGATTCAGAGACCTGAGCAAATGAATAGGACCACGATGAGTACATTCCGGCGAATCTTTCCCTGTAGACAACAATACGTTCGGTAGCAACAAATGGCAGAACCGAAGAGCAGTTGCCTATCCCGGCAAATTGCACAAAGATAAACATTGATCCAAGTATGTTGAGAAGATCCTGCTCGTCATTTCTTCAAAACAAAGAATCATGTTTAAGGATCATAAACGGTGAGTTTTACAAGCTCATAATCCTGATGTTAGACAAGCTGTAAAAGATTTTTGCCAGACTAACTGGGTTTATGAATGACGACTTACATATTCTTTCCCTTCTGCCAAAGGAGAGCAGCACACAAGAAGGAAGACGCTGTAATGAAAAACAGGCGCACCAGGTTGTACTTGGGGCTTCTCCAGTAGGTTAAATGTTGTTTCCACAAGCATGTTTTGAACTGCTCCCACCTATTTTGCGGGAAGCGTGCAGAGAAACGTATTTCTTTTGTGCCAGCCGCTGGCAAACTGAGCTCTCTAACTAATTCTTGATTTGACCTATAGAGATCAACAAAATGCATCAGTAGATATCATTTTTTCCCCATTGCAAGCACAAGAAGCATCATTTATGAGCACATGTTGTCATTTTCTGGTCTGCACTCGAAGATAGCATCACATGACAGACAAAAGCTCTGACTTATGCAAATTGTGCGCTAAATGAGCACTTAACGTGTGCTTAATATGTGCTTTGAACATTAGTCTACTGCATGCTTACCTGCACTGATCAGACTCCTTATAAATGATGCCATAGTCTATACCAAGTTGAGATTCTAGGGAAGGACTTGTGATCTCCAGCATCCACGTTGCAGGATTGTAATTATCCTTGATCTTTGGCACTCCAGGAATACTCTGGACAAGGGAAATGTAGGATTCACTAGTGAAGCTTTCTTAATTCATCTTAAGTTTTTTCATCTCCAGTGTAGAGTACCTGATAAGACTGTTCAATAGTTCTGCCTATTTCTTATATTTCATCCGTTTGGTTATATCAGCATTGTTTGCAGCTTATAATAGAAGCAATTCATAAGTAACAGCGTGAAAATTATGAAAAAGGAGTGTAAATTGAAGAGCTCACGCCTGAGGTGTAACACTAACCTCAAAATATTTAATAAGCTTGTTCGAATGCTCGCCAAGCTCTCCAGAGTATATAATTTGGCCTCCTCTTTTCATCAGGATCAGCTGCATAATTTATCAAATGTGACGTGCTTCAGTCATGTTCTTCTCAATCATTAATGCAGTTAAAGAAAATATGTGGAGTGAGTTGTGCATTGTGGGGGAATTGATATGTACACTGAAACTTTATTGTATAAGTAAAAATTTCAGCGAGTAGAAAGACTATTTTTGATATAAATGCATTAACAATTTACCTCGTCAAAAGCCTCGAATATGTCAATGCTTGGCTGGTGAATTGTACACACAATTGTCCTCCCTGTGCTAACAATATTCTTCACGACTCGCATTACAATGGCGGCCGCTCTGGCATCAAGACCAGAAGTAGGTTCATCCATGAATATGATCGACGGGTTGGCGACAAGCTCCACTGCTATAGTCAGCCGCTTACGCTGCTCAGTCGATATACCGGTTACACCAGGAACACCAACTATAGTACCTTTTATGTCATCTAGCTCAATCATTTCGAGTACTGCAGCCACAAATTCCTGAGTGACACCAAATAATTCAGTTGCAATGCAGGTATAGCTACTAAGTAGTGCAAAATCTCATCACTCGATATGTGATGCAAGTGAACGATTTTTTTTTTTTTTTTTGTTCTTTCTGCTTGCTGATTTGATCAACATGAGAATATCTTCTGTACACAAGTTCTTTGTGCTTCCTAGACATCCAAATGGTATGCTAAAATCTGTCCAGTTGAGCAAAGATTTAGCTGTTGATTGGCATGAAACTGGACAAGACTGTCAAGTTTTCTCCAACAATCAATTAAAAAGATTGAAAGTCTCAAAATGTGATGTACAAAAAACTTCCTGTTTTATCCATTTATAGATAGCTCTGATGCTCACTCTGTTTTATCCAAGTTTCATTCCTGCTTCAACATCAAAGAATAGGGTTTCAAAATGATCTGCATATTCTATCCAGATGAAGAAATCTTACAGCTCTTGTATTTTTTTCAATGTGGGCCGGCAACCTCAACCAAGCTGAGTATGCCACTGACTCCTCAATTGTGACTTGTGGAGAATGTATGTCGGTTTGTTCACAGTAGCCAGATATTCTGGCATACGCGGCTTGAACTTTAGGATACCCTCCAACCTTTATATCTCCTTCGATAAAACCGCCAGTTTTCCTTCCTGAAAGAACATCCATCAATGTTGTTTTCCCCGCTCCACTAATGCCCATCAAAGCCGTTAGGACTCCGGGTCTGAATGCTCCGGTAATATCTCGAAGAAGCTGTAGTCTTCTCTCTGGGAAACCTTGCTCTTTCAGTTCCTGGGAAACATTGGAGGCTCCGTTATGCCAATCATTAATTGATATGATATGCACAGCAAGACTTATTTTCAGCAACTGAAATGTCTCACCTTGGGTGTTTCGACAAAGTACCGGACATTTTCGAATGTTAGAGTTGCGGGTTCAAATGGTAAAACCATCCCTATCCAATTTCAAAATTGTAATTGTCACTGGTACCGAAGGCAATGGAACCTTATTTATACTATTCACTAGTATTCATGAATGTATGATATCGACCATTCATTTGCAGTTTTGCAGATTCTAAATAGATGATAATCAACTAGCTGCTTATGAATCTTCTTACCTCTAACTTTTGTTTCTGCGGTATCTTTGTTAGCCACCTGTTCTCCTAGAGTAGGACCGTTAATGTCTCTGTCTTTATCCAGCTGGGAGAGCTTCTCACCAGAGACAACAGCTCGAGATCTACTTGGAGCTGTGATTAGCCGATAATATACGTTAGTGAAAAAATGTCAACCGCTGAGGTAATTCTAAGCTTGCATTTTCAATTACCTTTAGAAAAACTCAGAGCACAGGTGAACCCAATGTTGAAAACCATCCAAAATCCAATCAAAGACCCAAGTGATATCCAGTAAAAGTAGTCGCCATAATCTAGACCACGCTCTTTGAGCACTTGCTGCCCCAAAGTGCCATTAAGAGATGAAACCTGTGAAGGATCATTAATCCTGTCAACTACTAAACACAACCATCGTCATTTTAAATCCACTCTTGTAAGACTGGTCTGTTCTTCAAGATGTCACCTTTTGCCACCTTGGGGCGAGAAACTCATTAAGGGAAGCGCCTATTTCTGCATATGACAACGGAGAGAACCAGAAGCCCCACTCCAACCAACCGGGTAGAGAAGCTGCAGAGAGACAAGGTTGCTGAGTTCCTATCACTTTTCCAAAGTCCCTACCTTAAGGATCGGTAAAACTGAACTTACGTTTTGGGATGATGAAGCCACCGAATAAAAACAAAACAAGTAAAGAGAATAGACCGCAAATTGCTGCAACAGGTGGATTTCGAACCACAGAAGCTATCAATCGGAACATTGATATCGATACTTGATGCACTAGGAAGAGCAGGAAGATTTGATAAAAGAACCTGACAGTCATTCAATAAGTTAGAAGTGAGAAAAGCTAGAATTTATATCATCTCGCTGATATCCTGAATGTTTGGAATTACCTTTGTGGTTCAGGACTATAACCTACTCCGTAATAGGTAATAGCTGTCCACAGAAACGCATCAAGTAAAGAGAATGGGATTTTCAGAACGGCCGCTGGAATGGTATAAGCCCATGCAGGGTAGAAGAAAAAATCCCGTTGCTTGTAGAAGACTCCAAGTCTAGAAACAGTCATTGCCAGCTCCTGAATGCCAATAACCATGAGTCGGATGAGAGCGTAATATAGGGAACCCATGAAAAGATCCGCATGCACCAAATCGAGTTTCATTCGTGTCCGCAAGAAGACGGTCACCGTTATGACAGCAACTACCACAATCTGCAAAGAGAAACCACCAACTTGATGAATTTCACTTAAAATTCTCATTAACCGTCTCATATTACTGCATATATTTAGTCCCAATCGGCAATACCTGTGCTGATTTGAAGGCATGAACAAACCAGTTGCGCTTCATGAGGAGCCATTCTCTCGAAAGACACGCTTTGAACAACTCCCACTTTTTTAACGAGTAAAATTCGAAAGATAAGGCACTTCCGTGAAGCTCAGATTTCTCAAAAGGCCTGGCAAGTTCCTCGTCTAGTTTCTTTGCCATCGGAAGCTCTTTAAACATCCTCGCAAACATGCTTGGAGATATGAAACTATAAGTCCGGTCTTTGTGATGCCAGTATTGTGCCTGGTCTTTTTCTGAAACTACCTGCGAAGAATTCCCAAAAACAGAAAATGTCAACGCTAACCTTGCACAGTTTGTACATCCCTTTATAGATCAAGAGTGCATACTTCTTGGAGAAAGTCAGCAATGCCTTTTCTAGTTGGGCACTTGAAACCACAGTGTTCAAAGAACTTGAGAACTTCGGTCCGAGGTCCATGGTACACTGTATGTCCCTCTGCCATTAAAATAATTTCATCAAAGAGATCATAAGTTTCGGGTGCTGGCTGAAGAAGCGACACCAAGATAGTGAACTTCGTTATGTGTGCCAATTGCTGCAAGCATGAAATGATCTGAAAGGCAGTGGAGCTGTCCAAGCCTGTTGATATCCCGTCCATAAATAAAACTCTCGCCGGACCAATTATCATTTCCCCTGGAAGAGAGGACACTGTGAAACATCTATAATGAAGCCTAACACTTCCAATGTGACATAGGAGCTGTTCCTATCAGTTTCTCATCATTTGCTGACAGTTCACATAAAACTAACCAGTCGTTAACCTTCTCTTTTGGCCACCGGAAATTCCTCTGTTCATCGCATCCCCTACAATTGTATCTGCGCAGATATCGAGTCCAAGAACCTGGAAAGGTTAAAAATGGTCAAGGAGTGCAAGATTGTGTGTGAAAAATAAACTTGGTATTCGTTTTTCTCATTGATACATTACCTTTAATATGTAGTCTGTTTGGAGTGTTCCTTTCAGCCCTCCTACTGATATTGCCTGTTCATATTGCATAAAGTCATCAGAAACCAAAGGAAAATTGAAAAATCCAAAAAAGATGAATCTGACTTTGTTCAAATGTTAACCTTCATGTATGTGTCTATGCTTGGCTCTGGATTAATTCCTGCTTGCTTCTCCCTTTTGCTAACTTCTTTCAATATGTCTTCAACCAAAAGCAACATAAACGGGATCAGAAATGATCACCAGAACAAACAATAACTTCGCCATTGGAGAATGAACTGGTACCTGCTCTTCCTCCAACGCCTTGACAGCGTGCAGAGAAGTCGAGCGTCTCCCTCACAGTCATCTCGGAAATATGCAAATCGTATTGGCTTATATAGGCTGAAGTCTTCTGAGGAACAAACTCATTCAGTTTGTAACCATTGTAGGAAATCTCTCCCTTGACCTTGATCATACATCATTTGTCAATTCCCGACTTACACTTATGCACGATCATTTGTTTCTGAATATGCGATTAAGTATAGTAGCTATTCTTGTCAGCACGGAACATCTACAGTAAACGGAATACTGGAAAGGTAATACCTTGAGCGATTTCTCTGATTTGCCTGCTAATGCTTGTAATAAAGTCGTCTTTCCGCATCCTGGCGGACCAAGCAATAGTGTCATCCTGCAAGAAATTCCGAGAGGTAAAGGTTAGCCGCATAGCCGCATCATGTACATCAACTTGTGAATCTAGAACAGTGTTAGTCCAAGCTTTACTGACCTTGCAGGCTTAAGGACGCCGCTAATGTTCTTGAGAATCTTTATCTTGTCACCCTGATTCTTACAGCCAACCTTGCTTGTTGGAGCCTGCTTCACAGTAAATAAAAGGGATCATGGTTCCTGTGCTTATGTCCGATGAAGTTTACCGGAATGGACTAAAATAGCTTTTGATGGAATGGAGGAACAGTTGCATGAGCTAATAATTTTGATATCAAGTACTCGAATTAAAGATAAAAAAAATTCAATTTATGAAAGAGTACATATATTAATTCCCCATAAAACTCTTTAAAATATAAAGTAGGTGCAACGGGATTCTGCATGGTTTCCTTAGGAATTTGTTTTGCGAAAATAGGTACTTAGTCTTCCATATAAAGACCCGGTGCAACCCGTATGTTTCACCCGAGTGAAACATTTGAAACTAGATGTTTTTTAATCTTGTCCCATTGAGATGGATGTTCTAAAACTATCAATTCCCTAACAATAAGATCCATATGGAGCACCTCCCTATTGTCAATGTCCTGTTCTAATGTCTTGAAAAGGAAAAATTATCTAAAAATTTCTAAATCTATTCCACTTTTATCAATTCAATAATAAACCTTTCAACCACTGGGGTTTGTCCCAATGGCCGCCTCTTCTTCTAACATGGAAGGGAGAGGTGGGGGTTTCAAATCCCCACCTTTTCAGAGGGTTAGGCCGAGATGAATTAATTTCAAGTGTAAGTTTCAACTCCCACGCCTTGCAAAGAGCAGGGTAAAAGTTTGAGTCTTTTGCATGTACGATGATTAGTGTTAACGTGGATAATTTTTTAAAATTTTCTACTTTATTTATTTAATTTTCTTTTGCTTTTTCTTTCTATCAAGTTCAGGGTTGCTAGCCGATTCTCATTGGTCACAAGCAAGAGCCATGACTCTTGCCCGTAGTTAGTGAGGGCCCTCGCTTGCCCAGTGGCGGGCAAGGGTTGGCGGGCTCTCGCCTGTGATCGGCAAGGGTCAACCAACTCTTGCATGTGACTAGCAAGGGTTGGTTAGCTAACCTCCTCATCTTGATAGAAAGAAAAGGAAAAGAAAAAAGAAAAGGAAAAAAGAAGAAAAAATTCGCTGTCCTCCTTTAATGTCCCCCAAAAAAAGACTTTCTTTGAAATTCCACCCATCCACGGGAGCGGACTATGTTATCCAACACAGTTTTCTACGGCGGATAACTCGTTCTTTGGTTCTAATCAAGTCGTCCCGGACGAATCTCTGAAAACGAATAAAGCGTGGACGAGAGAGAGAGAGAGAGGAGAAGAAGAAGATGGAGAAGAAGATCTCACGTAGAAAATGGCCTTGAGCGCGTTCCAAAGATTCGGGACGGATTCCCCATGAACCGCTTCGCCATCAGCTTCTATGCACAAATCCTGGTATCGCACCTCCACTGTCGGCAATTCGAGACCCACCCTGAAAATTTTATATCATTTTAGCCGCACTTCGGCATATCAAATTGTCGAAGATGCATGAAACAAAAAATATACAAATAAATAAAAGGATCGTCCGCCCTTTTAATCCTAGAGCAGTAATATCAGAGCTGAGGTATAGAATGTCTGCCTCTGCAGTCGCTCCCGGAACTTCTGGAGCAGCCGCAGGTTGTCCTCTTCGACCTTCTTCAGCAGGCCGTCCATGAACACCCGCCTCTCCAAGTCCCTGAGCCTAGCCACGTCCACCACCTTGCTGCCGAGCACCACCGCCCTCATCCGCCGGTACGTGGGCAGCCTCTCGATGGCCGCCCACCGCAGCTCCAGCTCGTCGTCATCCTCCCCCTGCCGGCGGTCCTCCTCGCCAAACGCCGACTCCACCTGGCCCTCCTCCAAACTCACCGCAATGCTTCTGAAGCTGCTCGAGGTGCGGCGGTGTGGCGTCAAGGAGAAGCTCGTGGACGAGGCCGGCTCGTCGCTCATGGTGGACGATGGCTGCGCCCCCCTCGATCGCTCTGGACCTTTTGGGACAAACGTGGGGATATGTTCCGTCTTGTGGCGTGCGGGGGGACGCCACATCAGTGCATCAAAGTGCGGTCGCTTTCGCGATGACGGTGAGATGCTAAGGAGAAGGCGAATCTGGGGGCTACTGACTAATCACCTTTAGGACAAGCGTTGTCCAAAGGTTTCGTGATCTAAATTTAGAAAAAAAAGGTACGAAAAAATAAATTAAATTATTGTGGTCTGACGTCTGGGGTAGACGACAAACTGTATTCTGCGTGGACTTCCGCACAAGGTTCCGTCGTCTCTCTTGCGAGATTCTATTAGGTTATTGAATTGACCTCGCCTAGATGTCGACTCGGATCTGAACAGAAGTGAATTTTATATTCCGAAAGAAACGGAAGTCGTCTCGGATCGTCTCGGAAAGCGTCACTATCAACGCACGCGCATCTTCTTCCGTAAATCACGAAAACGTGACTAACCTTTGCACTCGGCGACGGAGCTTCTGGAGGAGCCGGAGATTGTCCTCCTCGACCGTCTTCAGCAGGCCCTCCACGAACACCCGCCTCTCCGCGCCCGTCAGCTTCGCCACATCTGCCACCTCCCGGCCGAGCACTGCCGCCCACAGCCTCTGGGATGTCGGCAGCCTCTCGATTGCTGCCCACTGCAGCTCTAGCTCGTCGTCATCGTCCTCCCGCCGCCGGCAATCCTGCATCCGGTTCTCCGAGTCAGTGACTCTTCTGAAGCTGCTCGAGGCACGGCAGAGCAGCGATGGAGAGCAGCTCCAGCTCCCTCTTCGCTCCATCTCGGGGAGCTCGATTCTCCCCGGCTGATCACTCGTTGTCGATGGCTGTGCCATTTCGGTCGTTCTGATCTTTTCGGGCAAATGCAGGCGGAGCTTTTCTTATGTAGAATCCGTTCGTGCCAATGAGAAGGCTATGGTCAATTTAGCCACTTTTTTTTAATAAGTGGCATTAATAGATTTCAAACTCCAGAATCAATGCATATTTTCTTCTTCTGGGGCTGGCACACCTCGTGGCTACCCGTGCTGTGTAGTCAACTTAGATCGCCAAATTTCAACTTTTGCAAACGAGATTCCGCAACTTGCAATTTGATTGTATAACTACCAAAGGGTTAGCCTTCCTTTTGGAGTCTGATATGAAAAGGGTTAGCTTGATTTTTGAGAATAAAATATGATTTCCTTATGATTTGAACAAGAAAAAAAGATTTCCAACAAGATCTCAACCTACCTATTGTTGATTAAAAAAATGATCGGAACTTGCGATCGTGAAATAACCGGTACACCTATCCCATTAGGAAATGGGAACAATCGTGGAGTTTCTCCATATGCTGGTGACAGAAGTGGCCGGCCGCATGCCTATACTTTACAAAGCCGGACTCACTTTCAGGATTAATTGGGAATTTTTCTTTATGATTTGCATTTGGTGCAAAAATTCAAATTGGTCGACATCATTTTTGAGAAATACATTAGCAAATCAATGAATTTGGATTGGGTCAAATGCAGCCAATTTTTGCTCCTGAAACCGTTGACCGATTAAAAGCCGTCTGCAACTCAACGGTTAAATTGGCGTCACAGAAACTAGAAAGGATATAAGATCTCGTTGACCAATTTATCCATTAAATCAAATGCTTTTTTGGTCTTGCTCTATTAAATAATTCACAAATGCTTGCCAAATTTTGGTAAGTAATCACAGTTTTTCCCAGGAGTGTTGCTTCCTTTGGTCCGCCCACCATCATTCATTCATCGGAGTGACGTCTTCAGATAAAATGTAAATCAATTCACTAATAATTAAATTTTTTTCCATCTCTGTTCTTAGGATATGGAACAGGAACTCTTCTGCAAACGATGAAATTTTTTATTTTTATTTTCCTTTCCTATTGATAGTAGCTACGAGAAAATTCTGCATGTCGAAAGGAGAAATTACGCACCATGAGGTACTGAGCTACACTGATGTGATGGACCAGCCATTTGCCAGTCTAAGAACTCGTTCTCCACCATCTCCCTCAAATCGATTGTAAATACCATCTTTTTTCCTATTTAATTTGCTAACAGATCCATGATTTGACCCATTTCAGTCCACAAATTGGGCTCAATCTGCCGATAGCGTTCGATCACCTAAATATCATATTTGATTAAAAGTGATATGTCACTAAATTGAGCAATTTTCTTTTTCTCAATAAAAAAGGATGCGGAATTATTGAAGTATGACGTTGGAGGTTAGTCCAAATGCGATGGCTGAAATTGACCATTGCATCAAGAAACCAACTTAAATAACTAAAACCGTAAAATTACGAGATACTAGGTGGTATTGATACCTTACCGACAGTTCTTGTCCAAGAATTATTCTACAAATACAGTCTTCAATCCCAACAATTCAAATAGCTTATAAACCTTTATGTTAAAGATCAAAGAGTGATCATACAAAAAACACCTCTGTTTGTAGTCCTTAGGATGATGAAGAGCATTTCTTTCTCTATTTGGGCGAGCTTGATCCGCATGGACGAGGCTGGCTCATCGCTCGTCATGAACGGCTGCGCCATTTCAATTAGTTTAGCTCTTTTTCGAGCAAATGCAAGCAAACGCTTATTTTATAAAGCAAGAGGCGCATGCCGCATGAGCAAATAAAAAACACAATCCCATTCCTAAATTCCAGCAAGGTGCCAGTTAGTGCGTTAAGAAGTTTCTTGCTCTATCTGGGCGAGCATGATCCGCATGGACGGGGCTGGCTCATCGCTTGTCATGAACGGCTGCGCCATTTCAATTAGTTTTAGCTCTTTTTCGAGCAAATGCAAGCAAACGCTTATTTTATATAGCAAGAGGCGCATGGCGCATGAGCAAATAAAAAACACAATCACATTCCTAAATTCCAGCAAGGTGCCAGTTAGCGCGTTAAGAAGTTTCTTGCTCTACACGTGGAACAGCATAATATCAATGTCGGTTGTCTATCGTCGTGGGCAGATTAATTGAATTGACTTCACAAAGTTGACTTGAATCATTCTAAATCAATGCAAGTCATTTTAACATAACAAAGTGAGCATCAATATAGGCTCGTTTTCTTTGAAAAAAGTGGTGTGCCCAATCATCATCATCATCATCATCATCATCATCATCATCGTTCTTCTTATGGTTATTCTTATGGTTGTTGTTATTGTTGTTGTTATTGTTATTGTTATTATTATATTGAGAAAATCAATACCAAATCCTGAATTATTTAATAACTAATGGTGAGAAAAATCGATCATATTATCATGTTTTGCCTATTTGCTTAGATATACTATAATGCAACTCTATCATGTTGTTCCTACTATCCTACCACTTCGAATCAATCTTATTATCATGTTTTGCCTATTTGCTTAGATTTACGATAATGAAACTCTATCATGTTGTTCCTACTATCCTACCAATTCAAAAATTCACATAGCATTGTTAGTTTGCTTTTCCAACGTTGAATTTTAACATTAGCTTTTAGCAATAGATTGGAAGAAATTTACTAGATTACTAAACACTTTTGAATATTCATTTACATGGGACAAATCATTCGAGCATTGTATATCTAACATAAATGCCATCTTCCATTGATAACAAAAAACCCTCTGTGAAGCACAACCCACCTTGATAATTAGTGTCAAGGCACCAAACATGCCGGAAGTGTCGAAAAGGATGACGGGTGGATTCCATCCAAGTTTCACCTAGGACCTATTCGTCTGAATAGATTTCTTATTATTTAGAACTTGGAATCTATTTTGCATACCATAAAATCTAGAATCTACTCTATCACAAGTTCTAAGGTCATCCTACTATCGGCCAATTTCTTTTTCATCTTTAGTTAAGACTAATTTGCCAGTTTTTTTTTTCCTCATTTTGACAAGAAACAAGGACTAAAGTCACATAATTTTCCGGACTTTTTAAGTGCACCACAACCAAACAAGGACTCGGTGGCTATTTATAGTTGTTGATAATCCATAGCTTTGCCTTGGCTTTAGCAAATCAATTCAGATTAAAGTAGCAAAGGGTTTAGTAAACAAGGGGTAAGCCTTAGACCACAAAAAAGGGGGTAAGCAGTTCCTTGTTCCATTTAGAACCAAAAACTTACTCGTTGGAACAGCTTTTTCCTTTTCTAAAATATAGAACTTCCCACGCATATTCTAGAACCTAAAATCAGACTAATTCTCAATTTTACCCCAAAATTATGCTCTCCCCTATTGTTGACACCATTGAGATAAACTTTTAGTTTTAAGTATACCCGGTCCAGCTACCTTCGGAGCAAAACACACGCAGAGAACAGCAATGGATGGAGTCAATATGAAACGGGTGCGGCTAGCATGACTGTCCTTTGCAGAATGACAATGTGACGGTCGAAGGCCAACCACAAATTTTTTTTTTTGAGGAAATCGATAAACTTTCTTTCCTCAACATGTTTCAATTTCTGACTCAATATTTCCCGTCTTCATCTTTTGTTGACTTGTATGTTTCCTTATCGCAAGCTCTAATTGACAAACAAAATCATAAGAGGGTCCATAGAATTAATTTACTTGAATATGAAGGAAGAAAATATAAATTAGATACTGAAATATAAATTACAAGTGGAAGAATATAATCACTTACTAAAAAGATATCATTGATGTTATCATATAGATCTATTAAATTTCAAAGATGAAAAAACACGTGAAACCTTATTTTTTCAACTAATAATGAAATCATTGTGCAATGAAACAGCTTCTCATTCCTTTTGCTAAAATCAAATTGCTCTAAAAGGACTCTCGATGACCTAAAATTTGACAACAATGAATTATGCTTCTCAAATTTATAGATATAAGCTAAAATTCAATGACAATGAATACCTCTTACTTCTTTGCAATCAAAGAAGCAAAGAGTAATGAACCTTTCTACACAAACTTATTCAATTACAAAATCCTACAATGATCGAAGTTCAAAGTATACAAGACAATCTTCTTCTTCTTTTTAGTTATTATGTTTATTCACATAATCCTTTTCTTTTATAGGAGAATAATATCTATTACAACCAATTGCTTCATACATTTCTTATTGTTTGAATATTTCCATCGAGTCTCCTTGCTTAAGCAAATAATTATTTTTATGAAGGAGGATATCAGCATGTGGACCTTGAGATCACTGATAACGCCTTGCCTTCCCCATGAAATGAAACTACCTTACAAAATCCTACAATAACCGGAAGCTCAAAGTATACAAAATAATCTTTTTTTTAATTATTATGTTTTTTATTTGGAAACAATATTCACGTAATCTTTTTCTTTTATTGGAGAATAATATCTATTATTTAAAAGGTTACGGCCGATTGCTTCATACATTTCTTATTGTTTGAATATCATCACTTTTATTTATTTCTTTAAATAAGACTAAGAAGATTTCCATCGAGTCTCCTTGCTTAAGCAAATAATTATTTTTATGGAGGATACCAGCATGTGGAAGATGGGATCAATGATCACGCCCTGCCTTCTCCATGAAATGAAACTACCCCGAGAAGGTTGTATCCGGCAAGATTGATGAGCGTAGCACATGATACCATTGAGGAATCCAACTAGAAAACCGCAGTGTCCACTTCAAGAACATGTGCTGCAACAATCGCACTTTGGATCTGGTTCTCTATGAAATGAAACTACTCGAGCAGCTTGTACCCGGCAAGATTGATTAGTGATGATACAATTCAAGAAGATGTACTGCAACAATTGCACTTTGGATCTGCTTCTCCGATGATGCTTGAACAGATCATTATCATTGAAAATCTCGCAAGAAAAGATAAGAATAGTCAACAGAACAAAGGAATTTCCATAAATATAATCGAGAAAACAGATATAACTGGATTTGCTTCGGAAAATTACTCATAGTCCAATATACTTCCATAAGTTCCCTAAAAGATTTCATGCTTTTAAAAATGGATGTATTATTCTTCTTCTGGTGCTAGCAAGCCTCGTTGCCATGCGTGCTAGTCCATTTAGATCGCCAAACTTCGATTTTTTGCGCACAAGATGATTCGTTTATATCGTGGACGAAAAAAATGCAGTGTCTGGTCAAAGATGTCGGTCTGAAGACGCAGCAGACAATTGGCGTTGCAGCAACTGGAAAAGCCGTGGCTCTCGCGGGGTACTTTATCCATTAAATAACGTCGTTTAGTAATTAATCTATATAATTATTAAATGCTTGCCCAATTTTATATTTAATCACCATCTCCAAGGATCATATCTTCCTTTCCGCATGCGACACACCAATGGCCTTCTCTGCACCGATCTTGAATCCATTATAATAATAGTCTCTTTTTTTCCTAAATAATTTGCTAATCACCCAATCTTGGTCCATGCATTGCGCTTAACCCATCAAAATCATTCAACCGCTTTAATATCCTATCTGATTGCAAACTCACGTTACTAAAATTCAATAATATTTTTTTGGGAAAATAAAAGAAAAAGAAAAGGGAAGGGAAGCACGCTTGCTTATCTGACGTATATCGAAAGTTAAAAAAGTCTGCAAATCACAATCATTAGGAATGCAAACCGAAAAATTAGGGAAAGTATCTTCGCCGAACAAGTATGAAAGTAAAGATGCCTGATGTGGAGGACAGATTGTATTCGGCTTGGAATTTTTTAGATCGTTTCATTGTCTGTTTCTATGAGATTCTATTACATTTATTCAATTCAATGTTGCTCCGATATTCTCTCTCTACCAGGAAGACAAAGATAAATAGAAAATTAATGAGCCTCATGGTGATGAAGGTAAACACGACATTAGGAGTTTCGGCTCCAGACTACCGCTGCGTAGGCAAGTACAATAGCCTCCCGTACTTAAGGTAAGTGAAGGTGGGTGAAAGGCATATTACAGAACTAGCATGCCTTATGGCACTATCACTGAACTGATAGACTAGTCTTGTACCCCCGGTTTCATTGTCTATTTTTATGAGATTTTATTACAGTTATTGAATTGACTTCACATTGATGTTGACTTGATCCTAGACTAACTTATATTCTAAATCAGTTTAGGTCATGTTTGAATGACAGCATCAACGTAGGCTCATTTTCTTCTGAAAAGGACGCGTGCTTATCTATTCCAATTTGGCTCTAGTGCTTAGCCATTTTTTTTTTTTTTTTGGTCAGTCCTACTCTATACCTAGCTACACTCACTCTCAGACCTTTGCCCTACCTCTTGCAAGGCGTGGGCGTTGAAACCCACTCCTGAAACTTGCGCGTCCCCACCCCATTCCTCCCTGAGAAGGTGAGGGTTTGAACCCCTCACCTCCCCCTTCCATGTTGGAAGGGTGGCCACTGGGGCGAATCCTAGTGGTTAGTGCTTAGCCATTTAAAAAAAAAAAAATTTTAGTAATGAGGAAGCCCATTTTGATAGGTTATTTAGAATCATGAACTATTACATATGTGGCATGGGATTTTATGGGATGCCAACTATTGTTTAATATTTAAATATTCTATTACTTTCCGTCACACTTGGTTTGGTCTCTTCATCTAGTACTAAGCATTATTGACGTATTTAATTGGGGAGGCAAATGAAATCTACAAATATTCAAACTCAAGATATTTTACTCTGATACCATGTGAGATTTTTTGAAAATGTGTGTCGCGACCTAAACTTCGGGTGCACCACCTAAAATTAGGCTAATGAACTATTAAGTCTAATTTAGCTCGGGCTCTCCCAAATCCATACTAATTCGCGACTTAGGTTCAAATTTCTTAACATGCAAATGATTCTTCAATTATAAGTCGCCACTAATCTATTTTTGGTGGGTCGATTAGAAACCCAAATAAAGTAACGGGAGATGTATTTTACTCTTACAAACCAAAGATTGCGAGCTTGGGAACTTGATTACGCTAGATTTCTCTAACACTCTTTCGATACCTTTTTCTTTTATTTGAAAAAAATCTTTGGCAAGTAGCTTGAATTGATTTTAATTTATCTTCCTAACACGTGAAGTGATCATGCGGATGTACAAACCACCAATTTAACACCCAGATAAAGCAGTGAATAAATGGCAAGACTTACCTCATAGCAATAAAAGCATCTGCAATGTTAGATTAGAATTCATATCAACAACCCTATATATGATTTCTAATTAATACGCAATTTCTCAATCTCTTTTAAAGAATTTTCTCTTGTTTAATCAAATCTAATCTATATGCAATGCAATATAACAAAATGACCTAATCTAATGACGGACAATTTTTAACTAAATGGTCCTAGCAACAATAATTAAATGACATGCATTTCATGAATCTAATTCTATATGATTTGTACATGATATTTCTATTCTCTTAAAAAGCATGCAATCTATCCTAGAGAATGAGATGAATTTACTCTAAGACACTTTTTTTGTATTTTTCATGAAATTTGAAATTAGAAAATTGCAAAAATTATCTATGCAAGTTGAGATATCATCCAATTTGTATTAGGAATTAGGTTAAGCCAAATCCTAATTTAAACTAGAACTATCTTAACCAAGTAATCCTAAAATGCAGCCTATCCAGGAGAAATTATCTAAATTTAAAAATTAAACATGCAATCTTATCCTAATATGCAATGATGTATAAAGAATGCCCTAATTCTAATTTTTTTCCTTTTCTATGAAATTCGAAATTAAAATTGACACATAATTAAACATGCAAATTAAAAAAATAACATCTTAAATGAATGCATTTTTTGGATTTTTAATTTTTCAAAAAATTCGAAATTAATAAATTCCCTATGCAAAATAACCCTAAAACAATAAACCTAATCTAACTCAAAAATATTTGAATTTTCTTTTACGAAAACAAAATTGACACGATAGCAAATAGGCAAGATAAGATCGATATTCATAAATTGACGAATCATATCCCGCGTATGGGATCAAATTGGCCAACTTAAATAAAATCGCAAATCGAATCTTGAGCTTGAAATTGGATTGATGATTTTTCGTGCAATTGCGAGTCGGATTTCGGGTACGAAAATCGGACTGTCAATCGCATGTACATTGTGAAATTAGGGATTAATCCCTAATTTAAAAGGCTACTTGAGATTACGGACACCACGTCGACGAAATTTTTGGAAATCAAATTAGATAAAATTTTTACCTAATTCGAATATTAGCTTACGAATTTGGACTTTGCGCAATCGGACCGGGATCACAATCGAGAATGGCGGTGCCTAGTGATCGATGAAGTGCTCACGTGGTGATCTGGCCGCAATGCTCAGCGATTTGGGCCATGGAAAGGCTTGCGGGCCTCGGGGATGGAGTTGCTCACGGTGGGACTTCTCGATATGAACCTCAGCAAGGTTGCATGCAGTAAATGATGTTGACCAAGAACAAGCCAACGGTGTAGACTTGTAGCGCTCGCGAGGAGGCAACTGCCGGATGTGGTTGCTCTCGGAGATCGACAGGGTCACTGAGCTAAGTAGCCGCAGCAGTTGTTGCATATCACCGAGGACCTACAAAGAATGGATCAAGCTTGGCAAGGAGATGATTCACGGTGGACTCGTGCTATGGACAACTAGGCATCGGGATGTCCAGAACCGAACGAGAATCCGAGCTGCGTTTGATGTTTAGTAAACCACAGTGCAAGAGGGGCAATGAAATCATAATAGTGTGGTCTTTTTAACGAGCAAACCCCTTTCAGCCTTCTCTTTATATATATGCACCAAGATCTATGTGGAGGATGATGACTCTGGAGATTCCCAGCTCACTTCCCCAGGTTGTCTTCTTATACTACGCCTGCTATGTGTACCCTCCTCAAGGTCCAAGAGGTGGAGAAATTTTGGGGATAAGTACATTATCAGTACCATAAGTTGTGTACGGCGCTCACTTTGGTGTCAAAAGTTTCTGTCGGATCACTTAAGTGCCAAAAAATTTGAAAAACGATCATTTTAGTGCCAACTCTGATCAGATTGACCGGAAATCCGACGTGGCTCGCCGGAGAGTACAATCAACATTCTTCCTCAAAGAACAACACCAGCAGCGAATGACACCAGCAATAGCACCAGCAGCGCTCCAGTAGTAGCACCAGTTCGTGTTGCAACAACAGTTTACTTTTCCGATGCTGAATTTTTATGTAAGGTTTTAGCAAGAACTTGAAGAAAAAGTATGATTAATAACTTCCAAATATTCTTTTACAATTGACAAATCATATGAGTGTTGTATACTCAAGGCTCACTTTTGTCTGTAAAATTATCCTTACACATTCTTGATTGAAAGAATGACTTGGGTGTCTAGAGTTAACTTTGGAACCTGATTTTTGCACATATCAACCAGCTAATATGACTGTGTGAATTATCTTTTTGTTGAAATTTAATCAAATAGATCCAAAGTAGAAGACCCACAAGAGAATTGCTGCTATAACTCTCGTTTAGCAAAAAAGTAGCTATAGACCAGCAACAACATAGATCCACTAACATACCCCACTAACCAGAACATGTGCGGAAAAAATCGTAAAAGCAAGCCACTTTTTATTAACTAGGACTCCATTATTACATTATTGAAGACACCTAAAAATTAAAAGCACATAAAAACTGAAAGTTAACTACTTCAACACCCTCCCTTAAACTGAAGTTGCAGACAATATGGTGACACCTAAATTTTACCATTTTATTTAGGACTTAATCGTATACAATATTAGGAATTAGTCGCTAAAAAAAAAAAAAAAAAAGAGGAAGCAAAGAATAAAATAAATAGCTTTCATTGAAATGCATCGTGTATGTTTTCTTTAAAATCCATTGCACATAGACATTAGGAGCATCTACATAACTACCACTAATTATTAAATCTAAAATTTAAGAAAAAAATAAAATAAATTAATTAAAATAAAAAATCGAAAAAAAGCGGACCGGGCTAGGCCCAGTCCTTTCGAATTCTCCTCTCCTTTGTATCTTTAGCCACCTGGGCCCAAGCCCAGCCTCTCTTTTCTTTTCCCTAAGCCCAGTCCCTCCTCACTTTTCTTTCCTTCCCCCATGCCAACCACGCTTCTACCAAAAAGAAAACAAGAGAGAAGCAAAGTACGAAAAAAAGGAGACAGAGGATCGCCACGGAGCAGAGGACGGCATGATCCGCGGGTCGGATCAGGCCGGCAACGGCAGCTAGCACCGCAGGAGGCCAAGCGGGCCGGTGCTTAAAAGTGTGAGAGTGGTTTCGTTTTTTTTTTTTTTTTTTTTTTTTTTGGGGGGGGGTGGGGAGGAGGGAGACCGAGAGAGATCCGAGCGAGAGAGATGTTCAAGAGAGACACAGGGAGCCTTGGCCGTGCGTGAACTCCGTCCGACGATCTCCTCCGGACGACGTCCTCAAGCCGACCCGGTAAAGCCCCTTTATTTCCCCTTTCCGGACCCTGTTTTGGGCACACCGGGTTGGGTCTCGCGATCGTCCGGCTCACGCGAGCTCGGACCCCGCCGGTTCCCCATTGAGTTGCTGTGTGTTCTGGTTCGCTTGTCAAGAGTCCCGGTCTGGATTTGAGTCTCAGTCGAGCCGGAATCTCTCGGTCCTCTAGCGTATCGCACTTGTTCGATAGAATGCCACAACGAGATCCAGTCTCCGTGGCTTCGTCTTTGGTTGAAATCGAGTTGTCCGGGCGCGTCGCGCTCTACTGTGATGTTCCGGTGGTGTTGGGTGACCTTGGGCGTCGGCCGTGTGGTCGTTCGCTACGTTCCCATCGTCGTTGTTGTTTGTTCGGTGTTTGGCCGAGGAGGGCATGCTCGGCCGACAACGGTGATGATCTCCGGCCAAATAGTGGCCGGCGGAGGCTCGACGGTGGAAGGGTCGTCGGTTGTTCCGGGCTGCGTCGTTGTTTGGCTGAGTTTCGATGAGGCCATGTTTTGGGGAAGAGAAGACTTCGGGCGTGTAGAGGGGATGCACGAGGGAGAAGAAGACCAATTGGGAGGAAGAATAATAGAAAAAACAAAAACAAAAACAAAAACAAAATATTAAATATTAAATATTAAATATATATTAAAAATTCAAAAATATTCAAAAAAATGGAAAATTCGAAAAATAATAAATATTCAAAAAATTTTCCGAAAATTCAACAACTTTCAGAGAACATTAAAAAATTTTAAAAAAAAATCAGAAAAAAATTAAAAAAATTGAGTTTTTAAAAAAAAATTGAAAAATCAAAAAAATTAAAAAATGTCAGGAAATCCAAATTTTCTTTTGAAAAGCTTTACAAAAAGATTTTATGAGTTGTTTTTTCAAAAGCGGAAGTTTCTTAACTCTAGAGCTGTGCTAAAAAAAAATGAGTAAACTTTTAGGGCTTCACCTTAGGGTTTCAATTGTTCTTAAAGACGAATACTCTTAATTATGCAATTTTGGTATATTGAATTTGGCTTCCCTTTAGTCTAGTTAGGATTAGCATTTATCTTTTCTTTGACGTTAAATTTTTTATTTTTCGTGTAATTTATTTAATCGCTTTTCCTAAAGCGCTAATTGTTATTCTAATAATTGTGCACCTATATGATCATTTCACATGTTAGTATATAGGTATAAAATCAATTCAAATTGCTTGACAAAAATATCTTCTTCTTTTTTTTTTTATTGAATAAACATAATTAAATGCGAAATGGCACTAATTTGTTAATTAGTGTAATTAAGTCTCCAACCATAAATTCTCTGATTTTATAGGAAGTAAGGTACACTCCCATGCCTTACTTGGTTTTTAATCGACTTTAATAAACTAGTGATGACTCCTTATTGCAAAATTTTTATAAACACCCCATTGTCGCTTGGGAGAGCCCATGCCTAATCATGGGCCTTAGATCCGTCCTTTAGGTAATACCCCTAAACTTATTCCCTTTCGGAGGGGTAGGTCGCGACACAATCAGTTTAAAGGAATAAAATAAGCCCTTTCTTAATCTAGAGCATCCAACGAACAAACACTAAAGAAGCTTTCTCAGCTTCTAAAATGTAGACAATTTGAGAGGCTTGGTAATAAATCAGCAAGTTGGAATTTGTCTTTCAACACCTTTCTCACTCCATGGCCAAAATTGTTCTTCATCAAAGATCACATCACGATTGATGATGATTTTCTTGGTTACAAGATAATAAAGCTTGTAGGCTTTTGATTGATCACTAATGCCAAGAAAAACACATTTGACTCACTTGTCATCTAGCTTTTTTTCTCTTCTAATCTAGAACATGGGCATAGGTTGTACACCCAAAAATTCTAAAGTGATCTACAGCTGATCTTTGTCTGCTCCAAACTTCTTCAAGTGTCATATTCAAAATAGCAAGAGTAGGGCTTCTACTCAAAAGATGAATACTCCAATTAACAGCTTCAGGCCAAAAGATTTTTGGAACTCCACTTGCTCTTAATAAACTTCGCACCATATTTAAAATAGTGTGATTCTTCCATTGCAGACCCATTTTGCCGTGATGAATAAGCTGCAATGAGTTGTCTCTTATTGTCATGCTTCGCACAGAAATCCGCAAATAAACCTGAATTGTATTCGCCACCACGACCTATGCGAATGGACTTTTATTGGATTTCCAGAATCTTTTTTAGCAAGTGTTTTGAAGCTCTTGAATGTTTCAAAAGCGTCAAATTTATCCTACAAAAAATAAACCAAAATCTTCTGATTGTAATCGTCAACAAAGGTGATGATATACTATTTACCTCCATTGGAAACTAGAGATGTTGGCTCGCAAATATCTAAATGGACCAATGCGAATGGTTTCTTTGCTCTCCATGCTTTTCCTTATGGAAAATGAGCACGGTGTCGTTTGCTAACAACAGTCTTTGCATATTTCGAATGGAGCAGTGATTGGGGGCAGTCCCTCCACCATCTTCTTTTGATGTGATGTCCATAGTCCACCAAAACTGAGATGTCCATATCTGAAATGCCATACCCAAGTTTCCTCTTTTAATCTTGCAGTGAAGAATGAGTGGGAAGTGTTGTGAAGATATAGTGGGAACATCTGATTTGCAGTCATTGTAACTTGAGCAATCAGACCCACCTCCTTTGAGTATAATTTCATAGCCCTTCTCTTGTAATTGGCCAACACTTAGGAGGTTGGTCTTTAATTCTAGAACATTAAACACTTCCTTGATAGTATGTATTGAAGTCTCTTTAGGACCAATTGTGACCATCCCTTTCCCCATGACTGACACGGTAGAGTCATTTCCGAATTTTACTATGGTGCAGAACGACTCATCTAGTGCAGAGAATGCTTTCTTGTCTCCACACATGTGGTTGCTGCAGCCAATGTAAAGATATCATAAGTTTGAAGAAGTTTTCTCCTTTTCTTAACACACCAATAGGAGTGCTTTTGCTTCTTCCTTTTCTACAAGTTAGTCCTTTCCATACTTTGTGTATTTAAATTGGTTCAACATTTAGATTTGTAATGCCCAAACCTATGGCATCTAAAGCACTCAACTTTGGATTTGTCTACTGACTTTGGTCTAAAATCTATTGAGTGTCGATCTCTACATCCTCGTCCTCTACCTTGAGAATCTCGAGAAAAATAGCCATAAGATCTTTTATTGAAATTGCGGCGATCATTGGTTCCCCTTCCTTTGGTTCTGCCACTATTAGTTCTTGTTGCTAAAGAAAAGTGATCTACAGTTAAGGCCTTCAATGCTTTCTCTTCTGGTTCTTATTATAGGAAATTTTGTTCATAAATCAACAACGATCCTTGCAATTCATTAATTGAGAGTTCTCCAACGTACTTGGCTTCTTGGATAAAACAAACAACAAAGTTAAACTTTGGTGTCAAATATCAAAGAATCTTCTCAACTATTGTGACGTCTTCCGTCTTATCTCCATGGATTTGCATCTTATCGACTATTGCCATTATTTGGGAAAAGAAATCTATGATAGTTTCTCTTGATTTCATTCTAAGCAATTCAAACTCCCCATGAAACGTTTGGAGTTGCTGCCTTCTTGCCCTTGTCGAGCCTTGATATTTCTTTTTCGTGGAATCTCATGTGTTTGGAGGTGTCCTTGCAGAGAATTGTCTCCAAGATGGACCTATTGATAGCCTGAAATAGATAGTTTTTGGCTTTAAGATGCTTCAATTTTGTTGCTTCCAAAGCTATCCATTGTGATGCTGTCAACCGAGCTCCTTCCTCAAGTTCGGCTACCCACTTCGAGCGCGTGGCAACTCTTGCTTCCATACTTATGACCGTTTGATTACGACATCCCAAGAGGCATCACTGGCTCAATTAGCAATAATGATAAAATGCACAAGCGAAAACATAAACAAATCTCCAACCATCATTCAATAGGGATGGTTAAAAACATAATAATACATATAAGTGTCATAAGTCAACATTTCATATACGTCAAGTTCAAAAGTTAAACAGCTAATTTCATCACATACGTCAAGGGCCCGGGGTATGCATATGCCTATAATATTACTAGGACGGTCCAAAAAGTGCTAGCAACCCCATTACTACCTAGGCCTCAATGGCCTCCAAGATCCATGAGTCCAACTTGGCGATCAACCTGGGGATCAGCTCGGGGTCAAACACTTCCCGTTCAAGGATGTCCCTATCCTGGGCATCCCAATTGATGCCTTCCTAAGAGCCTCTGACACCCGACAGACCGTCAAAGCCACGAATGGGACCATGACTCTTGTTGCCCACCCAAAAATACCATGCTACAAATTGTTGTGGCACAAGATTAGGTAGACCTTCATTGACCCAGATGGTCGTGATGTAAAACATGTAGTGTGCGTTGACCCCTCCTGCTACAAGATACTATGTCACCTCCCGATTGTGCTTAATGGGCAGGCCAAATCATATATGATAGAATGGTTCAACCATTTTTAAGGCTTGTAAACATTCAACAAACAGATATGAGATAAATTATGTGACACATATAACACATAATCCTTGAGAAATTCAGTCGTTCACCTTGGAAGCGCCCTAAACAAGCAATTATCTATTAATGACAAAACATGGCAACGCTCTTCTCGCTTTACCCTCACTATTCTCATAATAACAAATCTATTATACAAGGCCATCAATATAGATGCATAGGCAATTCAATAACATATATTCCATGCTCTCAAGTCAAATGCGCATTGTGGTTCAACTCATGCGCTCATGCCATGCAATAATATGGACTTGAACGCATACGAATTTCATGCACGTTCCATACAAATATGTCTAGATTATTATGGTAACTCAAGGCCCAAGTCCAACTCGAAGGTTTGCAGTCATCCAACGTGACCGAGCATAATCTCACCCATCGAGCACGGCATTGTCCTGGGTAAAACACATTAGGATGGTCATTTTTGTAAGGAGTTTTGTTCCGAAACTATTTGCGAACGACATCCCATTGAGTTGTGGACATCCGAACTTAATTGGATATCGTCCTACGTAAAATGCATCAAGATGGGTCGACATCCCGCGTAAAACGTATCAAGGTCTTTGGTAATCACTTGGGCATGCCATCATACAATTCATTTCTTATCTTTCCCATTTAACTCATGTCATGTGACACTCATGCGATATGCCACATCACTCATCAAATGCCACTATCGTACACACGTGCATCATATTACATTATGCATCATATTACATTATATGAATGCATCATTTGATTCATAAAGAACCCGTGGAATATGGATCACTTATCACAATCGGGTAAGGTCATCGTAATATTCCAAAATTATTTATCATGCGTCATTACAACAACAAATGACTCATCTTTTTTTCATATCACAGTGTCACTCCATAACGACACCCGTGACACATATAATATAGGATACCTAACCCACATAGCACATATACACACGATCAATGTTGATGTGGATAATTTTTTTGTAATTTTATAATTTTTTTGATTTTTTTTCTTTTGCTTTTTCTTTCTATCAAGTTTGGTGAGGGATGCTAGCTAACTCTCATAGGTCACAAGCAAGAGCCATGACCCTTGCCTGCGGTTAGTGAGGGCCTTGGCTTGCCTAGCGGCGGGCAAGGGTTGATGGGCCCTCGCCTCTGACCGGCAAGGGTCAACCAACCCTTGCTTGTGACTAGCAAGCACTGCCTAGCAAACCTCGCCATCTTAGAAGAAAGAAAATGAAAAGAAAAAAAGAAATGAAATAGGAAGAAAAAATTCGTTGTCCTCCTCTAATGTCCCAAATAAAAGACTTTCTTTGAAATTCCACCCCTCGACAGGAGCGGGCTACGTTATCCAAACACAGTTTTCTATAGCAGATAGCTCATTCTTCGGCTCCAATCAAATCGTCCCGGACGAATCTCCGAAAACGCATAAAGCATGGACGAGAGAGGAGAAGAAGATATAGAAGAAGATCTCGCGTAGAAAATGGCCTTGAGCACGTTCCAAAGAGTTGGGACGGGTTCCGCACAAACTGCTTCGCCATCAGCTTCTACGCACAAATCCTAATATTGCACCTCCACTGTCGGCAATTCGAGACCCACCCTAAAAATGTAATATCATTTTAGCTGCACTTTAGCATATCAAATTGTCGAAGATGCATGAAAAAAAAAATAAAAAAGAAATTAATAAATGAAAGGAATGTCCGCCCTTTTAGGTTGTGCATGCAACGTTTTATTCGGAGAACTATTTCCTTTCGAAATACTTTTTTTTCTATTTATACTCAGAACAATTTCTGAGTAAAGTAAGGTGTTTGGTAATTATACAAAAATTTTATTATTGAAATAGGAAAATAATAGAAGTGCGTTTAGTAAAAATTTATAAATTTTTGTATTTATTTGTTTTTCTTCTTACTCACCGATCGCCGACCGCGCTCATCGCTGCACGATCGCCGTCTAACCACCAGCGGTCGTGCGACGGCCGTGCGGCGGGCATGCGACAACCATGCGGCAATCATGCACGGTGGCCGGTGAACTATGGGCGGTGGTCCTACGGAGCGGTTAGTGGCAACGGTCGACGATTGTGCGATGGTCATGCGGCAATTGTGCACGGTGGCCGGTGAGTTGTGGGTGGTGGTCCTGCAACGGCGGTTGGCGACAATGGTCGTCAACGGCGGACAATAGTTGTGTGGCAGTTGGCGACGATAGGGTACTAGCGGACGGTGGCGGTCGTCGGCCGATGGGCCGTGGGCGACGGCCGGTGGTCTATGGGTGGCGGCAACCATCGCGGCGGTTGGCTACCGACGGTGCCCATAGGCGACAAATGGTGGCCAATGGTTGGCACGCGGCCAGTGGTAGCCGCAACAAGGAAGAAGAATAAAAGAAAATTTTTAAAAAAATTTTAAAATTTATTTTTAGAAATTATTTCGAAGAATAAGAAGTTACTTTTTTTTTTTTAATTTCTTGTTTTTATTCCAAATCTATTCCCTAACCACTTTTCTATTACAGGAAATAGAAAAATAAGTTTACGTTACTAAACAGATTTCTATTTTTTTTTGTTTTGGAGAACAAAAGAATAGAAGTCGGAAAAATAGAAATATTACCATGTAGGCCCGTAATCCTAGAATTGTTATATCAAAGCTGAGGTATAGAATGTCTGCCTCTGCAGTCGCTGTCGGAACTTCTAGAGCAACCGCAGGTTGTCCTCTTCGACCTTCTTCAGCAGGCCGTCCATGAACACCCGCCTCTCCGAGCCCCTGAGCACCATTGCCCTCATTCGCCGGTACGTTGGCAGCCTCTCGATGGCCGCCTGCTGCAGCTCTAGCTCATCGTCATCCTCCCACCGCTGGCAATCCTCCTCCTCGCCTGGCCCTCTGAATCCACTGCGGCGCTACTGTCGAAGCTGCTTGAGGCCAGGTGGTGCCGCGTCGAAGAGAAGCTCGTGGACGAGGCCCGCTCGTCGCTCATGGTGGACGATGGCCGCGCCCCCCTTGATCGCTCTGGACCTTTTGGGACAAACGTGGGTGGACGTTCCGTCTTGCGGCGTGCGGGTGGACGCCCCATCACTTCACCAAAGTGCGGTCGCTTTCGCGATGACGGTGAGATGCTAAGGAGAAGGCGAATTGTGGGCTACTGACTAATCACCTTTAGGACAAGCGTTGTCCAAAGGTTTCAAGACCTAAATTTAGAAAAAAAACAAAAAAGGTGCGAAAAAGTAAATTAAATTATTGTGGTCTGACGTCAGGGGTAGACGACGAACTGTATTCTGCGCGAAATTCCTCAAACGGTTCCATCGTCTCCCTTGCGAGATTCTATTACGTTATTGAATTGACCTCGCATAGATGTCGACTCGATTCTGAACAGAAGTGAATTTTATATTCCGAAAGCAGCGGAAGTCGTCTCGGAAAGCGTCACTATCGACGCACGCGCACCTTCTTCTGTAAATCACGAAAATGTGGCTTACCTTTGCACTCGGCGACGGAGCTTCTGGAGGAGCCAGAGATTGTCCTCCTCAACCGTCTTCAGAAGGCCCTCCACGAACACCCGCCTCTCTGAGCCTGTCAGCTTCGCCACATCCGCCACCTCACGGCGGAGCACTGCCGCCCGCAGCCTCTGGGACGTCGGCAGCCTCTTGATTGCTGCCACTGCAGCTCTAGCTCGTCGTCATCGTCCTCCCGCCGGCAATCCTGCATCCGGTCCTCCGAGTCAGCGACGCTTCTGAAGCTGCTTGAGGCATGGCAGAGCAGCGACGGAGAGAAGCTCCAGCTCCCTCTTCGCTCCATCTCGGGGAGCTCGATTCTCTCCGGCTGATCACTCGTTGTTGATGGCTGTGCCATTTCGGTCGTTCTGATCTTTTCGGGCAAATGCAGGGGCAGCTTTTCTCATGTAGAATGCGTTCGTGCCAATGAAAAGGCTATGGTCAATTTAGCCACTATTTTTTAATGAGTGGCATTAATAGATTTCAAACTCTAGAATCAATGCATTTTTTCTTCTTCTGGGGCTGGCACACCTCGTCGCTACCCGTGCTATATAGTCAATTTAGATCGCCAAATTTCAACTTTTGCAAACGAGATTCCGCAACTTGCAATTTGATTGTGTGACTATGAAAGGGTTAGCCTTCCTTTTGGGATCTGATATGAAAAGGGTTGGCCTGATTAGTGAGAAAATGTTACAATTTGATATCTTAAGATAAAATATGATTTCCTTATAATTTGAACAAGAAAAAAAGATTTCTATCAAGATCTCAACCTACCTATTGTTGATTAAAAAAAATGATCGGAACTTGCAATCACGAAATAACCGGTACACCTATCTCAATGGGGAATGGGAAGAATCGTGAAGTTTCTCCATATGCTGGTGACAGAAGTGGCCGGCCGTCATGCGCGCATCTTGCATGCATGCCTATACTTTACAAAGCCGGACTCACTTTCAGGATTAATTGGGAATTTTTCCTTATGATTTGGATTTGGTGCAAAAATTCAAATTGGTCGACATCATTTTTGAGAAATACATTAGCAAATCAATGAATTTAAATTGGGCCATATGCAGCCGATTTTTGCTCCCGAAACCGTTGACCGATTAAAATCCGTCTGCAACTCAACGGTTAAATTGGCGTCACAGAAACTAGAAAGGATATAAGATCTCGTCGACCAATTTATCCATTAAATCAAATGCTTTTTGGTCTTACTCTATTAAATAATTCACAAATGCTTGCCAAATTTTGCTAAGTAATCACAGTTTTTCCCAGGAGTATTGCTTCCTTTGGTCCGCCCGCCATCATTCATTCATCGGAGTGACGTCTTAAGATAAAATGTAAATTAATTCACTAATAATTAAAATTTATTCCATCGCTATTCTTAGGATATGGAACAGGAACTCTTCTGCGACCCATGAAATTTTTTTTTTTTATTTTCCTTTCCTATTGATAGTAGCTACGAGAAAATTCTGCATGTCGAAAGGAGATATTACGCACCATGAGGTACCGAGCTACACTGATGTGATGGACCAGCGATTTGCCAGTCTAAGAACTCGTTCTCCACCACCTACCTCAAATCGATTATAGATACCGTCTTTTTCCTAATTAATTTTGCTAACGAATCCATGATTTGACCCATTTCAGCCCCCAAATTGGGCTCAATCTGTCGATAGCGTTTGATCACCTAAACATCATATTTGATTAAAAGAGATATGTCACTAAATTGAGCAATTTTCTTTTTCTCAATAAAAAAAGATGCGGAGTTATTAAAGTATGACGTTGGCGGTTAGTCCGAATGCGATGGCTGAAATTGACCATTGCATCAAGAAACCAACTTAAATAACTAAAACCGTAAAATATCGAGATACTAGGTGGTATTGATACCTTATTGACATTTCTTGTCCGCGAATTATTCTACAAATACGGTCTTCAATCCCAACAATTCAAATAGCTTATAAACCTTTATGATAAAGATGAAAGAGTAATCATACAAAAAAACCCCTGTTTGTAGTCCTTACCCGACATTTCTTCAACAGGGAAAAAGAAAAGGGAAGGGAGCTCACTTTTAGGTCCACATTAAAAGTTGGAGAGTTTGCAAATATAATCATTAACGTTGGGAATCTTTCGTGTAAAATTAGGGAAAGTATCTTGCGTATCAGTGATACACGTAACCTGTTCCATAGATGCGAAAGCGTATGACACGTGTTTAGATTGGCAATTTTTTGATACGTGATAAAACTTGATACCAATTGGAAACTAATTTATAAAATAATTTTATGGCATATGTATGTTGTCATCCAATCATCGCTCTGATATATCGTGCCGGTAATTATGATTGTAAAGAGTGGGCAGTTTTAGGTTCCGTATAGGTTTCACTTATTCGTTAGAACAAGTTCCTCATTTTTTGCAAATCTAAAGCCTACCATGCATATCTTGAAACTTAGAACTTACCCAATCATAAGTTTTAGAGTCTGTTCTTAGGTCTACCCAAATTCTATCTGTATTATTAATTGACCTTTAATGACAATCAGTTATTCCTAATTCGCCGACCATAACTTATATTTATACACGTGAAGAATAAATTCTCAGCCATCAATGGAAGCTCAGACTAGTGAACCCATACGATAGATTGTGTAAAGTTATAAACCAAGAAAAATATAAAAATTTGTTCTAGATTTAGGTTCTAAGTTTCAAGTTCCCAATTCTATCTACTTAGAACATGAAACCTACTCGTTGAGACAGGTTCTCCAATTTTTAGAAGTTGAAATCCATCCTACATATCTTGGAATTTGGAATTGGACAGGTTTCCACTGGTTTGGTTTTTCAATTCTAGATTCACCCTAAAATCATGCTCAAGCCTAATGGCTACTAGATAAAATTCTTGAACAAGACACCCAAACCGATGGAAACTAATTAAACGTTCTTGTGGCTTTTAATGAAGAGAGCGTTGGAAGCCTTTGGGATAGACGGGGAGGAATCATGTTGGAACTGGACCGGTAGTATCCTCCATCTTGCAACTATATATATTTTTCTTTTTAGTGCAATTGTTGTCCTTGGAATTAGGAACTGTTGTACTTTAATTAGTATGTCCATGACAGGGTGTAATGAGAACACACCGTTTCGTCTTGATATGCTATGATGGAAAGACATCCTTTGAAAGGATGTAAAGGAGTCATATAAAAGACTCCTGAAGACAATCATTGAGAGAGTTGACGGAATGTATGCTCAGAAAGAAAGTTCTCATTTTCTTGTCCCATTTCCATTAAAAAAAAGAAAATGTTCCATTTCTCCTTTACTAGAACAATTGATATTTACGCCGTGAAAATCGGATGCTTTTCTCGTAATTGCATTTAGACCAACGTAAAGTATTTTTGTTCATGATTCATTCGCAATTCAACGATCGTTCTCGGGTAAATTATTGACTGCGCATTGGATAGAGATAAGTCGTCTTCCACCGACTTTCTTCTTATAGGAACTATTAGAAAATACAAGTGCCCCGACCCAATTCATCCATAACCAATTGAAGCCAATGAAAGTTTGTTCAAGAAACTAAAGAAAAGAAAAAAAGAACTTATGTTACATGATGCTTAATCATGTGTGATGTGAGAAAGTACATATAATCACTTACTCGACTAATCTTGAAATAATTAATGATATGTTTGTTTGGGAGAAAACTACTTTTAGGAAAATTGTTATTTGGAAATGATATATTGTGTTTCAAGACATCCAGAATATCTCTCAATCTTTATATTACTAGAACGATTACACTTTGTTTGTCGACAATGAAATCATTGTGAACGTGTGGCTCAGAAATCTCTTGTATGAGCCGGGATCGAGCTTTCCAAATTACTATTGCACACGTAGCAAGACTCATTGGCGAGTGTAAAGGAGCACTTTTTAAGCTTTACTAAACTTACAAAGTCCTTAAGATATCCGAGCTAAAAAGATGAATAATTTCCCTCCGATCAAGACACAGAAAAACGAGCATTATCAAGGCGGGCTCAATATCTCCTAAAACCAACCAGTTCCTATTCTTACACTAAAGAGTAACAAGGGACAATAGAATTTTAATCTCTATTGCTCTGGACGCAACGGTTTTGCTTCTTTGGCTGCATTTTGTTTTTAGTAGTTTTTTTTTTTTTTTAATTCAATGACCGGTTAAACTCTCAAAGATTGCTCTGACAAAGTAACCCAACTTCTTTTTAGCTTGATTCCTTTCGTTGCAAACATATTAGACTAGTTAGTTAATTGTATCTAAAACAAACTCGATACATGCACGACACATGCTCAAGGTCTAGTTTGAGAATTGGGACAGAATCAAACACATAAAGGTCCTCAAGTGTTTAAGCAATACACACCTTTGATGGTTGCGATTGTTCTTTGTATGTTAAAGATCACTCTTATATCTTTCTATTAATACGTAGAAAAGTGTCGAATGCATAATTGCTTTTGCTGTTATTTGACAAGAATTGTGGCAATAAGTTACTTTATTGCCCTTGTTTGCAAAATATCTGCTTAATTAAATAATTATGGCGTAAAATCAGACGATAAGGAATTGATTCAGATGTTGTGACATCCTGAAATTCGAGTTCTCTGAGGGATGAATGGATGTGAATTTTGTTAAAACATTGTTAGTTGATCTCACTTGAAATTGATCACTCCTAAGATACTGACTATGAGAGGAAAGGCTAATGACGACATAACTCGTACAACTAAAGAACTTGATATGGGAAAACGATCCGTAGATAGGCAGGCCCATTTCAAAGATGACTAGAAGTCGATTCGCGGACAGAACATAATGGAATGACGGGTGATTCCGTTTACGGTTATTGAGCTCGCGAACGACCCTATGTCAATCATTAGTAATCGTATATTTTGAAATAAGAATCTATCATCCGCAATTTCATGTAGTCAATGACGTCCATGAGTCAAGATGTCTTGAACATGATTTGGCACGAGTCGGTCACGCGTGAACCCTTAAAGTTACCTGTCAGTCTAAGTTGTACTCAAAATGGCATTAGGCGAAATTGACACAGCATGAGAACTAAAGATTGGACTTTAAATTATTGGGAACGTTCGGGACGGACTTTAGATGATCCTACTTCGACAATCAACAGCGATGGTTAAGCCGAGTACTTGGAAAAGGGATTTTTGGATAGAGGAAGCGAGCCTATGAGGACATGGGCCGAGCAAGGCTAGTGCGGGCCTTAGGCTTAAGGTGGGACAGCCACCATGATGGGCCCAAAGCAAGCAAGTGAGCCCGTTGGGCCCAAACCAACTATTCATCTTCCAAGTCCATGGTCCAACCTTAAGCCCATTTGAGCCCAATCAATTTCCAAACCTACTCCTATTCATGGCCTAGCCCATTCATTAGGCCCACCCATTATTTTCAGCCCAAGACAGATTGGTAATTTGTGCAAGGTGGAAATGACCAAATTGCCCCTAAAAGCAAGTGGATAGGGGCAAAGGAAGAGAGAGAAGATGAGGTGATTTGCATGGGGACTTGGGGCTAGCTTGTGGGGCCTTGACAATTGCCCTCACTTCACTCTCTCTCTCTCTCCTCCATTAGCATCATCTTGACCGGATCCCTATCCCCTAGTTTTCCCTTTCTTCTTCCTTCTACGCTCAGCAAACCTTCTTGTGAAAAGCTAAGTTGATTGTTGGCTTCCTAGACGAATCAGCTCCCGTGCCACCCATCACTGTGCTTAGGAGGTCCAGATTGTACGGGAGGACTTGGTTGTTCATTCATTAGTCGGAGCCACTGGTTGACCCGCCGCTCGGCCAGAAGCCAGCGGCAGTCTGACCGCTTGGCCTTGTTCTACTCCAGCTAACCTTCTTGCGAAAACTTGAGTTGTTCGCTGCCTTCTTGTGAGAATCAGCCCATGCTCCACCCACCATCGTGTCCAGGAGGCCCAGACCATATAGACAAGCCCAGTCGCTCGCCGAACGAAGCCGCCGGTTGACCCGTCCGCTGGCTAAAAGCAGCCCCTCCTCAAACCGCCCGAAGTCTGCTTGGTTCCGCTTGTTTTGCCTTTGCAGCCCGTTTTCTCCTATTTCGACCAAGTTTCCACCTAGCCCAGCCACCAACAAGTCCCCCTTCCAAGTTTCACCAGTTGCCTGCCACCCCCTGACCAAAGCTCTGATCAACCGTCCAACTTGTTTTCTCCTTCGACGGTCCAGTTTTTGGGATTTTCAAAGGGAAACAGAGGCTGTGGCTGTTGTTCCAAACCGGGACTGCCTTGGATTGTTATGATAGAGGTCCCCAGGCGTAGCCTTCGTCGTTGCCGCCGCGTCCGTGTCTCCGGCCCATTTAACGAGTGAGTTTAGCTCATAATCATTTGATTAGTGCCTAAACTTGCTTAGTAGGTTAATTATTAGCTTAAGAATTGATTAGTGATAATCTAGAATGGTTACATTAACCTTAGAATGGACTAATTAGTGAGATTTGCACCTTTGTGGATGGATTAGTCCAATTCAGTGAACTTTCTGCAGTTCAGATTTCTAGACCCTTGTTGTTTGCCATTTTTGTAGATAGAAATGGGTTGTAAGTTTAAGGTTGATTTCTTTTAGGAGAAATGTTTTAGACATCTTCAGCTATAACGTATATTTTACTCACGATTTTTAGAGATTTCAAAGTATGAGATTTTAGTTCCATCATTTGCAAACAAAACCTCGGACTGTACTGGAATTTGTGACCTTTTTGGATTCTAGGGGGCTTTTATCAACTCTTAGGGTTCGAATTTCAAAATTGTTTCTTCATGAAAGTTGTTGGTCACATCTTCTAGTTTAACATAGTTAAATTTCAGATCAAATGGACAAGTTTAGGATGTTGAACCAAATTGATTTCGGAAAATTGATTTTCTCAAAACAAACATAGTTTCTATGCTGGATTGAGCGATTTACTAAGCTTAATCTAGAAGGATATGGGTTTATGTGTCTCATGAAAAATGTTTTTTTATGTGTCATTTACAACATATTCAAATTTGGGAATTTTCTAAACTCATTTGATTAGAATTCTGGATTTAAACTTGGAGATGCGCGAGTGGCCTAATTTCTACTAATCATGACAGATTTTAGTTTGGTGATAGCTATTGATTCTTTGCGTGCTTTAATTAGTGTTTTTAATAACTTGCGGATTTAATTTATTAGTTATTTAATTCTGAAAATTTACAGTTCATACAAACAGTTCACGAAACACTATTCACAAAAACATTGTTCACGTGCACTATTCATCCAGAATGCGAAAAGTGGTCTAATTTCATTTGAGTTGATTTTATGAAGTGAATGGATGTATAAATGCATGGACATCTGAATGAATTGAGTGAAGATTTGTGCAATTGATTGTTGGATTGTGAAATTGTGTATTGTTTGTGAAAAGTATGTTATTTATTCAGAAAATCTCGAGTGTCGAGTTTTGACATTAAAAAGAGCTTTTTTTTTTGGTAAAGATAAGAAGACATTGAAAAAGAGTTTTTAAGTACTAAATCCAATAGTGGGGTTTGAAAAGGAAATGTATCAGTTTTTTTGGGATAAGTACACTATTAGTGCCATAAGTTGTGTATGGCGCTCACTTTGGTGCCAAAAGTTTCCGTCGAATCACTTAAGTGCCAAAAAGTTTGAAAAACACTCATTTTTGTGCCAACTCTGATCTGGTTGGTCGGAAATTCAATGTAACACTTTTTTATTAATTTTTGAAGTGATGTGGCTCGCTGGAGAGTATAGTCAGCATTCTAACACCAAAATGATGTCGTTTGGTGTCTCCCCCAATTCAAAATCCTAAATCTCTGGCCAGTCGCCGTCCTCAACGACCCCCGCGCTCGGCGGCCACGGCTCCGACCCCAACCCCAACCCCAACCCTGACAATGGCTACTCAGCGGCCACAACTCCGACCTTGACCCCGACCTTGATCGCGACGATGGCCGCTCAGCGGCCGCGACTTCGACCTCGACCCCGACCATGACGATGGCAGCTCGGCAGCCGCGGCTCCGACCCCAACCTCGACCCCGATGATGGCCACTCGGCGGCCGTGGCTCCAACCCCAACCCTGACAACGGCCACTCGGCGGCCAAGTTGAAGGTCATGATCTAGCCAATGCTTGGGAGGTTGTCAACGAGTGCCTGGCTTACGTTTTCCAGTACCTAGGCTCTGATGACTGGGGCTGGTGCTCCCTCATGTGCCGTCGAGGGCGTTCGAACAACGTCGAGCAATGGCGACTGAGTGAGTGACGGCAGCCCAACGACGGCGGAGGCCGAGCAAGCTAGGTCAGAAAAATGGGATAAGTACACTAATGGTGCCAAAAGTTGTGTACGGCGCTCACTTTGGTGTCAAAAGTTTCCGCCGGATCACTTAAGTGCCAAAAATTTTGAAAAACGATCATTTAAGTGCCAACGCCGACGAACTTGGCTAGAAATCCGACGTGGCCTTTTTTTTATTAATTTTTAAGGCGACGTGGCTCGTTGGAAAGTTGAGTCAGCATCCAAACACCAAAACGACGCCGTTTGACACTTTTCCCCCAACTTCGAAACCCTAATCCCCAAATTGAGCAAAACGACGCCATCTTCGTCTTCTTCTTCCTTGAACACCCACACCAGCAACGGCGGCAGCACGGCGGCGGCAGCAGCACCGACAACACACTAGTAGCGACACCAACAACGCACCAGCAGCAGCACCACACTAGCAGCACTTCCGACCCATCTTCTTCTTCCTCCTCCTCCGCCCTCGCCTCCGATTTTTCCTACAACTTCTTGCTTGAGGAACAATCTCAGTTTCTCTTCACTCACCTGGTCAAGTAATTACAATGGTGACTGAGCGACGGTGGCCGAGCGATGATGGCCGAGGACGGTGGCCGAGCGACGGTGGCCGAGCAACGGCGGACGAACAATGGCGGACGAACGGTGGAAACCCTAATTTCAACCCCCATTGAGCTAAACGGTATTGTTTTCGTGAAGCCATCCACGTAGGACGGCAAAACGACGATGTTTTCTTAAGGAGGACCGAAAACGACGTCGTTTAGAGGCCCCATCGAATTTTTTTTTTTTAAAAAAAAAAGCCACGTAATCATTTTGGCCAGAAATTTTCGCCAGTGGTCCCAAAGTGAGTGTTTTTTCTCCGATTTGGCACTTAAGTGATCCGGCGGAAACTTTTGGCATCAAAGTGAGCGCCGTACACAACTTTTGGCACCATTAGTGTACTTATCCCTTAGAAAAACCCTAATTTCAATCCCCAAATGAGTTAAACGATGTCATTTTTTTGAGGCCATCCATGTAGGACGGCAAAACGACGTCGTTTTCTTAAGGAGGACAAAAAAACAACGTCATTTAAAGGCCTTGTCGATTTTATTTTTTTTAAAAGTCATGTAATCATTTTGGCCGTAATTTTTCGCGGTGACACCAAAGTGATCATTTTTCCTCCGATTTGGCACTTAAGTGATCCGACAGAAACTTTTAACACCAAAGTGAGCGTCATACACAACTTATGACATTGATAATGTACTTCTCCCCAGTTTTTTTTGTTCGAATTAACTGTGTACCCACACACAATTATTTTTGAGATGTTTTTAATACAATGAAAATATGCCAAGATCACCATTTCAATTGAAGCATTTGAGTGCAATGCACGGTGTCTTGGGTCAAGATTGTTTGGTCGTGTGTTGGTTAAGAGAACCTGTCTCGAGCTTTTAAGCTGGATGTTACCCTATTTGGGATACCCACTCAGTGGGACTAGGGTCACAGTAGATTATGGACCTATGCTCCTTCGGGAAAGCCGTCTTTGAGAGACGTCGCCGTGCTCAATGGGTTGAGACGATGCTTGGCTATGCTAGAAAACCACCGAATTTGGGAGTAGGCCGTGCCCTAGAGGGGCGAAATTAACAATTGAATCGCATGATTGATTGAGATCATTGCGCCTTATTATGGTGTAAAATTATGTGGCATGGTATAGGACATGTTATAACGGTTTTACCTTATAATCGAGACGCTTGTAATGGATTGATGCATGATGAGTGGTGCTCTAATGTGCAAGAACACATGAGAATCATGGCATCATTGGTTCCCAGTCATGCATGAGTTGAGCACATTGTTGATGGCATGCATGCATGAATCGATAATGTGTACGGTGTAACAATGGCCAGGTGAGATCACTTGTGACGTAACTCGCATGTAATTGATGAACTGCATTATCTAATGATCATGTGCATTTCATGTATTGTGCTGAGACATAACATGCAGGGTATGGCATGTCGGGTAAGGTTGCACGCGAATCAACTATTGATTGTTAGTTGTTAGTCATGATTTGTTTGTGGGGAGGTTCTAAAGAGATACCCGAGTTGAGTTGGTGTCCTAACTGGGGGCTTAGGGGAGAATTTGCTGAGATTTATATCTCACTGGTTATTGTATAACCATTTTCAGGTCCTTAGTGTGAAGAACCTGGAACTTGAAGCAGAAGTATCAGGAGCATAGATGGCTCAGTAGTTCCTTTTTAGATAGACCTTCTGTGTAAGAACCTAAGGTGTTTTTGAAAGTGTGATTTGATTTGGGAAATTGTTGTTCTACTTTTCTATCCCATGATTGTTGTTGTCAGGAGATTAGTTAATTCGCTTCCGCATGTGTAATAAAAATGAAAAGGGTCGGCGACGAGTCCTAGGAACGTCGCAAAATCCTATCGACCACAGAAAGATATGTGCATGCTCGAGGTTCAGGGCGTGACAAATGTTACCACAATATAAGAGATGAAATCAAGGTCGAGACTTTAAAATAGAGTTCCTTTTATTATGCCTATTCTTAGTGGAAGTATTCAATGAAGTACTGTCTACACTCCTTTCATCTCCTTTGGAAGTTCAATTTTGCAATTGCACAGGCAAATATACACGTGAAAATTAGCGGAAAGGCCAAAAGCATGATGGCTACGATGTAGAGTTGATCATAGCGATAACCATAATATTTTTCCAAGAAGGTGCTGATTCTTGTTTGTTGTCCTTGAACTGTTATCTCCTTGTGGATGTCTCCGTATAGCGAACTAAGCATACCTCTCAAGGACCAAGTGACTGGGCATATCCAATAACACCAACGCCACCAGACCGGAATTTGCTGCCAAAATGGATGATAAAGCACCAAGTAACATGTGTTAAGCCACAAATAACGTTAATGATTGGGTGTTACTTGACAAAATAGCAAAAGTTTGATGAGAGACTTACGGGTCCGGGAATCAGGAACCCCGCGAACAGATTGAACATGGTGAAGACAGAACTCCCGAACACCATAGCCACTTGGTACGTCGGTGTCAGTGAAACAAGCATCATTCCAAAGTAATTGTAATAGAGCAATGTACAGAACATGGTGTAGAAGTACCAAAACACTTTATAGAACGAGACATAGAAACCTATGGCAGGGTATGTGATCAGCACAAACAGAACTGCTTGCAAGAATATGTATGGAACTTCAATAACCACCTGCAACATATTTGAGGGGCATAAATAATATCATTGTTAGAATATAGAAGAACGAGAAATGTATCAGTGTAGCCAAGAGAAGACATCACATAGGAGCATGAATTAGTGACCTGAGCAATTGAATAGGACCACGATGAGTACATTCTTGCAAATCGTTCTCTGTAGACAACGATGCGTTCGGTAGCAACAAATGGCAGAACGGAATTGCTGTTCCCTACCCCAATGTTTTGCATAAAGACATACATCAATCCAGCTATGTTGAAAAGATCCTGCTCGTTGTTTCTTGAAAAACAAAGAATCATGTTTCAGCATCTTAGATGGTTAAGTTTTACAAGCTCATAATCTCAATGTTTGACAAGGTATGAAAGATATTTCGCAGACTAACTGGGTTGTATGAAGAACTTACATTTCCTTTCCTTTCTGCCAAAGGAGAGCAGCACACAACAAGGAACATGCGGTAATGAAAATCAGGCGCACCAGGTTGTATTTGGGGCTTCTCCAGTAGGTTAGATGTTGTTTCCACAAACAAGTCTTGAACTGCTCCCATCTTTTTTGCTGGAAGCCTGCAGAGAAATACATTTCCTTTGTCCCCGCCACTGGCAAATTTAGCTCTCTCACTAATTCTCTGTTCATCCTACAGCGGCCAAAGATATTCAATTAGCAGACATTTTTTTTTTCCCATTGCAAGTACGAGAAGCACCATTTATTTGCACATATGTCATTCTCTGGTGATTACTCCAATTTAGCATCACATAAGAGACAGAAGCATTGAATTTTGCGTCCTTTGTGCTTGATGAGTGCTTAATGTGTGCTTCACGTGCGCTCGGAACATTATACTCTTGTATGCTCACCTGCATTGATCAGATTCCTCATAAATGATGCCATAGTCTATGCCAAGTTGAGATTCTACTGAAGGACTAGTGATTTCCAGCGTCCACGTAGCAGGGTTGTAATTATCCTTGATTTTTGGTACTCCAGGGATACTCTGGACAAGGGGAAATGTAGGGATTCAGTAGTCAAGCTTTCTCAATCCAAGTTAAATTTTTTCTTTTCAAGTGTAGATTATAAGGCTATTCAGTAGGTTTAGTCAATTTTATACGTTTTTTTCTTTTTTTTCTTTTATTTGATGTATCAACTAGGTTTGCAGCTCATCATAGAACCAATTCATACTTAATGACGTGCATATTATGAGAAAGAAGTATCAATTGAAGTGCTCATGTCTGAAGTGTAACAATTACCTCAAAATATTCAATAAGCTTATGTGAATGCTCTCCAAGCTCTCCAGAGTATATCATTTGACCTCCTCTTTTCATCAGGATTAGCTGCATAGTTCATCAATTGTGACATGCTTCAGTTGACATGCTTCAGTTGGGTTCGTCACAGTTATTGATGTACTTTACAAACATATGTGAAGTGAGTAGTAAATGGAGTTCCATGCAATATGCACAAAAATTCTGTCGTCTAAGCAAAATATCTTGTATAGCAGAATAGATTGTCACAGGAATGAATGCATCAGCAAGTTACCTCGTCAAAAGCCTCAAATATGTCGATGCTTGGCTGGTGAATTGTACACACAATTGTCCTCCCTGTGCTAACAATATTCTTCACAACTCGCATTACAATGGCAGCCGCTCTAGCATCGAGACCAGAAGTAGGTTCGTCCATAAAGATGATTGATGGGTTAGAAACAAGCTCCACTGCTATAGTCAGCCGTTTACGCTGCTCGATTGATATGCCAGTCACACCAGGAACACCAACTATGGCATCTTTTATGTCATCTAGCTCAATCATTTGAAGTACTGTAGCCACAAATTCCTGATTGACAACTTACAATTCAGTTGCAATGCAGATTTAGCTACTAATCAGTGCAAAATATTAGCACTCAATATGTGATGCAAAAGACCTAATGTGGCTTTGGTCTGCCTGCTGGATTTGATCAACATGAGAATATAGAGTGTGCAATTGATATGCTAAAATCTTTCCAGTTGAGCACAAGATTTAGCCGTTTATTGGCACTCATCTCAGGAAGACTGTCCACAAGATTTATCCAACAATTAGCAAACAGAGTGACATTTGTATTTCAAAGCTTGATGTACAAACTACTTCCTGTTTTATCCGCTTACTGAAATTCTTCATTTGTGTGTTCCAAGTTCAAGTCCTGCTAAAATATCAAGCAATAGGGTATCCATAAAGATCGGCATATTCTATCCAGATGAAGAAATCTTACTGCTCTTGTATTTTTGTCAATGTGGGCCGGCAACCTTAACCAAGCTGAGTATGCCACTGATTCCTCAATTGTAAGTTGTGGAGAATGTATGTCGGTTTGCTCACAGTAGCCAGATATTCTGGCATATGCGGCTTGAACTTTAGGATATCCTCCAACCCTAATGTCTCCCTCGATAAAACCACTGGTTTTTCTTCCTGAAAGAACATCCATTAAAGTTGTTTTCCCTGCGCCACTGATGCCCATCAAAGCTGTTAGGACTCCGGGTCTGAAGGCTCCGGTAACATCTCGAAGAAGCTGTAGTCTCCTTTCTGGGAAACCTTGCTCTCTTAATTTCTGGAAGCATTTGAAATTCCGTCATGCCAATCTTTTATTGATATGACATGCAAAACAAACACTTATTTTCAGCAACTCCAATGCCTCACCTTGGGTGTTTCGACGAAGTACTGCACGTTTTCGAATGTTAGAGTTGTTGGTTCAAATGGTAAAACCATCTCTATACAATTTCAAAATTGCACTGGCGTCACAAGGCAATATAAACTGATTTAAAATATTGACCAGTACTCACGAATGCATGATACCAACCTTTCTTTTTCAGTTTTGCTGATTTTTTCAATGGATGATAAGCGACTAACTCTTATGAAACTTCTAACCTCTAATTTTTGGCTCAGTGGTACTTTTGTTAGCCGCCTGTTCTCCTGGAGTAGGACAGTTAATGTCTCTGTCTTTATCCAGCTGGGAGAGCTTCTTGCTGGAGATAACAGCTCGAGATCTGCTCGGAGCTGTGATTAGCCAATAAATACATGTTATTCAGTGAATAGTGTCAACCCTCTTAGAGAATTCCTAGCCAGCATGTTCAATTACCTTTTGAAAAACTCAGAGCACAGGTAAACCCAATGTTGAAAACCATCCAAAATCCAATCAATGCCCCAAGTGATATCCAGCGGAAGTGGTCACTATAATCTAGACCATGCTGTTTGAGCACCTGTTGCCCCATAATGCCATTAAGAGATGAAACCTGCAGAGAATTGATAAGCCTGTTAAATACTAGACGCCACCATTGTCATGGGAAATCCACTCATGTGAGACTGGTTTGTTCTTTAGGATGTCACCTTTTGCCACCTTGGAGCGAGAAACTCATTCACTGAAACACCTATTTCGACATATGACAATGGAGAGAACCAGAATCCCCACCTCAACCAACCGGGTAAAGAAGCTGCAGAGAGACAAGGCTGCTAAGTTCCTATCAATTTGCTAAAGTCCGTATAATTAGAATCGATAAAATTGAACTTACGTTTCGGGATGGCGAAGCCACCGAATAAAAACAAAACGACTAAAGAGAATAGACCACAAAATGCTGCAACAGGCGGATTTCGAACCACAGAAGCTATCAATCGGAACATTGACATTGATACTTGATGCAATAGGAAGAGCAGGAAAAATTGATAAAGGAACCTGACAGTCATGAAAAAAGTGAGTGGCTAAAAATCGTATCATCTCTCTAATATATTGAATTTTGGAATTACCTTTGTGGTTCAGGACTATAGTTAACTCCATAATAGGTAATAGCTGTCCAAAGAAACGCATCGAGTAAAGACAATGGGATTTTCAGTATGGCCGCTGGAATGGTATAAGCCCATGCAGGGTAGAAGAAAATATCTCGTTGCTTGTAAAAGACACCATGTCTAGAAACAGTCATTGCCAGCTCCGGAAGACCATTAATCATGAGCCGGAGGAGAGCATAAAATAGGGAACCCATGAAAAGATCTGCATGCGCCAAGTCGACTTTCATCCGTGGGCGCAAGAAGACGGTCACTGTAATAATTGCAACGACCACGAGCTGAAAAGAGTAACCACCAAGTCAATGAATTTTGCATGCATTTCTCATTAACTATGTATTGTGACTGCACATTCTGATTCCAAATGGGTAATTACCTGTGTTGATCTGAAGACATGAACAAACCAGTTGCGCTTCATGAGGAGCCATTCTCTCCAAAGGCACGCTTTGAACAACTCCCACTTTTTTAAAGGGTAAATTTCGAAAGATAAAGCACTTCTGTGCAGCTCAGTTTTCTTGAGAGGCCTGGCAAGTTCCTCGTCCAGTGTCTTTCCTATTGGATGCTCTTTAAACATTCTCGCAAACATGCTTGGGGATATGAAATTATATGTTCGGTCTTTGTGATGCCAGTATTGCGCCTGGTCCTTTTCGGTAACTACCTGCCAAGAATTCCCAAAAACAGAATATGTCAGCGCTATCCCTGCACAGTTCGAACACCTCTTTATTAAGCAAGAGTGCATACTTCTTGGAGAAAGTCAGCAATGGCTTTTCTCATTGGGCACTTGAAACCACAGTGTTCAAAGAAGCTAAGAACATCCATCCGAGGTCCATGGTACACTACATGTCCCTGTGCCATTAGAATTACGTCATCAAAGAGATCAAAAGTCTCAGGTGCTGGCTGAAGAAGTGAAACCAAAATTGTGGACTCTGTTATGTGCGCTAATTGCTGCAAGCATGTAATGATCTGAAAGGTAGTGGAGCTGTCCAAGCCTGTTGATATCTCATCCATAAATAGAACTCTCGCCGGACCAATTATCATTTCCCCTGGAAGAGAGAACATTGAAATCTGTAATCAAGCCTAAAATTTACAGTGTGACATAGAAACTGTTCCTATAAGTTTCTCGTCATTTGCTGTGTGTTCACGTAAAACTAACCAGTTGTCAGCCTTCTCTTTTGACCACCAGAAATTCCTCTGTTCATCGCATCCCCAACAATTGTATCTGCGCAGATGTGGAGTCCAAGAACCTGGCATAAAATCGCAGCGATTGTAGCAAAAGTAGAATTGTCTGAAAAATAAACTTGGTAACTCCTTTTCGCATTGGAAACATTACCTTCAAAATGTAGTCTGTTTGAAGTGTTCTTTTCATTCCTCCTATAGAAACTGCCTGCTCATATAATCATAACGTCATCAGAAGCACTAAAATATTGTAATGAACCCATCTTTGCACAAATATTAACCTTCATGTAAGTGTCTAAGCTTGGCTCTGGATTAATTCCTGCTTGCTCCTCCCTTTTACTAACTTCTTTCAACATGTCTTCAATGAAAAGCAGACACAAAGAGGATCAGCAATGACCACCGCAACTAAAAGTAACTTCAAGGTTGGAGAACAAACTAGTACCTGCCCTTCCTCCTATGCCCTGACATCGTGCAGAGAAATCAAGCGTCTCCCTCACAGTCATCTCAGAAATATGTGAATCATATTGGCTAATATAGGCTGAAGTCTTTTGAGGAATAAACTCATTCAGCTTGTACCCATTGTAGGAAATCTCTCCTTTGACCTTCACCGTACATCGATTGTCAATTCCGCTGATCTTATATATATATATGCATGATCATTGCGTCTGAATATAGTTTAAGTATAGGAGCTATTCTTGTCAGAATGAAAATCTGCAAAAGACTGAACACCAAAAAGGTAGTACCTTGAGGGATTTCTCTGATTTGCCTGCTAATGCCTGTAATAAGGTGGTCTTTCCGCATTCTGGTGGACCTAACAAGAGTGTCATCCTGCAATATTTTCGAGAGAAAAGGATTACGCTGCACAGTAACATCGTATGCGTCAACTTTTGAATCTAAACGAGTGCCTATGCTGAGCTTTAATACTAACCTCGCAGGCTTAAGGACGCCGCTTACGTTCTTGAGAATTCTTATCTTTCTCCCCTGATGCATGCAGCCAACCTTCTTTGTTGGAGCCTGCTTCACAGAGAAAAAAAAGGTCTTGGTTTCCACGTGTATGTCCTATGATTTTTACAAGAACTGTTTGCAATAGCTTGATAGAATAGAGAAGCAGTTGCCTGAGCTAATAAGTTTGTTAACGATAACAAAAAAAAAGAGTAGTACTAATTCCTGGTAAAACTCCTTAGATTGTAAAGCGGGTGCAACTGGATTTTCCATGGTTTTCGTTAGGAATTTGTCTTGCGAAAATAGGTAATTAGTTTTCAAAATAAAGCAATAGTGCAACACGTATGTTGCACCCTATCGACTTATGATAAGAGAAAGATTTGGAATTAGATGTTTTTAATGTATGCTCCATTAAGACATGGATGTTCTAAAACTGCCAATTTTCTAACTGGAAGATCCATTTGCATCACGTAGCCAGTTTGCTGTCCTTCTCTAATGTCCCAAAAGTAGGAGCCTATGTTATCCAAACATACTATTCACAAAAGATAGTATGTTCTTTGACTTTAAAATTGTATCGTCCTCGATAAAACATAGAAAACTTATATCCTATGTTTTTTACCTGAATGGATTGCAAATAGCTTGATAGAATAGAGAAGCAGTTGCCTGAGCTAAAAAGTTTGCTACCAAATCAGCCAATTAAAGATAGCAAAATTAAAATTAAAAGGATTTGCTTTTTTTTACTCGTAAAACTCCTTAGATTATAAAGTGGGTGCAACTGGATTTTCCATGGTTTTCATTGGGAATTTGTCCTTACGAAAATAGGTAATTAATTTTCTATACAAAGCAATAGCACAACACCTATGTCGCATCCATCGATCTACGATTAGTAAGATTTGAAATCAGATGTTTTTAATACATGTCCATTGAGACATGGGTGTCCTAGAACTACCAATTTTCTAACAGTAGAATCCATTTGCATCACGTGACTAGTTTGCCGTCCTCCTATGATGTCTAAAAAATAACCTTCTTTGAAATTCCAATTTTCAGAAAAGGTCCCAAAAGTAGTAGCCTAAGTTATCCAAACATGCAGTCTACGACAGATAATTTGTTCTTTGACTTCAAAATTATATCGTCCTCGATAAAACCTAGAAAACGCATAAAGCTTGGAGGAGAGAGAGAGAGGAAGCAGATGGAGAAGAAGATCTCACGTAGAAAATGGCCTTGAGCGCGTTCCAAAGAGTTGGGACGGACTCCCCATGAACGGCTTTGCTGTCTGCTTCTATGCGCAAATTCTGATATCTCACTTCCACGGTCGGAAATTCAAGACCCACTCTGAGAATTTAATATCATATTAGCTGCACTTTGTCATATAAAATAATCGAAGTTGTCCGCCTTTTACTAGTTATGGAAGCTTTGAACGGGAATTGAAGTATAAAATGCCTGCCTCTGCACTCGCTTCCGGAGGTTCTGGAGGAGCCGGAGATTGTCCTCTTCGACCGCCTTCAACAGGCCGTCCACGAACACCCGCCTCTCCAAGTCCCCGAGCTTCGCCACGTCCACCACCTCGCGGCCAAGCACTGCCGTCCTCAGCCGCCGGAACGTCGGCAGCCTCTCAATCGCCGCCCACTGCAGCTCCAGCTCGTCGTCCTCCCGCCTGCAGTCCTCCTCGCTGAACGCTGATGGCCTCTGGTCCTCCGAACGAGCAATGCTCCTGAAGCTGCTGGAGGGGAGGCGGCGCAGCGATGATGAGGAGAAGCGCCGGCTTCGTCCTCGCTCCATCTGCATGTCCGGCTCATCACTCGTCGTGGACGGTCGCGCCATTTCAATTCGTTTAGCTCTTTTTACCAGCAAATGTAGGTAAACGTTTTTCATATATAGTGAGAGGCGGATGCCGCATGAGCACGTCAAAATGAGAAATGATTGCAATGTAACGTAAGAATAAAAGTTTATTCTAAATCACAAAATATCAAGTCACAAATAATTATAAATTATTGTAAAGTCCACTTCTTTAAAATATAGTGGTATTCCTAAATAACAGCGAGATGCGAGTTAGGGCATTGAAAAGTTTCATTCTCTACCCACGGAACAGTATAAAAGTAGAATGGGCAGCTTATTACATTAATTGAATTGACTTCACATTACAGTTGATAACGTGAGCGTCAATATAGACTCGTTTTCTTTGAAAGAGGTGGTGTACCCATTTATTCCTACGAGGCTCTTTTTTTTTGGTTAGTCGTTATTATTATTATTATTATTATTATTATTATTGCATTGTCAGTTTGCTATTCCAACATTGAATTCTAACATGAGATTTTAGGACAAACGTTGTTTGAAGGCTTCGTGCTCTAAATTTAGAAAAAATGCACGAAAAAGTAAAATAAATTGTTGTGGATTGCCGTCTGAGGAAGACGACAAACTGCATTCACCTGGAATTCCTCGAATCGTTCCGTCGTCCCCCGCGCGAGATTCTATTACGTTATCGAATCGACCTCCCCTAGATGTCGACTCGGTTCTGAAGTGAATTTTATATTCCGAAAGCGATGGAAGTCGTCTCGGAAAGTGTTATTATCAAGGAAAAATGTCACAAATGGTTCATATATTTTTAGTTAATGTGCACTTTCGTCCCTGAACTTTCAATTCGTTCAATTTGGTCCTTGAATTATTGACAAATGTCCGATTTAGTCCCTAAACTTTCGATTGGTTCAATTTAGTCGAACTATTGATAAAATGTTTGATCTAGTCCTTCGTTTTATCAAAGAGGAAAAAAAGAGGAAAAAGGAAAATAATAACGAATGACTAAATCGGACATTTTATCAATAGTTCGGGGACCAAATTGAGCCGATGAAAGTTTAGGGACTAAATCGGACATTTATCAATAGTTGAGGATCAAATTGAGCGAATTGAAAGTTCGGGGACGAAATTGCATATTGACTAAAAATATAAAAACCATTTAGGACATTTTCCCTACTATCAACACATGCACGCGCATCTTCTTCTACAATCGCGAAGATGCGGCTTGCCTACGCACTCGCCATCGGAGCTTCCGGAGGAGCCGTAGATTGTCCCCCTCTATAATATTGCGGTTTGACAAGTCAAAGGTCAAAGAATTGAAAAAAGAAAAAAAGAAAGAAGACTCTATCAACAAAAGAAAAGAAAAAGGGAACAGTACAAGTCTCGGTTCTTTTAAGCGCTTGCGCCAGTCATTCGCCTTGTCAGAGTAGTTTCGGACTTAGGCTCGAAATTCGAAATTATCGGAGATTCGTGCAGCGAAATCCGATTTTTGAGTTGTTGAGCTATATATGTATATAAAAATGATAGTTTGGGGTATTGTAAAACGGGAGGATTTTACGGATCTTGATTTGAGTTTACGATTTACCCGAAACAAGATTTTGAAGTTTCCCACGTTTGATGAATAGTGCATGTCCAGCAACTTTGGACTTGTATTTTGTCGGTTTTCAACTTGATTTTGGAATGGTCAAGTTGGGGTCCTTATAATATATTGAATGAGCTTTCTATTGATTGCAAGAATGGTTGAAACGAGATTTGGTGGACAGAGTCATGACATGACCAAGCTTCGTGCTCCAGCTCCACGTTGTTAACAACTTGAATAATCACTTCAGATATGCGATTTATTAGCGTGTGAGAGTTATTTTGTTAGTGTTTAAGCTTGGTTTAGCTAAGCCATAGTTGAAATAGCATTTACTTGATTTTGATGCCATTTCTCCCTTACATGATAGGAATGTGAGTTCATTGATTCGAGTGAGCATTGTTGTTTGGGTTGGGGCATAGCTTGGTGAATGATGCTGTCTCTTCCATGTATTTATAAATTCATGTCTAAAAAGAGATGAATATTTGAGTATCATACGAGTAATTGAAGCATATTTGTTGCATAAAAGTCTGAATTGAGCAATTACTATCTTTTAATATTTGAGAATGGTTTTACAAAAGGTATTGTGAAATACTATATCGCTTTGCGAATTGGTTTATGGAATGAGTCCTAAGATGATTATTATTCCCACGTGGCTCCTTTTTTTGGTCAGTCATTATTATTATTATTATTATTATTATTATTATTATTATTATTATTAAATGACAAGAAAACCCATTTTGATATATTAATATGGAATCATGAAAATATCACATGTGGGGCAAAGCTCAAAGGAGTGAACCAAATGCAAAATAAACCATTAGGAATAAAGGTGAGAAAAATTAATCATATTTTTATGTTTCGCCCATCTGCTTAGATATACAATAATGCAAATCTATCATGTTGTTTCTACTATCCTATCAATTCAAAAATTCATATTGCTTTGTCAGTTTGCTATTCCAACGTTGAATTTTAACATGAGAATTTAGGACAAGCGTTGTCCGAAGGTTTCGTGCTCTAAATTTAGAAAAAAAAAAAAAAGGTACGAAAAGGTAAAATAAATTATTGGGGTTTACCGTCTGAGGAAGACGACAAACTGCATTCTCCTAGAATTTCTGGAATCGTTCCGTCGTCTCCCTCGCGAGATTCTATTCCAACCTTGAATTTTAACGTGAGAATATGGGACAAGCGTTGTCCGAAGGTTTCGTGCTCTAAATTTAGAAAAAAAAAAAAGGTACGAAAAGGTAAAATAAATTATTGTGGTTTGCCGTCCGAAGAAGACGACGAACTGCATTCTCCTAGAATTCCTGGAATCGTTCCGTCGTCTCCCTCGCGAGATTCTATGACGATATCGAATCGACCTCCCGTAGATGTCGACTCGGTTCAGAAGTGAATTTTATATTCCGGAAGCAATGGAAATCGTCTCGGAAAGTGACATTATCGTCTTCTGCAATCGCGAAGATGCGGCTTGCCTACTCCGATTGGACCGACGAGCGGCACAAGTACTTAAAAGAACGTAAGCTTGCAATGTTCCCTTTTTCTTTCTTTTGTTGATAGAGTCTTCTTTCTTTTTCTATGTTTTTTTTTTATCAATTCTTTGACCTTTGACTTGTCAAACCGCAATATTAAGAATTGATAAAGAAAAAAATCATAGAAAAAGAAAGAAGACTCTATCAACAAAAGAAAGAAAAAGGGAACATTGCAAGCTTACGTTCTTTTAAAAGAACTACTATTGTTGATTAAAAAAAAAAAAAAAAGAGAGTGATCGGAGCATGCGATCATAAAATAACCGGTATGCTTATCTTATTAGGGAATGGGAATAATCACGAAGTAGCTCCATGTGCCTTTCTCATTAGGGAATGAGACTAATCGTGAAGTTTCTCCATATGCTGGTGATAGAAGTGGCCGGTCGTCATGTGCGCATCTTGCATGCATGCTTATACTTTACAAAGCCGGGCTCACTTTCAGGACTATGTGGGAATTTTTCCTTATGATTTGGATTTGGTGCAAAAATTCAAATTGGTCAACAACATTTTTGAGAAATACATTAGCAAATCAATGAATTTGGATTGGGTCGTATGCAGCCGATTATTGCTCCCAAAACCGTCGACCGAGTAAAAGCCGTCTGCAGCACAACGGTTAAATCGGCGTCACAGAAACTAGAAAGGATATAAGATCTCGTTGACCAATTTATCCATCAAATCAAATGCTTTTTGGTCTTACTCTGTTTAATAATTCATAAATGCTTGCCAAATTTTGCTAACTAATCACAGTTTTTCCGAGGAATATTGCTTCCTTTGGTCCGCCTGCCATCCTTCATTCATCAGAGTGGCGTCTCAAGATAAAATATATATGTTTGTAAATTAATTCACCAAAAATTAATTTTTTTTTTCTATTTCTCTTCTTAGGAGACACATTAAAGTAGGGATATCAATTCTTGTGCGAACCATGAAAAGTTCTTTTTATTTTCCTTTTCTATGGATAATTGCTACGAGAAAATTCTGCATGTTGAAAGGAGAAATTACACATCAGTGTCTCAGAACTTGTTCTCCACCACCTACCTCAAATCGATTATAAATATCATCTTTTTGTCCCAATTAATTTGCTAACTGATCCATGGTTCGACCAATTTTGGTCCATGCATCAGGCTCAACCTGTCGATAACATTCAATCACTTAAAATTGCACGTCACTAAATTGAGTAATTTTTTTTTTTTTTCACAATAAAAAGGGGCATGTAATTTTTAAAGTATCATGTTGGAGGTTAGTCCGAATGAGACGGTTGAAATTGGCCATTGCATCAAGAAACCAACTTAAAGAACTAAAACTGTAAAACATCGATATGCTAGGTGGCATTGATAACTTTCGACATTTCTTGTCCGCGAATTATTCTATAAATGCGGTCTTCAATCCCAACAATTCAAATAGGTTATAAACCTTTATGATAAAGATCAAAGAGTGATCATACGAAAAACCCCTCTGTTAGTAGTCCCTACTCGACATTTCTTCGACAGCGAAAAAAGAAAAGGGAAGGAGAGCTCACTTTTAGACCCGCACTAAAGGTTGGAGAGTTTGCGAATCATAATCATGAAAGTTGGGAACCTTCCATGTAAATTTAGGGAAATTTAGGGAAAGTATCTTGCATATGAATGATATCACGTAACATGTTCCATTGATGTGAAAGCTTATAACAAGTGGTTAGATCGGTAATATCATGCCGTGATAAAACTTGATATTAATTGGAAATTAATTTATAAATAATTTATGGCCAATTATGTATTTTGTCATCTAATCATCGCTCCCATATATCGTGTTGGTAACTATAGTTGCTAGGAGTGAGTGGCTATACATTTTCCATTTGCAATCTAAAACTTATTCGTTACAGCAAATTCCTTATTTTTGGAAACCTAGAGTCTATCCTACATACCTTGAAACCTAGAAACAACCCATCATAGGTTCCAAAGTTGGTTTAGAGTTTACCCAAGTTCTGCTTGTATTATTAATTGAATGATTGCAATGAATTATTATTTTTAATGACCATCATTTATTGCTAATCCACCAACCACAACTTATATTTAGACATGTGAATAATAAACTCTTGGTCATAAAATGGAAGCTCAAACTAGAATTCATATCATACACTCATATCGTGTAAAGACACAAACCAAGAAAACACAAAAACTTATTTTAGATTCAGGTTCCAAATTTCAAGTTCCAGATTCCACCTACATAGAATCTAGAATAGGTTCTCCAATTTTTAGAAGCTGAATTCTATCCTACATATCTTGAAATTTGGTTCTACCGATCTAGTTTTTCGATTCTAGGTTCACCCTAAAATCATGGTCTAGCCTAATAGCCGCTTGATAATATTCTTGAACAAGACGCCCAAACCGACGGAAATTAATTAAGCGTTCTTGTGGTTTTCACTGAAGAGAGCATTGGAAACCTTTGAGACAGATGAGAAGGAATCATGTTGGAACTAGAATAGCGGTATCCTCTGTCTGTGCAGCTACAAATTTTTATTTTTTTCAGTGCAGTTGCTGTCCTTGGAATTTTTTTTTTTTTTGGTAACCGAGGACTCCTCTTTGACCCGCTATGCCCAGTGGCGTCGTCGAGCTTAACCCCTATACCTCAGGGGAGACTAGTACAGCACCCCAACACCATGACCCTTTCCTTACAACGCTTTAACAACTGCGAGTTTCAAACCCTCGACCTCGGTGATGAAGGAGAGACTCTAATCCAGCGCAGCTGTCCACGGTTGAGTCTGTCCTTGGAATTGGGAACTATTAGAAGATACAAGTGGCCTTGTCCCAATTCATCCATGACCAATGTTCGAGAAACTAAAGAAAAGAAACAAAGAACTTATGTTATATGATGTTTAATCATGTGTGATGTGGAAAAGTACACATAGTCACTTGCTTGCCTAATCTCGAAATAATTAATGATGCTTAATCATGTATGATGTGGGAGAAAACTACTTTTGGGAAAATTGTTATTTGGAAATGATATATTGTGTTTCAAGACACCCAGAAAATCTCTCCATCTATATGTTATTAAAACAATTACACTTTGTTTGTCGACAAGAAATCATCGCGAACGTGTGGCTCGGAAATCTCTTCCATGTTGTATGAGCTGGAATCGAGGCTTTCCAACTTACTATTGCACGCGTAGCAAGACCCATTGATGAGTGTAAAGGAGCACTTTTTAAGCATTACTAAACTTACGAAGCCCTTAAGAAATCCGAGCTAACAAGATAAATAATTTTCCTCTGACCAAGACACAAAAAAATGAGCATTATCAAGGCTGTTCATCATCTCCTAAAACCAAAGCAGTTCCTGTTATTACACTAAAGAGTAACAAAGGACAATAGAATGTTAATCTCTACCACTCTGGACGCAACGGTTTTGCTTCTTTGTCCGCATTTTCATTTTAGCAACTTTTTTTTTTTTTTTTTTTTTTTAACTCAATAACCAGTTAAACTCACAAAAATTGCTGTTACAAAGTAACCTATGACATTCTGATTTTCAAGTCTGATTTCAATGAGATGAAATATGCTTTTCATCGACGCGCCTATGGCCTTATTCTCTTAGAGGGCCCCTCACGAGATAACTAGTTTATCACGTGAAGCTGTTAAGGGATTTTAAAGTAATAGACTTGAGAATTCGATCAAAAATCAACTGTTTGACTGTGCTAATTTGCAAGAGTCAATACGGCACTATCAAAATCGATCAGAAACCAGAGATGGGTCGATTCAACAAATAAGTGTGGGTGATTCCATCTAATTGCAAAATTCTCGTCGAACGGCACTAGACCGATTTTTATGTCATTTTCATATCATGTGTCCATATTTGAAACTTCGAGATTTTTACGATAACCAAGAGTCACTAGTGTGTCGAAGATATACGTTGTGGCTCGAAAATAATCGACCATGGGTTAATTGTATTAAAATTTTCTAAAAACTACATGGTAGATTAGGACGCGCTAAAATCACGTCAGATTGAAATTAACCGCGAAATTGAACTCGATTTCAGAAATTGAAAGTTTTGTCATGTCACAAATCATTTTAGGAACATTAACTCATCCTCCGAATATTTTTCCACAAACCGAGATTTTTGGCGAAAAATCAAAGTTAGGCCGTTTTGGACCGGAAACTTCGAGGGACCCTTTTTTGTCGCATCTTTGGTCGTCAAGTGGGATCTATGGGCAAGGAAAAATATGGGTTTAAGTGTGGACACATTGAATAAAATCATGGGCTTCAATTGTGATTGATTGGATGAGAAATTGAATGAGATTGAAGAAGAATTGATGGAATTGGAGGGGGATGTGTACAAATTCGTAACCAAGGGTGGGGTACAACATTTGGGGACTCAACTAAGGCTTGTTGGGGAGTTTTTGTGAGGGAAAAGAGGCGGAGGATAGGGCTGAGTGGTGGGGACAAGTGTGATGAGTGTTTGGGGATGAGATTGTGGACTTTGAGGGCACATGGTGGTCCCCCTTCAACAACCACCTTCTTCTTCCTCCTTGGACTTATTTTCCCCATTGTAGAGGCCTTGAGAAAGCTGGAGAAACCAAAGAACACAGAGCAGTAGCCCCCCTTGCCGATCGCACACCTGCCCAAGCCATCGAACCTCTTTCCTCCTCTGTTTTCTCCTCGTTCCAGTTTCTGCTCTAGCTAACTTTTTGTCAAAGATCTGAGTTAAAAGTGGTTTTTCTTGACGAATTAGCCTTCGTGCCACCCACCATTGTGCTTAGCACATCCAAATCATTCAAAGAAGCCCGACCTCGCGCCAAATGGAGCCGCCGGCCATCTTGTATGCTGGCAAGAAGAAACCAGTTGCCGAACTGTCTAGAAGCCACCCACCTACACTGTTTCGCATGTTTCGCGACTTTCAGCCGTTTTCTCCCCATTTTGACCCTACCTCCACCCATACCAACCACCTGCAAGTCCCCTTTGACCCCTGGGAGCCACCGATTGCCGACCACTCGCTCGCTTGAGCTCCGATTAGCCCATTCCTTTGTTGTTTCAGCCACCGGTTCGGCCTTTGCAAGCCAAGAACAAAAGCTGAAGTTCCAGCAAGTCGTGAGGTCTTCGTGACCCGTTTCCAAGCCCTTCCCGGCCTCGCTTGGTGTCGCCACAAGCTTGATTGTCACCCGTCTCACCGTCGCCATCGCCGTCGCCATGGACTCACCAAAACGTTAAACCAGTGAGTTTACTCTCTAAACCTTGCTTAGGAGGTTAATTATGCTTAAGAGTTGTTTAGATTAGCTTAAGTATGGATCAGTGATACTCTAGAATGATTAGATTAGCCTTAGAATGGAATATTGTTAATCTAATTAGTGAGACTAGCACCATTGAGGATGGTTTAGTCAAAATCAATGGCCATTCTTTAGAACTGATTCCTGGATACTTGCCATTTGCCATTTTTGTCGATTGAAATATGTTGCGATTTTGAGGTTGCTTTCTTCTTGAGAAATGTTTTAGACATCTTTAGCCATAACATATATTTTTATTAATATTTTTGAGAATTTAAAAGAATGAGATATTAGCTCTGTCATTTGCAAACAAAAACTTGGATTGTGTTGAAATTTGTGACATTTTGGGATTCTAGGGGTTTTTATCAACTCTTAGGGTTCAAATTTCAAAATGATTTCTTCACAAAAGTTGTTTGTCACATCTTCTAATTTAATATAGTCAAATTTCAGACCAAATGGACAAATTTTGGGTCTCGAACCAAACTGATTTGAAAAACAAACTTTTTGGAAATGGACACAGTTTCTGTTCTGAATTGAGCAATTTACTGGGCTTAATCTAGAAGGATCTGATTTAAGAAATCTTCATGGAAAACGTTCGTTTATATGTCCTTTATAACATGTTCAAATTTGGGAATTTTCCGACCTCGTTTAGTTAAATTTCTGGATTTAAACTCAGAGATGCGTGAGTAGACTGTTTCTGCCAGTTAGGATCGATAGTAGTTTGTGATTGTTTTTTAATTCTTTGCTTGCTAGAAATTGCATATTTGGTGATGTGGTTGAATTATGCAATTGATTGTTGAATTGTGAAAGTGAGTGGTGATTGTGAAAATTATAGTATTTATTCAGAAAATCCCGGGTGTCGAGTTTTGACACCGAAAATAGATTTTAAGTATTATACAAAATAGTGAGGTTTAAAAAGGAAAGGTATCATACTTACCTTTTCCCAAAAAAAAAAGGAAATGTATCAATTTTTCTGATTTGAATTGACCGTGTATCCACATATGACTATTTTCCAAGATGTTTTTAATATAAAGATTATAGGCCAAGATCACTATTTTAATTGAGGCATCTGAGTGCAATGCACAGTATCTTAGGCTGAGATTGAATGGTCGTGTGTTAGTTAAAGAGAACCCGTCCTAGCATTTACGTTGGACGTTACTAAATCCCACTTTCAGGTTACCCATGCATTAAGGTAGCAAATCGCAGTAGATTCGAGACCTAAGCTCATTTGGGATAGCCGTCAATGAGACGTAGCCATGCGCAATAGGGAAGAGACAATGCCTGACTACACCTATAGACTGCCGAACATGGAAGTCGGCAGTGCCTTGAGTGGCTTAATTAACAATTGGAACGCATGATTGTCTGAGTTTGATGCGCCTGATTATGAGAGAAAACTGTATAGCATGATATGGGACGTGTCATAACGGTTTGGCCTTATAATCGAGACCCCTATGACTTATTGAGTTGTTGAGGTTTTTCAATTGTTATATGCATTAATTATATGCATTTGTGATATGAACTGTGCTGACGTGCAGAAAGGAACTGAGGCAAAGTAAGTCCTCTATTCTCATTGTGTGGTCGTGTGGCTAGATCGCCCTGAGACGTATTTCCTTCCTAATGATGGTTTAGGGAGTGGACTTGCTGAGACATTGTCTCACTGGTTATTGTATAACCATTTTCAAGTCCTTAGAAGGTGGTCATGGAGGACCAAAGCCCCGGAGTACTGATCGGAGGACAATTCCTTTTTGAGAGCCAACTTTTTTGTAGACTTTTGACCAGACTCATTTTATATTTAAACCTGTTGGTTTATAAAAGTTATCTTTTGTGAAATGTGCCCTGCTTTCCTATCCTATGTTATTTGTTGTTGGGGGTTATTTACATGCTTTCACATGTGCATTAAAAATGAATAGGTTGGCGACACATCCTGGGAACGTCGCATTTGTGTCGACCGCAGAGGGATATGCGCACGCTCGAGGTTCGGGGCGTGACATAACCCAACTTTTTTTTAGTTTGATTCCTTTCATTGCAAACATATTAAAGTAGTAAGTTAATTGCATCTTAAACAAACTCGGTGCATTGACGACATATGCTCAAGGTCTAGTTTGAGAATTGGGACAGAATCAACCACATAAAGGTCCTCAAGTGTATAAGTGATACACACCTTTGATGTTTGCGATTGTTCTTTGTATGTTGAAGATCACTCTTATATCTTTCTATTAATACATAGAAAGTGCTGAATGCATAATTGCTTTTGCTGTTATTTGACAAGAATTAAGGCAATGAGTTACTTTATTGCCCTTGTTTGCAAAAAATCTGCTTAATTAAATAATTATGGCGTAAATATAGATGATAAAGAATTGAATCAGATGTTACCATAATATGAGGGGTGAAATCAAGGTCAAGACTTTAAAATAGAGTTCCTTCTATTATGATGATTCTAAGTGGAAGTATTCAATGAAGCACTCTCTATACTCCTTTCATCTCCTTTGGAAGTTCAATTTTGCAATTGCACAGGCAAATATACACGTGAAAATTAGCGGAAAGGCCAAAAGCATGATGGCTACGATGTAGAGTTGATCGTAGCGATAACCATAATATTTTTCCAAGAAGGTGCTGATCCTCGTTTTTTGTCCTTGAACTGTTATCTCCTTATGGATGTCTCCGTATAGCGAACTAAGCATACCTCTCAAGGACCAAGTGACTGGGCATATCCAATAACACCAACGCCACCAGACCGGAATTTGCTGCCAAAATGGATGATAAAGCACCAAGTAACATGTGTTAAGCCACAAATAACGTTAATGATTGGGTGTTACTTGACAAAATAGCAAAAGTTTGATGAGAGACTTACGGGTCCGGGAATCAGGAACCCCGCGAACAGATTGAACATGGTGTAGGCAAAACTCCCGAACACCGCAGCAACTTGGTATGTTGGTGTCAATGAAACAAGCATCATTCCAAGGTAGTTGAAATAGAGCAATGTGCAGAACATGGTGTAGAAGTACCAAAACACTTTATAGAACGAGACATAGAAACCTATGGCAGGGTATGTGATCAGCACAAACAGAACTGTTTGCAAGAATATGTATGGAACTTCAATAACCACCTGCAACATATTTGAGGGGCATAATATCATCGTTAGAATATGGAAGAACGAGAAATGTATCAGTATAGCCGAGAGAAAACATCACAGAGGAGAACGAATTAGTGACCTGAGCAACTGAATAGGACCAGGATGAGTACATTCCAGCAAATCTTTCCCTGTAGACAACGATGCGTTCGGTAGCAACAAACGGCAGAACGGAATTGCCGTTCCCTACCCCCAAGAATTGCACAAAGACATACATCGATCCAAGTATGTTGAAAAGATCTTGCTTGTCGTTTCTTGAAAATGAAGAATCGTTTCAGCATCTTAGATGGTTTAAGTTTTACAAGCTCCTACTCTCAATATTTGAAAAGCTACCAGAGACTAACTGGGTTGTATGAGGAACTTACATTTCCTTTTCCTTTCCTTTTTGCCAGAGGAGAGCGGCACAAAAAAAGGAAGATGCGGTAATGAAAATCAGGCGCACCAGGTTGTATTTAGGGCTTCTCCAGTAGGTTAGATGTTGTTTCCATAAACATGTCTTGAACTGCTCCCATCTATTTTGCCGGAAGCCTGCAGAGAAACACATCTTTTTTGTCCCAGCCACCGGCAAACTTAGCTCTCTCACTAATTCTTTGTTCATCCTACAGTGGCCAAAAATATTTAATTAGCAGACATCATTTTTTTTTTCCCATAGCGAGTACGAGAAGCACCATTTATTTGCACAAATGTCATTCTCTGGTCAATACTCCAAGTTAGCATCACATAATAGACAGAAGCATTGAATTCTGCGACCTGTGCGCTTGATGAGCATTTAATGTGTGCTCCACATGCGCTTCACGTGCACTCTGAACATTTTACTCTTGTACGCTCACCTGCACTGATCAGATTCCTCATAAATGATGCCATAGTCTATACCAAGTTGAGATTCTACTGAAGGACTTGTGATTTCCAAAATCCACGTAGCTGGGTTGTAATTATCCTTGATTTTTGGCACTCCAGGGATACTCTGGACAAGGGGAAATGTATTCAGTGGTCGAGCTTTCTCAATCTCCCTTTTTTTTTTTTCGTAGAGTATAAGGCTATTCAGTAGGTTTGTATGTTTTTCTACCTTTGGGATATATCAGCTTGGTTTGCAGCTCATCATTGAACCAATTCATACTTAATGACATGCATATTTTGAGAAAGAAGTATCAATTAAATTGCTCATGCCTGAGATGTAACAATTACCTCAAAATATTCAATAAGCTTATTTGAATGCTCTCCAATCTCTCCAGAGTATATCATTTGACCTCCTCTTTTCATCAGGATTAGCTGCAGAGTTCATCAAATGCGACATGCTTCAGTTGGGATCGTCACAATTATTGATGTACTTTACAAACATATGTGAAGTGAGTAGCAAATAGAATTTCATGCAATGTGCACCAAAAAGCAGTCTTCTAACCATAATTTTACAGATAGCAAAATAGACTGTTACAGGAATGAATGCATTAGCAAGTTACCTCGTCGAAAGCCTCAAATATGTCAATGCTTGGCTGGTGAATTGTACACACAATTGTCCTCCCTGTGCTAACAATATTCTTCACGACTCGCATTACAATGGCGGCTGCTCTAGCATCGAGACCAGAAGTAGGTTCGTCCATGAAGATGATTGATGGGTTAGAAATAAGCTCCACTGCTATAGTCAACCGTTTACGCTGCCCGAATGATATACCAGTCACACCAGGAACACCAACTATGGCATCTTTTATGTCATCTAGCTCAATCATTTGAAGTACTGTAGCCACAAATTCCTGATTGACAACATATAATTCAGTTGCAATGCAGATTTAGCTACTAATTAGTGCAAAATGTTATCACTCAATATGTGATACGAGAGACCTAATATGGTTTCTCTCTACCCGCTGGATTTGATCAACATGAGAATATAGAGTGTGCAATTGATATGCTAAAATCTTTCCAGTTGGGCACAAGATTTAGCCGTTTGTTGGCACCTATCCTAGGAAGACTGTCGGCAAGATTTATCCAACAATTAGCAAAGTGACATTTGCATCTCAAAGCGTGATGTACAAACTACTTCCTGTTCTATCCGCCTACTGAAATGCTTCATCTGCTTGCTCCAAGTTCAAGTCCTGCTCAAATATCGAGCAATAGGGTATCCATAATGGTCGGCATATTCTATCTAGATGAAAAAATCCTACCGCTCTTGTATTTTTGTCAATGTGAGCTGGCAACCTTAACCAAGCTGAGTATGCCACTGATTCCTCAATTGTCAGCTGTGGAGAATGTATGTCGATTTGCTCACAGTAGCCAGATATTCTGGCATATACGGCTTGAACTTTAGGATATCCTCCAACCTTTATGTCTCCTTCGATAAAACCGCCGGTTTTTCTTCCTGAAAGAACATCCATTAATGTTGTTTTCCCTGCGCCACTGACGCCCATCAAAGCCGTTAGGACTCTGGGTCTGAAGGCTCCAGTAACATCTCGAAGAAGCTGTAGCCTCCTTTCTGGGAAACCTTGCTCTCTTAATTTCTGGATGCATTTGAAATTCCGTTATGCCAATCTTTTATTGATATGATATGCAACACAAACACTTATTTTCAACAACTCAAATGCCACACCTTGGTTGTTTCAACGAAGTACCGCACGTTTTCGAATGTTAGAGTTGTTGGTTCAAATGGTAAAACCATCTCTATACAATTTCAAAATTGCACTGGCGTCAGAAGGCAATATAAACTAATTTAAAGCATCGACCAGTACTCACAAATGCATGATATCAACCTTTCTTATGCAGTTTTCGATAGATGATAATTGACTAACACTTATGAAACTTCTAACCTATAATTTTTGGCTCAGTGGTACTTTTGTTAGCCGCCTGTTCTCCTGGAGTGGGACGATCAATGTCTCTGTCTTTGTCCAGCTGGGAGAGCTTCTTACTGGAGACAATAGCTCGAGATCTGCTCGGAGCTGTGATTAGCCGATAAATACATGTCATTCAGTGAAATAGTGTTAACCGTCTGAGAGAATTCCTAGCCAGCATGTTCAATTACCTTTTGAAAAACTCAGAGCACAGGTAAACCCCACGTTGAAAACCATCCAAAATCCAATCAATGCCCCAACTGATATCCAGTAAAAGTGGTCACTATAATCTAGACCATACTGTTTGAGCACTTGTTGCCCCAGAGTGCCGTTAAGAGATGAAACCTGCAGAGGATCGTTAAGCCTGTTAAATACTAAACGCCACCATTGTCAAGGGAAATCCATTCGTGTGAGATTGGTTTGTTCTTCAGGATGTCACCTTTTGCCACCTTGGAGCGAGAAACTCATTCACTGAAACACCTATTTCGACATATGACAATGGAGAGAACCAGAATCCCCACCTCAACCAACCGGGTAAAGAAGCTGCAGAGAGACAAGGCTGCTAAGTTCCTATCACTTTGCTAAAGTCCGTATAATTAGAATCGATAAAATTGAACTTACGTTTCGGGATGGCGAAGCCGCCGAATAAAAACAAAACAAGTAAAGAGAATAGACCGCAAATTGCTGCAACAGGCGGATTTCGAACCACAGAAGCTATCAATCGGAACATTGATATCGATACTTGATGCAATAGGAAGAGCAGGAAGAATTGATAAAGGAACCTGACAGTCATGAAAAAAGTGAGTGGCTAAAAATCGTATCATCTCTCTGATAATATCGAATTTCAAAATCACCTTTGTGGTTCAGGACTATAATTAACTCCATAATAGGTAATAGCTGTCCAAAGAAACGCATCAAGTAAAGAAAATGGGATTTTCAGTATGGCCGCTGGAATGGTATAAGCCCATGCAGGGTAGAAGAAATCATCTCGTTGCTTGTAAAAGACACCAAGTCTAGAAACAGTCATTGCCAGCTCCGGAAGACCATTAACCTTGAGCCGGATGAGAGCATAAAATAGGGAACCCATGAAAAGATCCGCATGCGCCGAGTCGACTTTCATCCGTGGGCGCAAGAAGACGGTCACTGTAATAACTGCAATGATCACGAGCTGCAAAGAGTAACCACCAAATCAATGAATTTTGCGAGCATTTCTCATTAACCATGTATTGTGACTGCACATTCTGAGTCCAAATGGGTAATTACCTGTGCTGATTTGAAGACATGAACAAACCAGTTGCGCTTCATGAGGAGCCATTCTCTCCAAAGGCACGCTTTGAACAACTCCCACTTTTTTAATGAGTAAATTTCGAAAGATAAAGCACTTCTGTGCAGCTCAGTTTTCTCGAAAGGCCTGGCAAGTTCCTCGTCCAGTGTCTTTCCCCTTAGATGCTCTTTAAACATTCGCGCAAACATGCTAGGAGATATGAAATTATAGGTCCGGTCTTTGTGATGCCAGTATCGTGCCTGGTCCTTTTCGGAAACCACCTGCCAAGAATTCCCAAAAACAGCATATGTCAGCACTATCCTTCCACAGTTCGAACAGTTCTTTATTAAGCAAGAGTGCATACTTCTTGGAGAAAGTCAGCAATGCCTTTTCTCAATGGGCACTTGAAACCACAGTGTTCAAAGAAGCTGAGAACACCCGTCCGAGGTCCATGGTACACTACATGTCCCTGTGCCATTAGAATTATGTCATCAAAGAGATCAAAAGTCTCAGGTGCTGGCTGAAGAAGCGAAACCAAAATTGTGGACTCTGTTATGTGCGCCAATTGCTGCAACCATGTTATGATCTGAAAGGTAGTGGAGCTGTCCAAGCCTGTTGATATCTCATCCATAAATAGAACTCTCGCTGGACCAATTATCATTTCCCCTGGAAAAGAGAACATCAAAATTGTAATGAAGCCTAAATTTTACAGTGTGACAGAGAAAATGTTCCTATAAGTTTCTTATCATTTGCTGCATGTTCATTTAAAACTAACCGGCCGTCAGCCTTCTCTTTTGACCACCAGAAATTCCTCTGTTCATCGCATCCCCAACAATTGTATCTGCGCAGATGTCGAGTCCAAGAACCTGAAAAGGCATAAAATTGCAGCAATTTTAGCAAAAGTAGAATTGTCCGTTGAAAGAAAAAAAAAATGGTAACTCCTTTTCCCGTTGGAAACATTACCTTCAAAATGTAGTCTGTTTGAAGTGTTCTTTTCATTCCTCCTATAGAAATTGCCTGTTCATGTAGTCATAACGTCATCAGAAGCCAGTATCACCAGTCGTTACTGTAATTAAAATATTGTAATGAATCCAACTTTGTGGAAAGATTAACCTTCATGTAAGTGTCTATGCTTGGCTCTGGATTAATTCCTGCTTGCTTCTCCCTTTTGCTAACTTCTTTCAACATGTCTTCAGTGAAAAGCAGACATAAAGAGCATCAGCAATGACCACCGCAACTAATAGTAACTTCAAGGTTGGAGAACAAACTAGTACCTGCCCTCCCTCCTATGCCCTGACATCGTGCAGAGAAGTCAAGCGTCTCCCTCGCGGTCATCTCGGAAATATGTGTATCATATTGGCTTATATAGGCTGAAGTCTTCTGAGGAACAAACTCATTCAGCTTGTAGCCATTGTATGAAATTTCACCCTTGACCTGCATTATACATCGTTGGTCAATTCCGCTGATCTTACGCATATGCATGATTATTTGCATCCGAATATAGTTTAAGTATAGAAGCTATTCCTGTCAGCATGGAAAATCTACTACAGACAGAACACCAAAAAGGTAATACCTTGAGGGATTTCTCTGATTTGCCTGCTAATGCCTGTAATAAGGTGGTCTTTCCGCATTCTGGTGGACCTAACAAAAGCGTCATCCTGTAACAATTTCGACAGAAAAGAATTACGCTGCATAGTAACGTCATATACGTCAACTTGTGACTCCAAATTAGTGCATACGCTAAGCTCTAATACTAACCTCGCAGGCTTAAGGACGCCGCTAACGTTCTTGAGAATTCTCATCTTGTTCCCCTGATACTTGCAACCAACCTTAGTTGTTGGAGCCTGCTTCAGAGAGAAAAAAAAATAAGGTTCTTGGTTCCCACCTTTATGTCCTATGACTTTTACCAGAACGGTTTGCAATAGCTTGATAGAATAGAGAAGCAGTTGCGTGAGCTAATAAGTTGGTAACCAAATCAGCCAAGCAAAGATAACAAAAAACAAGTTAAAAAGAGTTATATTAATTCGTCATAAAACTCCTAAGATTGTAAGGCGGGTGCAATTAGGATTACATTTAGTAACATTTTTGTTCTCAGAGTAATTTTTTTCAAAGGTAATTCTTTTCTATTTTTATTCCCTGGAACAGTTTCCGAGTAAAATAACATATTTGGTAACTATACAAAATTTTTATTTTTGGAATAAAAAAAAGAATAAAAATGTGTTTAATACGATCCATAGATTCTTTTGTGATGTAGAACTTCTTTCAATATCTTAATAATATTTTGATTTTTTTTTCTTTTTTTCCTCTCTTCTTTTTCCTCCTCTAACTCAGATGGCGACAGCAACCAGCTAGCAGTGGCGGGTAGCAAGTCTCCACTGACCAATTAGAAGAAGAAAAAACCAAAAAAGAAATAAAAAAGAAAATGACTTATTTCTAGAAATTGTTCTTGTAAATAAGAAACTACTTTTTTTATTTATTATTTATATTCTCTATTTCCTATGCACTTTTTCATTACTGGGATTAGAAAAATTAACTGATGTCACCAAATGGATTTCTTCTTTTTTTCTATTCTAGGAAACAAAAGAACTGAAAAATTGAAATGTTGCCAAACCCTAAATTTCTCGTGAGTTTCCTTAGGAATTTGTTTTCCAAAAATTAGTAATTAATTTTCTACATAAAGCAACAAAGCAACACGTATGTCGCACCCCTTCGATTTATGATAAGTCAAAGATTTGGAATTAGATGTTTTTAATGTATGCCCTATTGAGATATGGATTATCCGAAACTACCAATTTTCTAACAACAGGATCCATTTGCATCACATGGCCTGTTTGCTGTCTTTCTCTAATGTCCCAAAAGTAGGAGCCTATATTAGCCAAACATAGTATCTACAAGAGATAACTTGTTCTTTGACTTCAATTGTGTGTCCTCCACAAAAGGGAAAATGTCACAAATAGTCCCTATATTTTTAGTCAATGTGCAATTTCGTCCCTGAACTTTTAATTCGCTCAATTTGGTCCCTGAACTATTGATAAATGTCCGATTTAGTCCCTGAACTTTCGATCAGCTCAATTTGGTCTCTGAACTATTGATAAAATGTCCGATCTAGTCCTTCGTTTTATCAAAGAGGAAAAAAGAGGGAAAAAGGAAAAATATAACGAATGACTAAATCGAATATTTTATCAATAGTTCAAGGATCAAATTGAGCCGATCAAAAGTTCAGGAACTAAATCGAACATTTATCAATAGTTCAGGGGCGAAATTGAGCGAATTGAAAGTTCAGGGACAAAATTACATATTGACTAAAAATATATGAACTATTTATGACATTTTCCCCCACAAAACTTTAGGACCTGTAAAAGCTTGGAGAAGGGAGAAGAAGATGGAGAAGAAAATCTTACGTAGAAAATGGCTTTGAGGGCGTTCCAAAGAGTTGGGACGGATTCCCCATGAATGGCTTTGCTGTCTGCTTCTATGCACAGATCCCGATATCTCACTTCCACGGTCGGTAATTCAAGACCCACCCTGAGAATTTAATATCATATTAGCTGCACTTTGGCATATAAAATAATCGAAGTTGTCTGCCTTTTACTAGAACTGGAAGGTTTGGACAGGAATAAAGAAGTTATAAAATGCCTGCCTCTGCACTCGCTCCCGGAGCTTCTGGAGGAGCCGGAGATTGTCCTCTTCGACCGCCTTCAACAGGCCGTCCACGAACACCCGCCTCTCCGAGTCCCCGAGCTTCGCCACGTCCACCACCTCCCGGCCGAGCACCGCCGCCCTCAGCCGCTGGTACGTGGGCAGCCTCTCGATCGCTGCCCACTGCAGCTCCAGCTCGTCATCCTCCCGCCAGCAGCCCTCCTCGCCGAACGCCGACGGTGTCTGGTCCTCCGAACAAGCGACGCCGGTCAAGCTGCTCGCGGCAAGGCAGTGCAGCGATGAGGAGAAGCGCTGGCTTCGTCCTTGCTCCATCTGGGCGAGCTCGATCCGCATGGACGGGGCTGGCTTATCGCTTGTCATGAACGGCTGCGCCATTTCAATTAGTTTAGTTCTTTTTCGAGCAAATGCAAGCAAACGCTTTTCATATATAGTGAGAGGCGCATACCGCATGAGCAAATCAAAATACAATCACGTTCCTAAATTCCAGCAAGTTGCCAGTTAGTGCATTACGAAATTTCATGCTCTGCACATGGAACAGTAAAATAGTAATATCGGTTGTCTATCTTCGTGGGCAGATTAATTGAATTGACTTCACATTAAAGTTGTCTTGAATCATACTAAGCAATGCAAGTCATTTTAAATAACAAAGTGAGCATCAATATAGGCTCGAATCAAGGACTCTCTGATGACCTAAAATTTGACAACAATGAATTATGCTTCTCAAATTTATAGATATAAGCTAAAATTCAACGACAATGAATACCTCTTACTTCTTTGCAATCAAAGAAGCAAAGAGTAACAAACCTTTCTACACAAACTTATTCGATTACAAAATCCCACAATAATCGGAAGGTCAAATTATATAGGACAATCTTTTTTTTTTTTTTTAAGTTATTATGTTTTCTATTTGGGAACAATATTCACGTAATCCTTTTCTTTTACCGGAGAATAATATCTATTATTTAAAAGGTTACAATTGATTGCTTCATACATTTTTTATTGTTTGACTATCATCACTTTTATTTATTTCTTTAAATAAGACTAAGAAAATTTCCATCAAGTCTTCTTGCTTAAACAAACAATTATTTTTATGAAGGAGGATATAAGCATGTGCCCGCTGGGATCACTGATGACGCCTTGCCGTCTCCATGAAATGAAACTACCTTACAAAATCCTACAATAACTGGAAGTTCAAAGTATACAAGACAATCTTTTCTTTTTTTTTAGTTATTATGTTTTTTATTTGGAAACAAAATTTATGTAATCTTTTTCTTTTACCGGAGAAAATATCTATTATTTAAAAGGTTACAACCGATTGCTTCATACATTTCTTATTGTTTGAATATCATCGCTTTTATTTATTTCTTTAAATAAGACTAAGAAAATTTCCATCGAGTCTCCTTGCTTAACAAATAATTATTTTTATGAAGGAGGATACCAGCATGTGGACGCTGGGATCAATTATCACGCCTCGCCTTCTCCATGAAACGAGACTGCCCCGAGAAGGTTGTATCCGGCAAGATTGATGAGCGTAGCGCATGATACCATTGAGGAATCCAACTAGAAAACCGCAGTGTCCACTTCAAGAACATGTGCTGCAGCAATCGCACTTTGGATCCGCTTCTCTATGAAATGAAACTACTCGAGAAGCTTGTACCCGGTAAGATTGGTTAGTGATGGTACAATTCAAGAAGATGTACTGCACCAATTGCACTTTGGATCTGCTTCTCCGATCATGCTTGAACAGATCATTATCGTTGACAATCTTGCAAGAAAAGATAAGAGTCGTCAACAGAACAAAGAAATCTCCATAAATATAATCGAGAAAACAGATATAATTGGATTTGCTTCGGAAAATTACTCATAGTCCAATATACTTCCATAAGTTCACTAAAAGATTTCATGTTTTTGAAAGATGGATGCATTGTTCTTCTTCTGGTGCTAGCAAGCCTCGTTGCCATGCGTGCTCGTCAATTTAGATCGCCAAAATTCGATTGTTTGCGCACAAGATGATTCGTTTATACCGTGGACGAAAAAAATACAGTGTCCGGTCAATGATGTCGGTCTGAAAACGCAACAGACAATTGGCGTTGCAGAAACTGGAAAAGCCGTGGCTCTCGCCGTGTAATTTATCCATTAGATAACATCGTTTTTGGTAATAATCTATATAATTCTTAAATGCTTGCCCAATTTTCTATTTAATCACCATCTCCAAGGGTCATATCTTCCTTTCCGCATGCGATACACCACCGGCCTTCTCTGCACCTACCTTGAATCGATTATAAATAATAGCCCCTTTTTTTCCTAAATAATTTGCTAATCATCCCATCTTGGTTCATGCATTGCGCTTAACCGATCAATATCATTCAACCGCTTTAATATCCTATTCGATTGGAAACTCTCGTTACTAAAATTCGATAACCTTTTTTTTTTTTTTAGGAAAATAAAAAGAAAAATAAAAAGGAAGGGAAGCACGCTTGCTTATTTGACGTATGTCGAAAGTTAAAAAAAGTCTGTAAATCACAATCATTAGATATGCAAGCCGAATAATTAGGGAAAATATCTTCGCCGAACAAGTATGAAAGTAAAGATCCCTGATGTAGAGGACGATTTGTATTCGGCTTCAAATTTTTGGATCAGTTTTTTTATGAGATTCTATTATATTTATTGAATTCAATATCACCCCATATTGCCTCTTTATCGGGAAGACAAAAATAAACAAGAAATTAGTGGAACCACCCGCCGTGGTGGCTCCGCTGGATAGGCTTCAGGCTTTCTTTCGCTGAGAGGTCTGGAGTTCGAAACCCCTGCGACGCAAGTTGCAGGGAGGCTGGCGTGAGACATTTGTAACTTACCCGGTGGCATGTGTGTGGTGGCTAGCACGTGTCGCCCAGGTGGTTTATCTCCGGTTGCCGGCCGTGCGGGGTTCCCTGGATCATCCAAAAAAAAAAAAAAAAAAAAAAACAAGAAATTAGTGGAGCTCACAGTGGAGTAACTTATAGTCTAAATCAGTTTAGGTCATGTTTGGATGACAACGTAGGCATCAACGTAGGCTCAACTTCTTCTGAAAGGGACGTTTGCTTATCTATTACAATTTGGCTCCTGTGCTCAGCCATTTTTTTTTTTTAAAAAAAAAGTTTTAATAATGAGGAAACCCATTTTGATAGGTTATTTAGAATCGTGAACTATTACATATGTGGCGTGAGATTTTATGGGATGCCAATTATTGTTTAATTTTTAAATATTTTATTGCTTTCCATCACGCTTGGTCTCGTCTCTTCATCTAGTGTTAAGGATTATTGACGTATTTAATTGGAGAGGCAAATGAAATTTATAAAGATTCAAACTCAAGACTTCTTACTCTGATACCATATGAGATTTTATGAAAATGTAAGACTACTATCGACTATTTTAAAAGCTTTAGATATTAGACAAATGCATGATTTAGCATATAAATATTATATTATATGGAATTAAAATAAGAAGCAAGGCAAAGCTTGGACGAGTTAGGTAGATACATAAAATTGTTTGTACTTGATGGAAGGGGACCATTGGTCGTGTTTCATGCTTAGTCATCCGTTAGATATTCATTAACGCGATTCTAGATTCTATCTCATTGGGTTCTTAGTTTCACACCAATTCAAAAGTTCTTGTTGCAACAACAGTTTGCTTTTCCGATGCTGAATCTTTATGTAAGGTTTCTTTCTTTTTTTTTTTTTTTGCAACTCGAGAACCGTCGTACAGCCTGCAACCGGCGACATAAACCCAAGTGAGTACTAGCGTAGGGACCCACCACCCACGGTACCGCACTTAAGTTGTGCAACGTGACAAGGAGGGGAATCGAACTCCGACCTTCCGTATGGCCAACGTGCGTCCTAACCAACTAGCCCACCATGGGGTAGCAAATAACTTGAAGAAAAGAGTATGATTAAGAACTTCCAAATATTCATTTATAATCGACAAATCATGTGAGTGTTGTATACTCAAGGCTCATTTTTTGTTTGAAAAATTATTTTTACACATTCCTGATTGAACGAATGACTTGGGTATCTAGAGTTAACTTTGGAACCTGATTTTTGGACATATGAACCAGCTAATATGAATGTGTGAATTATCTTTTTGTTGAAATTTAATCAAATAGACCCAGAGAAGAAGACACACGAGAGAATTGCTACCGTAACTCTCTTTACTTTATTAATCAGAACATAAGCCTATTAAATAGGCAAAACATCCAAACCACTTAGCAAAAAAAAAAATAGCTACAGAATAGCAACAAGAAAGACCCACCAACATACTCCACTAACCAAAATATGTGCAGAAATAAACTCCTAAAAACAAGCCACTTCCTATTAACTAGGACTCCACTATTACATTATTGAAGACACCCAAAAACTAAAAGCGCATAAAAATTGAAAGTTAACTACTTCAACACCCTCCCTTAAACTGATGTTGCAGACAATCAGTTTAAAGGAATAAAACAGGCCCTCCCTTAATCTGGAGCATCCAACAAACAAACACTAAGAAGTTTTCTCAACTCCTAAAATGTAGACAATTTGAGAGGTTTGGTGAATAAATCAGCAAGTTGATCTTCACTTCTACAGAAAACGAGATCTATCACTTTATCTTTTGTGAGATCCCTCAAGAAATGCACTTCACATCTATGTGTTTGCTCCTTCGATGTAGAACCGGATTCTTTGAAAGTTTGATGGCTGAGTTATTGTCACAATAGATTGTTGTTGCTTCTTGTTGTTTAAATTGAACTTCTCCAAAAATCTTCCTTAACCAAATAGCTTGACAAGCACTTGAGGTGACAGCTACAAACTCAACTTCAGTTGCTGAAAGAGTAATAGTTGGCTGTTTCTTTGAAGACCATGAGACAACCCTTGAACCAAGCACAAACACATAGCTAGAAGTGCTTTTTCGGTCTTCCATATTTCCAATAAAATCACTGTCGATGAAGCCAAACAAATCTGATTGTTCTCCTTTTTTTGTAAAGCAGCCCACAAGTTGTAGTCCCTTGCAAGTAGTGGAAAATTCTCTTTGCAGCTTGCAAGTGTATTTCTACTTGGTGTTCCGTATACCTGCTTATGAGGCTCACACCATGCATGATATCTAGCCTCGATGTTGTCACATACATTAGACTTCCAACAATTGGCTTGCAAAGCGTGCTATTCACCTTTTTTCCATCAAAATCTTTCAATAGCTTCAATCCAACCTCAATTGGTGTGGTCACAAAGGTGCAATTCTTCATTTGAAATATGTCTAAAATCTCTTGAACATCTCTCTTTTGGGAAATAAAGATTCCAGCTGTAGATTGAATTACTTCTTTGCCCAGAAAATAATGCATCAATCCAAGATCAGTCATCTCAAATTCATTCATCATAGACTTCTTAAATGTGTCAATCAAGACACTAGTATTCCCTTTGAAGATAGAATCATCCACATACAAACATACCAGAAGAAATTTTCCATCATCACCAACTTTAATAAATAATGTATGCTCATATAAACATTTTCTAAATCCTTCCTTCAAAAAATAGGCATCCATGTGACTATACCAAGCTCGAAGAGCTTGTTTTAACCCATATAGTGCCTTTTTCAATCTATAAACTTTATGCTCGCTACCATGCTTCACATAAACAAAAGGTTGATCAACAAATACATTTTCTTAGAGGTCACCATGCCAGAATGCTGACTTCACATCCAACTAAAAGATAGGCCATGAATTTTGTGCTGCTAATGCAATCACCAATCTGATTATGTCAACTTTTGCCATGAGAGCAAATACCTCTTTTTAATCCACTCCAAATTCTTGTTTCTAACCTTTTGTAACCAAGCGCGCCTTGTATTTGTCAACTTTGCCATCTTTATTCAACTTTGTCTCGTACACTCACTTGACCCCGATTGATTTGTGTCCTCTTGGAAAATCTGTCAATTCCTAAGCATTATTCTTCTCAATGGCTGTGATTTCTACATCCATAGCAATTCTCCATTTTTCTTTCTGTATAGCTTCATCATAGGTTGTAGGATCACAATACGAAAACAAAGCAAAATAGGTAAGTGGATCTTCAGATTGGTCAACCCTTGTTACTTCATAATCACTCATCCAAGCAGGTGTCGCAACCTACCCTTGAGGGAGGGAATAGGCTTAGGGATATTGCCTAAAAGATGGGTCCATAACTCATGATTTAGATGCGGACTCTCCCAAGTCCATACCTCGCGCGACATTGAAATTAGGATCTCCAACTCTGATATATGAGATTTTATGGTACCACTGCAAAAGTTTAAGCCATTAAATAAAAGCGTGATTTATTACTTAAATATTCCAATATAATAGATGAGAAAATCCATTTTGAGTCACGAAATATCATGCGTCGGTTCCGAGACAAGGCTGGAACAAGTGAACCAAATATAGAAAATTATCTATATTTGACAGCATGAGAAAATTTGATTATATTTCGTGCTTAGTCATCCGCTAGATATTCATTTTAATACAACTCTATCTCCTCGATACCAATTCGAAAAATTCACCTTGCAGCATCATTCTGCTTTTCCAGCGCAGAATTCTTATATGAGATTTTAGCAATAGATCCTGAAGAAATAACTAAATTGTTAAACACTTTCACATATTTATTTACATTCAACAAATCATGTGAGTCTTAAATTTCGAGGCTTATTTCTTCTGTAAAAATATCCTTGCACATTGACCGCGGAACAATTGACCGGTCCGTATAGAGTAAACTTTATAACCCAATTCTTTCACATGCACGAATATGTAAACTTTTTTTTAGGCCACTAATTGATGAAATAAAAGCAAAACCAAAAGAAAAAATAAATTATTTAACAAGTGTCCATTATCCACGGCACTTATTTGGCAGCCTCTGATATTGTACAATTTGCAATGAATTATATTTCCGGTGCTATGTACCATCAATACTTTCGAAATTAAACTATTTCATGTTAACAAGATCTCCAAGAACTTGAGCATGATCCAAACCGTAACATCTCAAGTACTGTTTAAGCAGGCTAAATAAAGAAAGTGTCGAATTCTAAAACACTTATAGCTTGTAACATGAAAAAAAAAAAAAATATATATATATATATATATATATATATATTAGTTATTTTAATTACTTAACTAACATATTGAGTATAAAAGATTCAAATCAGCGACAACACTTATTCTGCATGTACGGACATTCATGAAAGAGTTAATAGAAAGCTCAACTAAAAAGTTTAAATTAATAGATAAAGAATATCACAGGAATATAAATAAAATTTAGTATTTGTTCTCATGACGGGAAAATACTGTAATAAATGCAAATGTGGATGAAGGATTTGACATTTTTTGTACAGTGTGAGCAGGATGTCATGCCGTGAAGTACCCCATCTCCGCGCCAGTGAGTAGGTAGTCACCACACATGTGCCACCGGGTAAGTCATATAGTTTCTCAGCCAGCCTCCCTACAACTTGCATTGCAGGGGCTTCGAACGCTAGACCTCTCCGACAGAGAGGGAACGCCAACCCAGCTGAGCCACTGCGGTGGATGGTGAGATTAAAGGGTTTCGTGCTCTAAAATCAAAGCATTCCTCCGGGGCTAGCATGCTAGTCAATCTAGATTTCCAAATTTTGACTTCTGCACAGAAGACTCGGGAACAGGTAATTTGATCCTATAGCAAGGAAAAGGTTCAGCTCAATTAGGAAGACGGTTTGAGATCTTGGATATCTCAAAGTTTGAAATTCATTCATAGCGCAAGTCCTCTTGAAATGGGCATTTGGGGTCGAAGAAATAGAAATGCACCATGATGAAAGATGATTTTCTCGTGAATCAAAGAAAAACCATTCTAACAAGATCTCCGCCTCGCAATTGTTGGAAAAAGATAATTGGGCCGGTATCATCAAATAACAAGTACATTGGGAATAAGTTTAGCCTCATGAAATGAGCCCAATTTTGCAAAGTACTCCTATACTTGAATTTTCTCAAATGACCTCTCTGTAGTTGGTGGATGTGCATCGCTTCACCCCAATTGGCTAGCCAATAAAAACGCAGCTGGCCGCAGTGCATGCACACCACAGTGCGCCTAAATGGGTCATTAGAGAAAAGTCAAGTGTGGAGGTACTTTGGGAACTTGGGCTCATGATTGGACATGAACACACTTAAAAAAGAATACACCTAGATAAAACATGATTTCTTGGAAACCAAGGCAAAAAAATAATTGACCCGTGCTATTTCCATTCTCTTGTTAACTCCTAAAACCTTTGTTCACATTAAATCTACTACATTAACCCTTCCAGGTCCCACTCTAGATGTAAGATTATTTCTTACATTTCTTTTGTCGTTTTTCCATTTGTTTCATCTTTACTAGAGATAAACCAAGCATGTCCATCTCAAATAATATTTATTAGGGATATGTTCAGCAGAAGTCCTAAAACTTATCAAGAAAGTGCAATTGAGTCCTAAAACTTGTCAAATTGGTTCAATCGAGTCCTAATGCTAACGCCGTTAAGAAAATTAACAGAAATTGCTGACGTCAGCACGACGTCATATTTTAAATGAATTTTTTATTTTATATATGAATTTTTTAAAGTATTTTTATTCAAAATATTTAAAATTTAGATTAAAATAAAAAGGAAAAGTTAAATTTATTTAAAAAAACTGTTCAAAAAAAAAAAAAAAAAAAGGTCACGGGCCATCGCTTGTGGAGCTTCCGCCGCCGCCGCCCATCGCCGGTGGGGCCGGCGACGATCGCCGGAGGGGCCGGCGACCCGGGCGGGGTGGCCGACCCTCGCCCGGGCGAGGACTCGCCGGCCCCAGGTGAGGGCCGGCCATCCCCGCCAGGTCAGGCGAGGACACGCTCGGATTTGGGCACGCCGGCCCTCACGGGGCCGGCGACCATCGCCCGCCCGGGCGAGGCCTCGCCGGACCTCGCCAGGGTCGTCGATGCTCGCCCGGGCATTTGGGCGGCGGCGTCGTCCGACGAGGAGCTCGACGGACGAGGCCCTGTCGGCGGGTCCTCCTCTTCCTTGGCCTCGCCATTCTCGTCGGCGTCGTCGTTGGCGGCGGGGCGGCGTCATCCTCTTCGGCGAAGGCGACGGAGCGGGCGAAGGCCTCGTCCAGATCGGGTTGCTCCTCCCCTCGGACCCGTCCAACGGGGCGGACGACGCTGCTCACCCAGATCCGGGCGAGCATCGCCGACCCAGGCGAGAGCGGCGAAGCCTCGCCCACCACAGGCGATGGTCGCCGGCCCCCGCGAGGGCCGGCGAGACCTCGCCCCCGTCCTCGCCCGATGGCGGGCGTCCTCGCCCGACTTGGCGGGGCGGCCGTCGCCGGACCCTCCGGCGACCGTCGCCGGCCCCTCCGGCGATGGCCGGTGGATGGGCGGCGGAGAAGCTCCCCGATGGTTTTTTTTTTTTTTTTTTTTTTGAACAGTTTGTTTTTTTAAAACAAATTTAGCTTTTTTTTTTTAGTTTTTAATATAATTTTTTAAGATTTTGAATAAAAAATACTTTTAAAAATTCATTTAAAATATGACGTCGTGCGACGTCGGTAATTTCCGTTAATTTTCTTAACGGCGTTAACCTTAGGACTCGATTGAACCAATTTGACAAGTTTTAAGACTTGATTGCACTTTTTGTAAGTTTTAGGACTCAATTGCACTTTCTTGACAAGTTTTAGGACTTCGCCGAACATATCCCTATTTATTAATATTAGATGTGGGGCCTACTCTTGATTTAAGACTACCGCTTGCCTACATTTCTTTTTTCTTTTTTTTTTTCTCAATTTGGAACAAAATAGGTGCACCTCTTTTTGAAAAATAGTTTATTTTATAGATAACTACCTAATTATTTTGGTGCTAGCAAAAAAATAATTAATTTGTTTATGATTTTTATTTTTCTTTTTTATAGTAGGAAACAATTATTCAAAAAGTAGTTTAAGCACAAATAAAAGGATAATCTTTGAGTAAATTGTTTATAATGCATACAACTATCACAATATTCAAATTTTGAGTAAATTCTCGTAAATTTTGTACCAAATTCAAAGTTGAAAAATTCACAATTATAAGGATAATCTACAAAAATAAAGTAAACTATTTATAGAAAAATTAACATTTCTTTACTTCAATATATGATTAGTGCCTGCTCAAGTTATAATAATGGAGAGTAAGTTTTGAAGGAGACAAACATGAACAAAACATTAAAATATAACAAGTATGAAAAAATTGGTTAGGGTGAAAAAAAGTTGTTTGAAAATGATGGGGGTAAATTTTTCTTTTAGTAAAACTGAAAAAATAAAAATAAGAAGAAAAAGAAGAAAAGGTAATAAATAATATTAAATTAAGAGAAAAATTCGCAAATGATAATATAGTTAATTCAATATGATAGAAAAGTGTCAGGAGCCAATAATAAGGGTGAAAAGAGTTTAAAATAATCTTAAATTAAGAATGGAGCCCGTAAGGATTAATGTAGTCAATATAATGTGATAGGGGTGTTCGGAGCCGATAAGGCTGTAGAAATAGAACAAACCAAAAAATTCTAACAAGATCTCCAATTGGCAATTATTGGAAAAAAAAAATTGAAACCTTTATAAGTAATCATAAATAACAAGCATTGTGATGACCCAGACCCGGGGCAGTACAGAGAGATGGACTGAGATCGCCTTGGCAGTACACAGGTGAGGTTAAGAGCATGTTTCCTGTCCCACATCGCTTAGGGGGAAATCCTAGGGCTAGTTTATAAAAGCTTTGGTCCCTCTAATATGTAGGACGTGTTTTAAAGCCGTGAATACTCAATGTCCAAAGCGGACAATATTACACCTGAGGCAGTACGGATGGATGAACTAAGATCGCTTTGGCAGTACGCGGATGAAGTTAAGAGCATGTCTCATGTCCGCGTGAAGTTAAGATTATGTCTCCTATCCCACATCGCTTAAGAGGGAGTCCTCATTTTAAGTCTGCGATGACTTAGTGTCCAAGATGGACAATATTATACGGTGGGAGTGTCCAAAACGGACAATATTATACAATGGGGCCCAAGTTGTTATAAGTATGGTACTTAATTATTGGCTGTGAAAAGCACTGACTCTCTCAAATGACCCACTACACTCGATGAATATGTATCAATTCCCCTCTTTGATTTCAATGATATTAGCCCGATGGCTTTGCCGATTCTGGCCGGACTATATAAAGATGTATTGACATGTTTAACAACGTTGGACCTAGTTCCTCAAAATTTGCATAGCTAGTTCCTCAAAAAATCCTAGTTGATAGAATTGGCCAGACCTTACACCTTAGAGAGTGAGGTTCAGAATCACTTCACACAGCATTTTTCATGCCAAGTCATGAGAAGGTAATCCGTCGCAATCTTAATGATTGAGATCGACATGACATGAGGCAAAAGCCTGAAGGACAACCGTCAATCACAACCAAACGGAAGAAAAGGAGCACATTTCCCAGAACTGACGTTCTCTATTATTGGTATCTCCTGACGAATCATCTTTTTTCACCATCAACACACATCAACCATGACAATTTTCTTGGCCATGAGTAGGGAAGTCGCATCTTCCGGCAATCACTGAGCAAATCACAATACTGGTTTATTCAGCAATATGCAAGAGAAATGTTCATCCCCATCGCAGAAATTTGTGTTGAACAAGATTCTCATATCCATGTCAGTGCACTAGTGAAGTGTACCCAAGTAGATAACTGGGTAAAAAAAAGTGAGATCCAAACACACAAGAATTACTCCAGCAGATAACTAGGAAATAAGGTGATGTAGATGATTCAAGAATTAGCCAGCTCCCGACTATACATAAATGTGATTACCAACAGTCGCGCTCTATGCACATCTATTCGCCACTTACCAGGAAACCGAAGTTCTCAGCACACGCGAGACCAATAACACTTGCTGCAAGCATATTATTAATACAGAACACTTCAAACCCTGAAATCTTTACTACAAACCATGCACTATATGGGAAACTTGGCAGAGGATTCTCATTACCACACTACAAACAAAGCCTACGCTGGATGAAACGTCCATCACCACAAACATTCGACTCATTTGATGAGATACATTATGGCTCAATGATTAATAAAATGCACATCCGTTTTTCAACTCTAGATAAAGGACATCATGCCGAGAAACAATAAGGTGCAATTCATTTAGAATTATCATTTCGCAGGACAAGCAAGAGTGGAGATCTAGCCACAATTAATCCTCACAAAATTCCAGACATTCATTACAATGATCAAAATGCTAAAACAATATGAGGAAAGTACAAATTTAAAGGGGAAAAAATGAAAGTGGAATCATTCTCTTAAAAAAGGACATCATCGGTTAAGCTCATCGATAAAAGTGTTGCAGAAGGAAACATTCAACTTATTCATCCAGTAGATCAATACTAATGAAGCAGGCATAAATCGGGCTGGAAAATGGGAGTTTATCTTAAGATTGAGGCTTCTCCCACTTGAGTGGCTTCACGACCTCCCAGGTGAAGTCAGGGTCATCCCTTCCAAAGTGACCATACGCTGCGGTCTTCAAGAATCTGCCACTGCCACCTCTTTTGAGATCTAAGTTGATGGAAATCATGCCAGGCCTGAAGTCAAAGCTCTCCTTAACGATCTTGAGGATTTCCTTGTCAGGAATCTTTCCAGTCTTGCAAGTGTCAACGAAAACAGAAAGAGGCTCAGGCACTCCAATGGCGTACGAGACCTGCACAATGCACCTGCGTGCTAGACCATTGGCCACGATGCTCTTTGCAGCCTGCCTCACAATGTAGGCACCACTCCTGTCGACCTTGGTGGGGTCCTTGCCTGAGAAAGCACCACCACCGTGGGCTCCCCATCCACCATAAGTGTCAATAATGATCTTCCTTCCAGTGAGACCAGCATCACCATGGGGGCCACCAATGACGAATCGGCCTGATGGGTTAAGGTGGAAGATGGTTCTCTCGTCAAGGTACTTCTCAGGAATGACAGGCTTGATGACATGCTCCTTGAGATCAGCTGCAATTTCGTCATTGGTCACAGTCTCATCGTGCTGGGTGGAGATCAGGACGGTGTGGACCCTGACTGGGACCATTGCGCCATTGTCGTTGTAGTACTCAACAGTGACTTGGGTCTTCCCATCAGGTCTTAGCCAAGCGCAAGTTCCATTCTTTCTAACCTCAGTGAGGCGGGCACCAAGCTTGGTTGCAAGGACATGACTCAAAGGCATCAATTCAGGGGTTTCATCGGTGGCATATCCAAACATGTGGCCCTGATCACCGGCACCAATCTCTTCTGGGCGCTTGGTGAGATGACCGTGGACTCCCTGGGCAATATCAGGACTCTGCTGCTCAATGTTGACCAGAACCTTGCAGTGGTCAGCATCAAGACCAACGTCATCAGAGACAAATCCAATACTCCTGCAAGTGTCGCGGACAATTTTCTCATAGTCTACATTGGCCTTGGTGGTAATTTCTCCAAACACCATGACCATGTTGGTCTTGGTGCATGTTTCGCAAGCAACCTTGCTGTCAGGGTCCTGCTCGAGGCAGGCATCAAGGACAGCATCGGAGATCTGGTCACACAGCTTGTCGGGGTGGCCCTCGTTCACGGATTCAGAGGTGAACAAAAAGGTCTCCATTCTTTCAAACTGCAATACAACAGAATCAAATACCAGATCAATCAAAGAAACTACTCAAAATGCAAACTTGCAGCAAACTAACTTTGAAGAAGCTTAACCAATTTGAAGTAAAGTAAAACGTCAACCATATATACATAAACATCAAAATTTTTAAATGAAGTTGCCGATTCTCTTTAACAATGTTCGAGCCGAATCTAAGAGGTTGAGTTAAGCAAGGATCTACAAGAAGTCCTGACCCTTTGGACTTCCTTTCTCTGGAATGAAAACAATTATGGGGGAGTCTCGATCTGATAGTACTTCATAAAACACTCATCTTCTGTGTCATAAATGTCAACAATGCCCACATATTGACACGCACTTGTTCAACTCGGCAACTTCCCTCAACAAATTACTGCATTCGAAAACTCGAAAAAAGAACTTCACTCCTCCGAGCAAGTAGACAAGCAGAAGACCGGACAAGATACGACAAAACAGAGACTAAAACACTCAGATCTCACAGATTCCATCTCACTAGAACCAGCACCCTCTCCAGATCCAACAGAAAGTCGGCACATTCACAAAACCCCACACAGGGAACGACCAAGAACTCACTCCGCTCAAAAGACTCTCAGATCCTCGGCATTTCCAGACACCCACCACCCGAAACTCCAGATCTACGCCCACCTCGACTCGATTCGCCAAAAACCCACCGACCCAGAACCCGAAAAGGCCCAGGAAACACCATGGCCGACCAGATCCAGCGACTTATCCGCAAGAAGAAGCAAAAGCCGCCTCCTTTGACCCTTCAAACGAATCAGACGGAAGCACAGAGCAATAACACCCAGAAAACGAAAGCGAGCGAGGGTGGCTACAACGAGCAAAAGACGGAGGCTTTCGACCAGGACGAAGACGAATAAGCGAAAGGGGGAGGTACCTGAATCGAATTGAGAAAGCCTCTTTGTTCGTGCTAAGGACCAACCCCCGAGATGCTAGCAGAACAGAACGCACTGAATCCCGTAGCCTCCCTCGCCCATTTATAGCCGATATGCACTCTTACCGGGAACCGGTTGAATCGGTTGAGACTCCTTCCTTTTTCCTTTTTTTTCATCCCTTTTTCTGTGGATTTTTTTTTTCTATAAGTAGTCAAGCTTTCATTCTATTTTATTGTTTTTTTTTCCTTTTTTGGTTGGGAAGAATTGGTTTTGTTTTCAGTAATATTTGTTTGGTTTACCAAGTTACAAACTCACCAAGCCCGCCAGCATTAATTACTAACTAGATCGGAAAAATATCTCAGATTGTTTAACTAACCTTCCTATCTTTGATCATTTTATATTTTTTTTCTGTGTGGTTTTCTCTTATTATGTAGTCAAGCTTTATTCTTTTTCTTCTTCCTTTTTTTTTTTTAGTTGGGAAGAATCAATTTTTTTTTCATTAAGATTTCATTGGTTTAGAAAGTTACAAATTCAACTGCAAAAGTCACCAGCATTAATTACTAATTAGAAAGAAAGAATTTCTCGGATTATTTAACTTGGCATCCATGTCCCCAATTCGCTATGACTCTCTTGAAAGAATCTTGCTATCACTCTTAAGAAAAGGAATTTGAGCAATTACTGTTCTTTGAGAATGGAAACTCTTACATCATATATGCATATTTATATTTGAAAAAGTATTATATTTCTGTTTTAGCAAAGCATATATGATGAGCCTTTAATAAGTGTGCCTTTCAAATTTCTCCTATTAGGTGAAATAGTAATCCAAAAAAAGTCCCAAGCAACTGGAGTTTGATTTCTTAATTTTCTCACTCATCGAAATCAATTTGACTTTGGTATTTCTCATCTTACATAATAAGAAATACATCATTTCAGACCAAACTAAATCTTTAGCAATTTATACTTTCATTATCATCCATGTACAACGGGTGTTGCTCTTTTATGAGTACACAAATAAATGGTTACGCTCGATTTAGCATGACGCGGGGAGCATTTCCTTCTCATGCTCCAAATTAAAAAAGAAAAAAATCATCTCAACATATTCGATGGAATTAGGTGGCATAGTCACAATTTGTTGCACCAAAGTTGAATGTGAAAGAGGGGTGGGGTTCAAATTGGGTTTTGGCTTTGGCCAAGAAATGTAGCCGTTGTATTGTCAGGGATTGGTAAGATTCAGATTGGTTGGGGGGGTTGGTGGGAGAGAAGGACGTCTGCTTGTTCTGAAAAGTAGGGGACCTCTCTCCCATTGGCTGCTGCTTTTTTTGGTTAAGTGCTAGAGATTACAGGCTACAGCCGGTTCCTCACCAACCCTTGCCGGTTTTGTGCAGCTTGGCGGCTACAGGCTAGACTTGAGCCGGGGGATAATGTTTAATAGCCGCAATCGGAAGCTACTTTTGTACCCCTAGTCTGAAAAGTACGCACGTTGAAATGCTTTCTTTATCTTTTTTGTATCACTTTTAGTGAATATCCAAATTTTGATATTCCGATTACACCGTAAAATCGTTTCATCGAGATTTTATTTGACAGTTAGAGTTTATTATTATTATTTTTTATTTTGGTTAGTTATGTGTTGTGAATTGGCATTGGATTTTTAGGTTTTCTTTGCCTTCCATTTTTAAATTTCCACAAAAATATATAAGATTCATGACAATTTTGACAATTCAAAAATGATTTTTCCTTTCACGTTAACTCTTTCATTGTAAGGGTTTTCAGTTAACTAAGATTAATCGGTCGGAGACACGTGCAAATTGCATATATTGCTCTTTCAAGCAAATCAATTTAACGAAAACACAACTATATAGTTTGTCGCTAAATAATTGAAAATATGATCTACTGCATATAATTAGGCTGGGCTCAGAACATTCGAAAAAAATTATAAATCTGTGAAGAATTAAAGTATACAGCTACTTGAATGTTAGGGACGAATTTAATGAGAGTCCCATAAGAAAGATCTGATTTTCACGGGACCAAAAAGTGGCCACATTTATTCATAAAAATGGAAAAGAAAACTTTTCATTTGGGAATTACATGGAAGGTGTGTTGACTGTACAAAAAAAAAAAAAAACTACATTACTGTGCCTTTTTTAATAATTAAAAGGGCATTGATTTAATAAATAAATAAAGAAGAAGAAGAAGGAGGAGGAGGAGGAGGAGGAGGGGGCACCAATTGAATTGATCTCTCTAGGTGCCAGCATATAGATCAAGTACCATTACGGAATATTCAAGATTAAGCAATAACTACAGTATTGTCCTTCTCGAAGCAACATAAAATCATCAATATATCTTTTTGATAGGCAAAAGGCTTTCGAGAATGTTTTAGGTAACGATATGAGGCTATAAGGTTCACGAATCTTATGAATAGTATAGATTTTGCTAATCGATCTCGGATGATAGTAAGCATAAATTAATTGCACGTTTAGAGTGGTAGTGGTCGTTGGGAATGATGTAAAGGGATAACAGAGTATAGGCCCAAAAGTTGAATGCATAGGCACAGATGCACCAGTTCTTCCCTATACGGCGTGACCACCAACAGTTAATAGTGTCGCCATCCATTTTACTTTTTTATGTTGACTTATATAAATAATGCAACGAATGTATCTAGACGTTTTCTTAATCCAAAACACTTGAAACTTTCACTGTACAGAAATATTGGCACGTAATTTTACATTTATTTATTTATTCTTAATTCCCTAAAATTTGACTAAGATTTTAGATTTTGACGGAAAAAAAAAAAATCATTTTACTTAAACTGAAGTGTACACAAGCATCCCTGAACTATTATAAAAGTTATGCCCTCCTTAACTAGGTTGATAACTATAGGAAATTACCAAAATTTTCTGAAAAAGAAAGAACTACCAATTCATCACAACCATTGATGGCGACTTCATCGACGATCTTGATTCCAACAGATTTTTGTTTGCCAATATTAGTTCAAATACCATTCTCTAGGGATTTGAAGTATAGGAGTAAAAGAGCAGTTCAAACTTAATTATAATGTCGAAGATGACTCCATAACATGATTAAAACGAGAAAACATAGAGGAAGTTACCATACACATTTAACAATTTGCAACTTCAATACAAGTATTGACACAAAAAAGAGCATATTGTGGAGTAAATAAATTTTCTTTTTACTCTGTAGGCGTATGCTATGAGAAGAAAGGAAGGGATTTCAGTGCTACATACATGGATTCTAGCATGAGTTCAAAAATCAAATCCTAAGTATCATAACCCTACTCCCTATTCAGTTTTGATTGATTCTGTGCTAGAATTTTGATCTGCTCGTGCTTAAGAGATCTTTCAAATGGAAACCAATCAGCAAATATCTCCATAGCTGACAATTTACTTTGACTACCACCAAAAACTAAATCACGATATGATATGATATACTATGACATTGGATAATATGGCACTTCTCCATTTTCTTTGCCTCCTTCATCTTGTGAGGGCAAGATGTGAACATTAGGTAGGACATAACTCAATTTGTGGTTGGATATATTATATATTATTTGTATTTGTATGTACGTACGTACGTATAATGTCTTTGACTTCGAGCTAGCAAATTGGAGATTTTTTTGGCCAATCAAAGACATCATAACATAGACATCATTCTTTTCTTCTAGGGAAAAATTCAAAAAAGGTGGGACCATTTTCGCGACGTAACTCCCCAAGTGGTGGTTGTCTGATGAAGTCCTAGAAATTGGTGACTTAGGTCGCGTTGTTAACGATTCTGTTCTCGGAAACAAATTTTGATCAGAAATTATTCTTTTTTATTCTGTTCTTAAAAATAATTTCTAAGTATTTTAAGTTGTTTGGTAACTATTCAAATTTTCTGATTCTAGAATAGAATTGCGTTTAATACTATACTCATTAACTCTACTCCAAATCAATTTCTTTTAATTTTTAAATAATTTTTTTTTCTTTTTTCCTTTTTTTCTTTTCTTTTTTTCCTTTCTCTCTCATGTTCTTCTTCTTTCGATAGCCGGTGACCTCACCGAAGCGTCGCCGTCTCTCAACAAGGCCAGCCCTCATCAATCAAGCCTCATCGGCAGTTAGGCGAGACTCGCCCGGCCTCGTTGATGGCCAAGCGAGCCTCACCGGGGCTAGGCGAGGCCGCCCGGCCCACCGGTGAGACTCGCTTGGCCACCGACAAGGCTCGCCCAACCCCGCCGAGGCTCGGCCTCGCCCCACCCGGTGAGGCCCGCCTAGCCACCGGCGGGGGCCGGGCAAGCCTCGTCGGGGCCAGGCAGGCCTTGCCCAGCTTTGGCAAGCTCACCGAACCTCGCCTTGGCTTGGCGAGCTCGCGCGGATTGGTTGCTGGTGACTGGCGATGGACGGCGGCAATCGGCGGCAGACAACGGCAAACGGTGGTGGGTGGCGAATGGCGGCCGTAGGATGGCGGTAGATGAAGAAGAAGAAGAGAAAATGAAATAAGAAGAGAAATATGATTTTGATTATTATATTTGTTCTCGGAACAAGAATCAACTTTTCTTTTAATTCTTAATTCTATTTCAAAACTAAATTCGGGAGCAAAAAAGTATAAATTTGTTTCCGAGAATAAAAAGTTTACCAAATACGATTTTGTTCTCAAATTGCTTCTGAATTAAAAAAAAAAAATAAGAATTAGGCACTGTTTAGATAGTTACCAAACAGGCCCTTAGTCTCAAATGAACCCCAGCTCATCGGCGTCTCAAATTTTCGCCGCCTAAGAACCACGAACGTCTCATGTGTTATTTTTAAGGCCATGTACTTTTCATAGTGTTACTTTTCAAAAACCACCCCACTTTAGGGCTTTTTGAAATTTTCCCTTTTTTGTCATAGTGTTAGATAATGCTAGGTACTGATTGATAATCAATTAAACTTGGCCTCGCATATGAAGTTTTCTATCTCACAAATATTACATGATTATACAGTGGTAAATAAGTACATATTACTGTACTAGCCCCAAGAAAAACTAGTACCTTGAGAATTCAAATTTCAAATGAAAAACGTGAACGCACTTATTTATTAAAACCTTTTTCACGGTAAATATTCAAGGAAAACACCACATCGTTCCATCATTTGTTTCATTTTATTTTATTGGTTTGCGATTGTTCTTTGACCACAAGAGGCTTAACATATCAACAAAAAGAAAATATATATCTTCAAATAAGCAAATACTTAGAATTTGAAAGGAAAAAAAAAATCCACGTCTCGCAAGGAAGCTAACTTTTGCCCATTGGAATACATTAGTGTTTTCTACTCTATCCACAGTTTATATAATTAGCTCATTCTCCATTTCCCAATACATCGCACGAGACCATTTATTAGATTCTCGGATTCCCAACAGTTTTTGGCCATTATACTATTGCACAAATCTTGGAATTTGCCTAGGCCAATAAACAAATAAATAGAAAACAACCGGCAGACTGTCAATGGATGCAATAATTTTCGTGAAAAGCACTCCGATTACGTGGATTTATATAGAAGGACGGAGAAATGCAAAACTGGGTCCACCTTTGGAATGAAACATTTTATTTTTCTATATAATTCAATGACGTGGCATTGAGTAGTGCTTAGAAAATTGAGATATTTTCATATCGTGCTAGTCAGTCAAAATCAGAGATCGTGGAGTTTGGTCACCTACCGAATTTACCATTTTCCTCATAAACCAGATTTTTGTCTCGTTGGTCCGTAAATTAAATGAAGAGATTTCAGAGCCATCGGAGCTAAGCTCGAGCCGTAGAAGAAGTGAGCCGTGGCTTAGAGCCGCCAACCCCCCAAAAGATGACATGTCAACCACGTGATCAAATTGACCGGGTCCAAAATAAAATAAAACAAAGTGGAGGTTAGGAAAATTGTGTCGCGTAGTGACTGCTGACAGATTAGTGATGTAATTATCAAAATTTGTGTCGAGAGATTATTGCTCGAGAGCAAAAATCTGCGAAAAAAGATCGACCTACCAACTCGGAGGTTGAAATTTCATGCTTCACGACTTTGATCTTTCTCCATCTTTCACACGTTGAATCGCACGAGAGAAATGGGAATCGACCGCGCTGACTACTCGCCATCGCAATCATCTTTCTCTCTCGTGCACGCCAATTACGTTTGTATAATACTCCCTGCTCTGTTAACTATTTTAGCCGATTAGAGGCTTATTTTTAACCCGCAAGGCTTTCATTTGGACAAGATGGATGCGTGGACCGGATCTACTGTAGTGGCATCTGATCGATCATTACGCCCAAGAGCCGTGACATGCCCCTCTTATGATGGCGTCGTTTTCACTGAAGTCAAGCAAAAAATCTTTGACCATGGCATATGAGGAGCGTGTAAATAAAATATGGGAAATAATTAAAGAGAACTGTGCTGGTTAGGTATGTGTCTCTGTTGCAGCGATGTTGCAGCCTCTTTCATTTCCTAGAACTTAAATGAAGATAAGAGTAGTGGCCATGTTGTTGGTCCCCATGATGTGTGTATACACATTATATATATATATATATTTATGAGAGAGAGAGAGAGAGAGATGTACATAGCTGGATCACTAAGAAATTTCGAGTACCATATTTTACTTATTCCGAGGAGAAGAAAGAGAAATATTTACGACCGCTTCTTGTTCTACACAAAAGTTGTGCTTTGCCTTAGATCTCCCAGTACTTGTAAGATACTTCTACTCGTATAGTGAAGGTCATAACGGGGCAGAGTCACTCTACAAATCTTGCTTCCAACTCAATCACAACCCAGCACCAAAAAGAAAGGGAGAAAGGTCCTTTATAAGCAAATTGTCTTAATGGAGAATTGACACCCTATCTTGCTGGAGACAGTTTCTTGAGCTTGAAAAAGGTCTCGAAATTGACTTCCCATGTAAGAATACTTCATACGTCACCAAAGCCGACTTCAAGACGAACATTTCAATATCCTGCTTCCAATAGAACTTAGAACAGGAAAAACAAAAAAGAAGGGAATGCTTAAATTGTAGGTCGCCACAATTCCACACGATATGTGCTCCCCACAACTCCCGCATTGTCCACTGTTTTAGACTGGTGACTAATCTTGAAGAGTGATGGGAATGAAAGAGCACCTTGATTAGAGGTTAAAAGTCAACTAAGTCTAGTGGGGGTGGTAATCTACTAACTACTTGAACACGACTCAACTCCAAAATCAGTCAGTCATAATCGCACTCTGATTATATAAAGCTCAATTTCTGAAGCACAAGACCTCTTGATTCCGTATTGTCAATGCTTGAGTTGAGTTCATATGAACAAGTTTTCAGAAAAGAATTAAAAGATTCATAAGGTAACATACCATGTTCCAAAAGTATGACAAGTCATCCTAATTAAACATAACTCTGGCTAATTAATCATGCTCGCAAGCCACTTTAGTCAAGTGTTATTGAGCACAAACTGACCGTGAGGTTTCAATTTCCAAGGCACCACGTACTTCTTACGCAACATATGTGACCGATATCAATCCCCAAGACACTCGTTAACGGGACTCGAAAGACAAATATAAACACAAAGGTATTGAGAACATGGGTTTACTCTTCGTCTTATCCTTTCAATTGCTAGATACAAGGAGAACGTGAGGTATATAAATGCGAACTCCGAGCCCCACATGGAGAAAGATAATGAGGACGGGCTGTAGGAACCACGGTTGTTTACGCTGTTCAGCACTTAAATCGATGGACAATGACCTGTTTCCCGGTGTGTCGGTTCGCTCTTTACTGCAACCTCCAGATCCCAAATCTTTCCTTTCCTTTTCATCTTGTTTTTGTTATCCTTATGGACCGACACCTTCAAATTTCGCTTTCTTCATTTACAGGAGCTTTTAATGGCGAGGAGCCACGTTTTTTTATCGTCTTCGTTTACAGGGCAGCTCTTGGTCCTATACGGGCAGAAGAGGCCCCCAGCTTGAATGAGACGATATTTCATCACTTCATGGTCCTTCGCCTTTATCTCGGCCGACACCCTCAGAAAATTAAACTAAAGGTCCACTTCAGAAAATAATAAATACGTGATAGCGAATTGAGGTAAAGGTGATAAGGACTGGAGAACAACTAACGAAAGCTCCCTACTGGGGGAAATCGTGACCCATGCCGGCATATCACATGAGAAGATAATTTATTGCATATCAATTGGAAGACCTAGTGATTTGCTCCTTGAGCATCTCTGTTTTTGACGTTTTCCAAGCAATAAGATCCAGGAGATCGAACGGGAAAACACAGATTTTGACAGGTACATGTTGAAATACCCAGTAAAAACGAGATGACAAGTAGATCCAACTCACTGTTGATGGGCCATTTTTAATGGTGTGCAAGACACTAAGATTATATATCAAATCCAATGAGGAATAAACCTTTGGCTTTGCCCTGAAGAACTCCCAGTAGGGAAAGAAAGAAAGAAAGAAAGAAAGAAAGAAAGAAAGGGAAAACCTTTGTTTGTCATTACCGAATCTCAGAAGAAGGCACATGAAATTCGATCATCTGCATCCCTCTTCCAGCTACTGCTATTTGGTACTGGTCCCTGAAATGGGATTATAATGAAAGGGGCTTTAGAAACTGCCAGAAGAGAATTTTATGCTGCTCATGTTTAATGGGGGAATATGCATCACTAACCAGCCAATGGATCTTGCATCCAATGCTTCTGGCTCTGGCACACTAATGATAAAATGAGCAAACTCCATTGGTGTACCGTGTTCCTTGCTAATCCAGCACCTGACACGCTGATCAAGACCAGTCGAGAAAACCCAAGTGCCGTCTGTCCAAACGCCTTTATAACGATGACCACAGTTAGAACTTAAAGAAGAGGAAAGGCATTCAAAGGAGTATTTCATTTAAAGAAGTTAGAACTTGCAGAAAATTCAACCAGCAACCATCTAAAAGTGGAAAAGATGTCATAGAAATGAGTAGCATCCCTAATGGTAATTAAAAAAAACAATTTGGAGTTTACTATGTGCAAACAACGTCAAGGACATAGGGATAAGATTCAAAGCTATGGAAAAAAGCAAATATCATTAAAGATGAGCACAGAATATGTAGTTTGTAGGAAATGATATTCTCTTGAGGGAAAATTGACAAATTCCAATGACTGACCTCAGAAAGTTCAGGGCGAGAGGATGTAAAGGTCAAAAGAAGAAGATATAACTGCAGAAGTGTGAGATTTTGTGGGACCACTACCAACTGTTCTAAAAGCTTAAGCTATTAGATGAAGGCATGGTTTATTATTTAAACATTTTAACACTCCCCCTCACACTTAGTCTGGTCTTTTTGCCTAGTACTAAGTGTGGAAATTGAATTGGGGAGGCAAATAGGGGCCTGGAAGATTCGAACTCAGGACCTCCTAGCTCTGATACCATGTGAGATTTTGTGGGACCACTACCAACTGTTCTAAAAGCTTAAGCTATTAGATGAAGGCATGGTTTATTATTTAAACATTCTAACAAGAAGACATGCAACTTTGACACAGATAGAATCAAGAACCAGAATATCTACCACTTACTTACGTGTTCAATTCCAAGATAAGGCAATTAACTTTAATCACATGTAAAGAAAATAAAAAGATTTGATGTAACCTCTACCTTTTACAGCAGAATTGTGAGCAGAAGCAATTTTTTCCTGAGAAATGAATTCAATTGTACACTTGGTTTTCTGGTTCCGCTCATCATGAAGAAATTCCTCAACGAGTATAGAATTTCTGATGTCTGAATTTGGAACATCTGGAACTTGGACTGGAGGCTGCACCAACACCTCAAATTTAAGAAGATGAAGTGCTTGATCATCACCACCGCTGACTAACTGGTACAGAAAACGGCCATCGGAACTTTGGCCATGTTTCGTTTCACAAACATGAAGGCAATTCACACCAGATTGGTGAGCACCATTAAGAACACGAAAAGGATTTACTTCAATAATTTCCAATGAAAAATTAGGTGCATTGCTATCTAACTCAGGGGAGGCATCTAGCATAGAAGATGAAGACCCGCAGGCAACACTGCCAGTCAATTTCCCATTCAGTTCCTTTATAGCTTTCACGGTAACAGGATCATTGATTGGCTGTTCCTTACAAGCAATTTTGCTCAGCGATCTCCACCATCTTCCACCCTGGCTTCCTCTTCCAGTCCGTGGTCGTTTCTGACAATCCATGAACTTTTCTAGATGGATATTTGACAACCGCCTCATAAAAGCTTCAACACTTTCAGTCAGATCCCAGAAAGCAATACTCCCATCAGTGGCTCCACTAACCACGACATATACATTACCAATCTGCACATTTTCTGGAATTCCAAATGCAAGATCAAATTAAGAACTTCTTTTCAGGAATACATGACATCAAGCATGAATAAGTCCAAAACATGACCTTTCTAAAGATTATAACTGTAGATGATAGCATTTGAGTCGAAATATTGTTGATATAATGTCAACATATGTTAAACAATGCTTTCAGGTTAGTAACCAACCATCTGATAGTTGACGTCTTGGAATGACGACATGCTGCAATGACAGAACTGGTGATGATAGAGGAACCATCAGAGCAACATCAAACCTGCAATAGGGTGGAGAAGGAGAGACTACATTTGAGTACGAAAAAAGAGGGAGTGTAGACGAGGAACCATTCTAATATGCTCCTTGAAGTTACCATAGACGATAGGGCAAGACAAGAGCTCGTATTGCAACTGTAGCATCTGAACAAGCAACGATAATAAAACAGACAGTTAACCTGAAACGAAGACAAAAAGGAAGATAAGACAATGCATCCGAATTTGAGAAAGTTACAAAACAACACCAAAATAAATATGCCCACCTAGAACCAGAATGTCTAACGAGAAAAGCAGTGACAGCCAGGTATCTCCAGTCATCTTCATTTCTATCAACTGCAGATACTTTTGACTGCAGAGCCTCACTATCAGGCAGAAGTGATTTACATCTTAAATTGGTGTCAGAGACACCAGTTAGCTTTTTAATGCTTCCCGGTTTTTTGGAAGGCACGGAGTACTTAACTGGCATGTCCGTGGAAAGCCATTGGAATGAAAATGTAGAGGATCCAGCTGACGAAGGCAATGAGCTACTTTCGGCTTCTTGTAAATCAGTAACATCATCTTCTTTCCCATCCTGCTTTCTTCTTCTCAGCAGCCAAGAAGTCAGAACACGCTTTGCACCAACAGAAATAAGCAATGATGGATTATGTTCATCCTCCATGAGTATTCCCTTTATATCTTTTGGGAGGTTCTCTATACCCTTTACATCAGACATGTTAGTACCTGATGAGGTTGTATGGATATTCGAAACACAACATATTGATCTGACAGCTGATCCACCAACATGCTCTCCAAGTAATTTGGATGAAGACCAATTGTCAGTGCACTGAGTATACCTGAATCGGGCACAATTAATTTAGCTTAGTATGTGAGTTGGGTATTCCTTAATTTGCATCTCTAATTGCTCATTAGATGAGATGATGAAACCACACTATTAAGAGACTTAGTATTAAATCTGCATGATCCCTAGGAATAGATGGTTGGAAGTATGATCACCATAAGACTAGGATTTGTCATTGCATACTCATTGATAAGTTCAACAAAATAATGTGACTACATACAATATGGCAGGTGGACAACGAGATTTCCTTCTTTGTGTTTGATAATCATCAATTTTTAGTTTCACGATATCAACAACAAAATCCAGAGTTATCAAGGATAAAAACTGAGATGGGAGCTTCAAAGTCCAGATACAAAATGCTTTTCACTACCTATGCAGTTGTTTTAACCTTGTTTCCCAGATTTAATTAAACAAAAATGTCTTACCGAGGATCTCCAAGTTGGTATCAAAATTCTTATAGAAAACAACAAATATCAAAATAACGAAAAAGGAGGGACAGAAACAAATTGAGAAAGAATGAACAGAGAAAAGGTCAATGAGAACAAGATCCAATTAAAGCATTGCAAAGCCAAACTAGGTTCTAAAGATTGCATGTGAAATGGCAGGGGAACCAGAAAGAGATATCATTTAAGGGAAGAATTGGCAACAGAAGAGGCTCTAGTAAGCTGACTTTGGTTTGGTGATTCTGACAAAAACCAGCTATATTATGTATGTACATTGATTGAGAGATTCACTGCGCTGCATCTGCCAGTCTATTACCAGCTATTGTCAAGTGGAAGTGAATAACCTTTATCTTAAAATTTCAAGAAACTTATTGAGTGTTAACAAAAGCAGAGTTATGTCAATCTGTTGTAAAAGAGTCATTACAATACCTAGTCAGCCTCACTGTCCCATCCTCACAACCAGTTACAATCCAACTTGATTGTTTATTTTTTCTGAGCTGGAAATCTCCAGTGACAAAGCATAAAGAATGCACCTCCCTTCCATGGAACTGCAAACGTAGATTTTGAGGGAGTATCTTGTCCTTTGAGTCCTTTATCCAGTGTCTATGGATGTAAATAATATCATCCTGGAATGGACAAGTTAGATCGAAAACAATATTTGAAAGTGGAAACTATATGTTATTTTCGCAAAGTATGCTTGACCAGAAAAGCATGCATATACAAAAAGAGAGCCTGTTTCCTTATAAAGTGTATCAATGCACGGTTTAGTCTGACTACTAAGCACAAATCTTACAGCAGAGAGTGGGCAAGATGTAAAAAAAGGATAGGAGAAGACTTTAAAAAGATGTGAATAGAGACCTGAAATAAGATCTTGAGCCTTGGATAAAGAAACTCGATAGAAGACAGAGAATAAAGGCATAAAGTGGTTAATGTAGCCAACCCCACGTACTGGAATAAGATAAGGCATAAGATGATTTATAACCCTTGGATCATACTAAAACTTGACAAAATGGCGTAAGATGAATCATGTAGCCAACCCCAGTTAGGAGAATAAGAATTTCTGTTCTGCATGCCAATTTCTTCGAAGAGCCGTGGCGTTGGAAAAGAGTGAGGATATTATCAGCCTGAATGATTATATCATAAGCCAGAATTCACAAACTTTGGAAGGGTTTTCTCCTAGGACTCAATTAATGAAAGGTCCATTGAATTTGTTCTGCTGAATTATTTCATCTTGAGTAGGCCCATTTATGAGGTGAGACACGCCGCTACTCCTACTATTCAGTAACTGGAGGCAACCAACTAGTCGCAAAAGTGTCTTAGACAATCAAATAAAATGATGTCAGATCTTTCCATGGATAAATTCCGACAATCAAATAAATGATGTCAGATAATTCTAGAAATAGATTTTCAATGGGATTCACTACTTCTATCTCCAATGTGATCTCATTTCCATATGATAACACAAACAAACCTTGACATAAGCAAAGCAGTTCTCCATCGCTGGTACATCACCCAGATAATAAGAATGTGGACGCCGCCAACCACCGCACGAAACTTGCAGGACCTGTTCCAGTGGTAATGTAAGAAATTACAACGAATGTCTATCCCATGACACAAACAAGAGAAGAAAAGAAAAAAAATACAAATAACAAATTAAACAAATAAATCAAGAGAAGAAAAGCAAGAGAACCTTAGCCTCAGTTACTAAGTTCCATATTATAAAATCTGTGGATGCAAAACCAGATGCATAACTGCCACTTGTTCTGTAACCGGTAGATTCATTTTCAGTGGAAACAGATTCAATCATGCTTAATTCTTTCACCTGCTTCATCCCTACAAAATTTAAAGATTGCAGACCTTTGTCATATTCCATATAGCATATGCATCCATCAGCTCCAGTCTGAAACCACAAAGACTCTGTGTCATTTAATGTAACAATGTCCTGGCAGACACCATTCCCATGGTATAATGTAAAGATGTTTGCCTCAAGAGAGATGCACATGGTAAAGGTCTTACAGAACGTAATTCAATGTGATTGAAGCTCATGTGAGCCACTGAAATGCTAGAAACTGCTGAGATGCCGTGGGCTCCTTTAAAATGGTTTACTGGAGAGATTTTAGCTGCTGACACGACAAAGGTATCCAGCAACAGGTCCTTCAATAAAGGGAACAGAACCAGATTACCCCGTAGATCCCCACAGATCAGCAGCTGCAACATCAAGCAAGATGATCAGGTCCCTCTGGACTCTGCACAACAGAGACTTGTTGATAATAAGGTTGGGTTTCTTAAAAGTAGTGTCCAACCAATATTTGTTGCAGAAATTACATGTTTTGGAAGATTGATAAAATGAAGATCGCTGGCTATTATGGAAGGGAGATGATTTTCCTTTTTTTCATAAGCCCCGATGGCTATCAGCAATGGCCAAGGTTGGAGACAGTAGATAGTCATGCACGTGCTACAAAAGGATTTCGCTACTTGTGACCGTTGAAATGGGCATCCATGATATCTTAAATGTTAGCCTCAAGATGTGGTTAATATAGTACAACAGATAATGTGAGTTACAACAAACAATATAACACCGTTTTCAAGAATTTAGCATTTGTATCTCCTTTATAGTATAACAAACATTTAGCTTTCTTATAGATACATTTTATTATAGGTTTTCTCACAGATAATAATGCCAAAAAGGAAGTGTGATAACAATGATTGCGAGCATATACCTCGTTCTCAAATGCCACATCCAAGCACATAATTCGAGCTCCCAAATCTGATTTGAACTCTGCAATCAAGGAAATTTGTGGACTGTTTTCTGGATAAAGAGAACTAGATTGTGAAACCTCGAAGAATCTCCAAAGTTTCAAGCCTCCTCTAGGGTCAGCAGTGAAAATGAACCTAGACAGTATGGAAACCAAAGACGATTATAAGCACCTAGAAAAAATCAAACACCATAAATTTGAGCAAGAAACAAATAGCAGAGGCTAGCTTTTCAGAGACTAGAAAGCTCTTGTGCACATCAGTAGACAATAGTTTCGGAAACTTGACTTCAAGTTTTTACTACATTGATACAGAACAAAACCCTTAGGATCACCATTGTGCACTTCAAATCAAATGTGCCAGGGAAAAACATACCAGATCCTGAGTCCACTCCACTTCCATAAGTAAAAACCATCAGATACATTGCCATCCTTAGACTTTCATGCCCTTATAATTACAATAATAGTTCTCCTACATGAAGCATCTCCTTTTGTTCCCAATACCCCAAAGCGACCTGCTAACAAGGTTTTGATGAAAGCGTTTCTTTCCTAAACAAACAAGGTGTACTTGTTGTGTTACCAGGCCGGTCCCTTTCCCCTCGTTCAATCCCAACAACTAAACTCATTTTTTGCTCTACAGTGTTGACCACAAGGAAGTTATACAATGAATTAATACTAACTTATGATGAGGTTCCAACAATGTTTGGTCATTCCTTTGACAATTTAACTATCAGCAGTTCATCGACATGTTGCAATGTTCAAGAAAAGATTTTACCTATGTCCCAGTGATTTGCACCAATGGATTCCCAAGAGCTGTCGATCCATTTCAGCTGCCCAAGAGAAGCTGGCGCTCACTTTAGGAGAATCAGAATTCTTTACAACTCTGACAACTGTTGTCCATCCTTTACCATCTCCAACAGCAATCCAATCATCAGCATCGATCCGAGGATCATATGGATTTGAGGGCAAAAGTTCCATACAAATAATTTGCACCTCATTACTTACTCGAGCAAGTTCAGTCCACCTTAGATCGCCATCATTGCGTAATTTAGCATGATAGAGATAACCGTGATTAGTGGCAATATACAGCGCATCTTCACGTGAGAAGCTCAAGCATCGGACATACTCGCTTTTGCTGCAACATGTCATGAGAAATCTGTTAAAGCATCGCACATTGCTTTTCTACACAGCTTATATGATCTTTCTATACATGTAATCTTTCTCCACCTCATAGCTTAAGCTTTTACGTTGGACTTTCTAACTTTCTAACATGTTATTTTAGGCCTTTCGCCTCAGATTCATTTTGCATGTGAGGCTCCCTATTTGTCATTTCCAAGAACGTTCTAAGTCTAGTTTGAATGTGAAAAGGGAGTTAAAATATCCCACATCACTAGTCTATTAGGTTAATATGCTCTTATATACATTGGGTCTCCCTCCACCTAATCACTAAATCATTTAGGTTAGACTTTCTAACAAAACCAACAACAGTGCAGGAAATAAGGAAATGATAAAATAAAGTGAAAATACCGACAAAAAAGAAATATGAACTTCTTAAGTGCCATTTCAAACACAGAAAAATGTCCATGTCAAATCTTCATTCACTCTCAAGTCACAGCTCATTTAGCCTGCTCATCAATGTGTCAAAGCAATGACATCACAACAGATTCACCATAAATCCCAGGAGAATAATCTTCAATCATATCATTTCTTGACAGTCGGCCAGCTAAAGCAAGTTCCTTTTCTTTCCCAGACCTTGAAGAAATGCATGAAGTATTTTTTTTTTTTTTTTTTTTTTTTTTTTTTTGGGGGGGGGGGGATGATAAAGTATGTTAACTACCATTATTTTACTTCCCCATAGTAATCGAACACCAACAATGTGATTCAACATTGAGATATTTAGTCTTTTCCTATTTTCCTATTAAGATTTTTCAGTACAATGGAGTCTAGATTTTTCAAATCTAAAGCAAGCTAACATTACCTGTCCATGTGTCCACTATGGCTTGATGAACTCGGAAGATGTGTAGTAAATAGCTCAGTTCCATCACTCAAGTCTTTTATGTTGGACTGCTTTGCAGAAGCCTCAGCTAAAGAAGCATCCAGTTTATGCACTTTAATTGCAGAGTCAAAACCACCAGTGACAAGGAGTGAAGACCATGGATCATAGAGACACCGCCATATACCCCTTCCACTGAAACACAATAGTAGCATGCCAATAGCAACTCATCATTGTATTGATACCGATGATATTCATTGAGGACAGTGATAGACTGAAAATATATACTTCTACCAAAAAAGAAAAATTTTAAATAAATATTTCACTGGGATGCAGACAATTGGAATTTGTTTTTTCAATGAAATAAATAAATCCTAGAGGCAGCATTATCCAAAAATGAAGGCACAAAAAATCCAATGGGGGTTGAGAATTTAGATTTGCTTTATGCCAGCTTCCTAGCATTCTCCTTCGCAAGCAAGGTGTCAATGACGTACACAGTGAAATCTTCTCTATAATTGAAAAAGGGCAAGCACCACCATCACATGTGGCGTGCATTTGAATCAACATCAATGGAAAAAAAAAAAAAAAAAAAAAAAAAAAAAACAACTCTAATTACTTACATATGCTCCCTGATGACATCATGCTGTCGTCCATCCAGTCCCCACACACGACATGAGCAATCCTCGCCAGCAGTAACAATCAACTAAGTAAAAGCACAAGAAATAAAAGTTAGTCACATCACTCAGAAAAGACACCCATAAGAATATTGAGGACTTAATTCCACAGAAACTCTTAAAAAGATGGTCATAACATTGAGTGAGCACTCTCAGTACTCGAATATGAAACAAAATACATGAAATGCCTATGAGGGTGACATTTGAACTAATCTATAGCAAATACCCAATCTCTAGTACGAATTGCTTTACTTTGATCTTACAATGCGTTTCCTATTGTGCATCTTTTATACTTCAATGCAACTTCAAGGCTTTTTCATAAGAACCAGCCCGACGACTAATGTATTTAGGAAAGAAAAACACCTTCCAACATGTTAGTAAAAAGAAATACAATGTGAGAGACAACTTCAGACACACTAGCAAAAAGAAATACAACAACTATTTAGTTTACATTATTGCCCAAGATTAAATCTTTAAATTACTAGTTCTCCAGGAATGAAGGTCCAGTCCATTAAACACAAAAGAGCCTTCCATTTGCATTTGATGAATCCAATATGGCTCATGTTCCACCAACTTGCATATAAACCGATGCAGCGACTAAAAGTCCAAAGCGACTTCTTTATAGCTCTCCTCAAAGTAGCATTCCACAGGCAAATAACAACAGGAACATCAATGTCACTCAACTCAAAAGAACACTTACACACAGCTTAAAATAGATAATTGGCATTGTCGAAATATTTCCATGCCATTGCCTTCTCAGCGGTCTTATATCACTCTGTTAACGAATCTTACATTATCAGATATATAGCAATCCCAAACTCGAGCACTGTGTCCAAAAAGCAATCCAACTTCCCCTGCATCTTCAGAATATCGAGACTTGCAATGAACTTCCCAAATACGTGCACTGCATGCATAAGAAAACTGAATCAGCAATTTTTCCATCATGAAAGCCATTTGGAAAAGTTACACTGGAGCTGCAGGATTAAAAAAATCAACCTACGATCATCAGATACAGAGACGAGTTTGGAGCCATCAGAGGACCACGCGATTCTAAATATTGAACCTTCATGACCAACAAGTCTACAGATGTGAAAGGCTTCGTAGCAAGGACATTCGTGGAGGAGAGTGTTGCAAGCACAAGAGTTTTTCGGGCCTTCTTCTGTGAGCTCATTTGAAGATGGAGCATCATGATTGGGAACCACTTTCCAGATCAAAATCTGTCCAATACATTCATGCAATTTGCTTAAGTTTCAACCAGAAGCAAAAAAGATGCAGGACAACGGCTAGTAAAACTGTCCGACTCAGACTTTTAGTAAAATTTCAGGAGCAAATACCAGATAATCCAAGAAAGCCGTTTTCTAATTTAAAAATTTCAAAAGGAACAAATTAAAGAATGACATGTAAAAAAGAAATTCATGGACAAGGAAAGATGCACCCCTTGCAACAATTGCACGAGGAGAACTGATGCAGAAAAGTCGAGTTTCACACTAAATCTCAAATGTTAAAGGGGTAAAATGATCACATGTTCACCAAAAAGGACTGAAATCAGAACACTTGCAATACCAATTCACAATATATAAAGATCAAATGATTCGCCACCTCATTGTAAATTGTTCCAGATGCAACTTGGAGATCTTCAAGATTGTCACCCCACAACCGCATGGAGTACAGAAGGCATCTCTCTGCATTTACAATCAACCCAAATTTATAAAAAGAGGAAACTATCAAATCTTTTTCCTTTTTATATTGATTTCCGTTTTTGCAGGGAATTGGGACAAGGGAACGAGGCTTGCAGATTATATATCTAGAAAACAAGAATAAATAGGTATACAGAGTTGTCACTGTATCAACTAACGAAACTGCAATACCCTCATACTACTAAAATACAATTTGAAGAGCGGAATAGAGCAATAAAAATCGATGACTAACCAGGGGAAGAAACTGCAAGAACGAAGCTACATTTATCGACGTCCCAAAGGCGTATGGAGTTGTCACTGCATCCTATAGCAACGGTAAGACACCTCTGCAGCTCATCCTCAGAAGTTCCATTCTCCTACTAACCAAAATTCACGACTCAATGAAACCACCGCCAAAAAAAAAAAAAAAAAAAAAATCAAAGCTCGAATGGCAGCATTTTCCCGAACCAAGAAGACGGCCGAAGCCTCTCACCTTCAAGAAGCGAACATCCATAACCCAGTGGCTCAACCTCGGCGCCGCGGAAACCAGCTCCAAATCCGCGGACAGCACAGTTCCGCTCCCCTCGCCAGCTCCCCTTCCGAGCCGCACGGACAGGCGGAACAGCTTCACTCTCCTCTCACCGTACACGGCGATAACGTAATCGAGCGTCGAAGAAGACGAGGACGATCCGCCGGGGAAATCGGCGCAGCCGAGGACGATCCCGTGCACGCGGATTCCCCGGAAGACGTAGAACGTCCGCAGCATCGCCCCGGACGCCAGGTCGAACAGCGACACCTGCGAGCCGGAACCTGCAGACGGGAAACGGAAGGAGCACGTCGGTCGGTCTCGCGATTCCGAGTCGAGTCCACACAGAGAGAGAGAGAGAGAGAGAGTACCGGCGAGGAGGAGAGGGAGAGGGGAGGGAGGAGGGAGGTGGAGGAAGCAGAGAGCGGAGATTTCTCCGAGGTACTGCCCGCCCTGAATCCGCCATCCGCGCCGCAGCCGCTGCTGCTGCTGAAGCTGGTGCTGCTGGTGCTGCTGCTCTACGGGGTCCGCCATTTGCGCTGCGAAATGCGGAGCTCTGGCTCTTGCTGCGGTGCTCGCTGCTCGTGCTCTCGGAGCTGCTGGTGTGCGCGCTCGTGAGGTTCATGAGAGGTTTTTGCCGTGCCCCCAAAAGCAAGAAGAAGAAGGGTTCAAAAAAAAAAATACATATATATATAATTAAAAAATAAATACAAAAGACGAAAGAAAAAATTAAAAAAAATGATAAAGAGGGTGGGAAAATGCGGTGAGCGTGGATCGAACACGCGACCTTCAGATCTTCAGTCTGACGCTCTCCCAACTGAGCTATCCCCGCGCTGGTGACTTATGTTGCTTCTTAAGCTAAATATATAATCCTTTTTATATGGTTAGTACCGTGGACCAATCGAATTTAAGTTGGCGTATCCGTTTTTCCTTCCCCCTTTTCCAGACTCTTCTTCCTTCTCCCTACCTATCTCTCTCTTTCTAGTTTCTGCGCAGAGGATCGGGAAGATGATCTCCTTCAAGGACGAGTTCACGTTCGGTTCGTACCTTCTCTCTTTCTCTCTCGATCGATTCTACGCACTCCGTCTTATGGTCTATCGAAACGCTCGAGACTAATCCCACCCCCCAATTCCTTCTTCTGCTGCTGCTGACAGAGGAAAGGTTGGACGAGTCGCGCGACATCATCGCCAAGTACCCCAACCGCGTCCCCGTGAGTAGTCCCTCCAACGGCTTTCTCCTCCTCAAAATTCAACCCCCCCTTCCCCTTTTTGTCCTTTCCCCCTTGTTAGCCCGACAGCGGTGATATTGGGATGTGGGTCTGGTTTCTACTTGTGTTGCCCCAACGATTGTGGGATTTTGTCTTGTCCGTAGAAGGTGTTCTGTTCGTTTTCGGGTCGTGATGATTTATTTTTTCTTTAGTCTTTATGAGCGGAGCTGTTTGCTTGACGCGATCGACCGATTTCTTGCAGGTAATTGTGGAGAGATATTCGAGAACGAAACTTCCTGACATGGAGAAAAAGAAGTAAGTCGAAAAGGGTAGTTTTGCTTCACATTTGCATCACTCGAGCAGTGTGCCCGCGATGTACAAGCGGAAGCTATGAGTGTCTCGTTAGCCGCTCTTGCGTTCTAGCTGTTGATTCCAATTCTCAAGCTCTGCGGCTCTTTCTTGGCTACCGCGAAATGTTATTGTTTCTTCCTGTATGCTATGCGGGTTTGCTACGTTAAGTAGTGGCGTAGATCGGTACTTGTTTATGCAGACGATCAAGGTCCCGAATGGGACGTGCGAACTGGATAGTTACTTTCTTGGATGACATATGGTTTTGGCCACTATCTTGAGCGTCTCGTGTCTCTATTAACTTAAGTGCTTGCTGTGTTTTTTGAGAAATGAGAACTGACTTTGAAAAAGCTGTGTCGTTTAAAGCTTCTTATCGACCCTGTTGATGAGCGAAACCGACTAATGAGTGTTGTTATGATGGTTGTTGGTGTGTTCTGATGAAATAGAATGGGGGAAAAGTGGGAATATATTGTCTATTACCGCATCAACCAGTACTCAAAGCACCACGGTGAGATTAAACGTCAAAGCTAATGCAGCCATGTCCTTAACCACAGCGTTTTGTCTTTGCTTTGACAGATTTTTGGTTCCTCGAGACATGTCAGTCGGACAATTCATCCACATATTGAGCAGCAGGCTTCATGTGCCTCCTGGAAAAGCTCTGTTCGTCTTTGTAAAGAACACACTGCCGCAGACAGGTAAATTTTGTCTTTTCGATCTTTTAACTATATGAATGAAAGGCGTGGAAGCTTTGCATTTATTGCCCTTCTTTTGATTGTTTGCTGCAGCCAGTTTGATGGACTCTGTATATGAATCTTATAAGGACGAGGATGGATTTCTGTACATGTGTTACAGTAGTGAGAAAACCTTTGGCTCGCAAATAATGTAGATGTGTGGATAATGGCATCTTGTGAACTTGAAATGCGTCAATTCATTCAAATTACATTGTACACCACATGTTGCATTGCAAGATATTCAATGTCTATTTGGTGTAATTTCCTTTTTCGCCTTTGTGAGGCTCACTCACTCTCTTCTCAAGCCTCAATATACACAAGTATTTGTTTCCGTTCTTTCTCTTCTTGTATGTTCGCACTGCTTTCAATTGCATTTTTTCTAAGTATTCGGAGTGAAGTCATCAGGGAGTCAGTCTCTTTTTCCAATTGACATGCTCATGCCTTGGGAGTGCCTTTGTTCGGCGGAAAAATGTTCTGGGTAGTTTTCTTAACCTTCAGATGATGTTTTGTCCGAGAAACACTTGAGAATGATCACTGCATCCCACGGTTTCTGACTTTTCTAACGGCAAGAGTTATCTTTTGACATGTTTCCTAACATTTGGCCACTGGCTCTTGTATGATTTTGAATATTCGGGTTAAACTCAATGTAGAGGGTCATGTCTTTTGGAGCTGGACTAGGCTCGATCATTGAATATAAAGTCAGCAGCAAGTTGAGCTTGTACTCAAGATTGAGAGAGCCAGCGATTTGAATATACAGTTTATGTATAAAAATTGTGGCATTTTATTGCATAACCGGCTTCGACAAAAATGCAGGCTATACCAAATTATCACAGATAGCCGCGCTTATCCGAACTCTATAAATCACGTTTAGCAAGTGATACACAATTAGGAAGTTACATTGCCATGTACTTAGTGTCGCGATCTAACCTCGCGTGTACCACTTTAAGTATAAGCCTAAACTTAGTTCGGGCAAGCCCATACCATTTCGCAACTTACGTTCGATTATTTAGTATGCAAAAAATTATTAACTATGAATTGCCACTAATTTATTCTTTGGTGAGTCGATCAGAAATTCAAATAAAGTAATGGGAGATTTACTTTCCTTATGCAAATCCGAGATTGTGAGTTCGGGGATTTTTGTTATATTAAATTTATTTAATGCCCTTTTGGTATTGTTCTTTTTATTTTCAAGAAAAATATCTATGCAAGCATTTTAATTTACTTTTCAGACATATGAGATGACCATGCGGCTGCGCAATTTACTAATTTAACACCCAGGAAAGTAATAAATTAATTACGGGACTTATCTCGTAATAATGAAAGCATCTACTATATTAGGTCAAAATTCACATTAACAACATTATATATAATTTCTAATTAACACGCATGTCATGCAATTTAAATAAATGGCCTAATTTTAATGACAAGTAATTTCTAATTAAATGGACTTAACAACAATTACTAAATGACATGAACCTAATTTTATATGAGATGCGCATGATATTTTTATATTTTTAATAAAAATTCATAATTAAAAATTACTAACGATTATCTATTTTAAATTAGGCAAAAAATTAATCTGAATCTTATCTTAACTTAGAAATTTATCTCGACATGTTATTTAACTCTAAGATATTATCTTAACTTAGATATCATCTAAACATGCATTCTAATATAATTAGAAATGTATCTAACTATTCTATCATGCAATTCAATTTAGGAAATCAATTTTAATCTGCAATCTTTTTTTTTTTTTTGGTAAAATGTAATAATATATATGAGTTGAGTGGAAGGGAGTCGAATGCAAAAAGCCGCTAACAAAAAGGGCGGCAAACAAGGAAAAGGTAGACAAAACCTGCACTACCAAACATCAATAAAAGAATAGAAACCCGAAGTAGAAGTGTCAGCTGACGTCGAATCGCATGCAATCCAAGGATCGGAAGATGGCAATGAAGAGAACAGGTTCAACAGCCTATGAAGCAGCATACGACTGAGGAGTCAAAGGCCTCCACTCTAAGGACTAATAAGGATTCGCAAGAGTTAAAGAGAAGATGCAAGGATCAATCCTCCAACTGCGTTGTAATCTTTTGTTTCTTGGGTTGTCATCGACATTCTTGAACGTTAAAGTCTTGTCCTTAACAACTTTAATGAGATGATTTTTAACGGTCGGAATCACCAAAATATGATTTCTGAACAGGATTTCGCTCCTGAATTTCCAAATGATATGGCAAAGAGCATCAAATGAAAATCGGGCAGTTGAACGATAGAAATCGTTACCAATAAGAAACTTCATCGCCCACTGGAGGTTTTCAGACTAGGTCTCATTGCGCCAAGGTAGATTACATCTAGGCAGTGCATGATAACATTTAACAAAATTTTATTCTTTTGTTAGAGGGATAAAAAAAAGTAGAAACCCGTTTAATAATGGGTAAGTTTTTTTGTTAGGGACTAAAAATCCGGCCAAGAAATAGTTTTGGAACAGAAACGAGAAGGTTACTTCTCGTTTCTGGCCAAGAATTCCCAAGAAGAGAAGGGAGAAATAGAACCGACCAGCCAAGCCCTAATTTCACCCCCTTCATTTTCACGAAGCTTTGACCCCCTTCATCCGAAGAAACTCTCCAGTCGCCCCTCGCCGGTCTCGTCGCCGCCGGTGCTGTCGCCGCCGGTCCTGTCGTCGCCGGCCACGGCTTCGGCCACGCCACCCGCGTCGTCGAGGTCTCTCTCTCTCTCTCTCTCTCTCTCTCTCTGTACTTCGCCTCTCTTTTCAAAACGCGAGCGTGAGTGTGCTCGTTCGTTCATGGGTTTGTGGTTTTCCGGCGAAAGTTTTGGTCTTGGGTGCGTTCGGCGTCTGACGTGCCGTTTCGGTTGGCCTTTCAGGTGTGCCCAGAAACGGGTTTGTGCGAATTCCGGAGCGGAGCAGGCGACTCGGGAGTAAAATGGCGCGGAGCCTGGACAAGTGCGAGGGCAAGTTGGATGTGGTTCGCGAGGCGACCGAGGCTCACGCCCCGGAGGCAGTCGAAGCTCTCAAGTCGGGGAAGGTGATTGCTGTGCTGACCGATACGCTCTACGGCTTCGCTTGCGATGCTTGGTAAATGCCGCTCCTCTATTGGACCTCGCCGTTGCCTTTCTTAATCAGTAGGCGTGGTGTTCGGAAGAATGCCCACTTATAAGGTGGTCAAATGTTGAATCTTGTGAGGTGCAGTGTTATATCTGTTAGTAGATGGAATTCGAGCCAAATGGGGTTCACTCAATTTGTTCGGCTGATCTTGATAGTTGCTGGAGGTCTGTCTATCAATTCGAATTATGATTTTCGAATTGGAAGTGCTTGTAGTAGTATGCGAGACAGAATGAGGAAAGATGACAAGATAATTGAACTCTCCAGTAATTGATCATTTTGTGTGTGGGTCACTAGAGTACTATACAGGCGTTGTGCCTCTGATTATAGATTACTGATGACATCCATCGTTTGCTGATCTGCAGTTCTGCAGAAGCTGTTAACCGGATATACGAGATCAAAGGATGCATGAATGCTTTAATTGAAGCTCTCAGAGAAATGATTGCTAATATGGTATTCACGAGTTTCTTATCCATGACAACTTAGATTGTGGAAAATGAGCTTAACTGTTTTCCAATGAACAAGGTCAATTGTTGTTTTCCTAGTTTAACTTGAAGAGAAATGATTGCCAATATGGTAATTCATGAGTTTCTCATTCATCACAACTTAGAATATGAAAAATGAGTTATAGCAGCTTATCTGTTTTCCATCGAAGGTCAGTTGTTGGTTTCCTAGTTTAGTTGGTGGACCAGGCATTCTGGACCAGAACTGATGTGTGACACTTATGGTACAGAGTGGCCATTGATACCTTCTCTTTTTGGCTTCCCTGGTGTTTGTATATAAACAGCCGTGTTTGCTCTACAGTCTCTCATCTAATCTTTTTTTTTTTCTTTTTGGGCACAATGCAGGGGGCGCAACTCAGGAAGCATATTGATGCTACTCTCGGGAGTGGAAACCTAAGGGAGGCAGTGAGACTTCCTCCTGGAGATCTGAATAAGTGGCTTGCTGTAAACAGTATGTTTCTTTTCTAACCTAATTTTGCTCTCTCTTCACATGCGCATGTGCCTATGTCCATGTGGAAGCATGCATACTGTGCATTTGCACTAAGATTATTACATTCATGCAGCTAAACTTACTCCAGCAATTAATTTTCTTCCAAGTATCTGAGCTAAATGAGCTGGTTGTGTGTTTCAATTTCAGCCGTGGATTTCTTCAACTAGGTGAATCTGCTCTATGGTACCCTGACAGAGTTTTGTACTCCTGAAAATTGTCCTACTATGACTGCAGGACCCAAGTAAGTTACTGGAAATGGTCCTTTCTTGCTTTATTTGCATTTATTGAGCTGTAAAAGACATAACAAGGCTAGCAGCTCTGGTGTGCCTCAGCAAGTCATGATTCTTAACCATTTCTGACAAATTTGGAAAATCGTTGTTTTGTGTTTCTTGTTATCTATCTATTGTGTGAATGTGTTAAGAGTTTGACGATCATGTGTTAGTGCTTTAGGGGACTCAGGAAATAAAGACTTCCTTCCCTTCATGTATAATCAATAGAGCTGTAGCAGGTGGAAATTTAACTGCTTCAAATGACAATCATCATAATTGTTGTTGTGACTTTTACTGGGTGTTTCCTCTACATAGCATCTCTCATTCTTTGGTTAAACAGGTTAAGCTAGGAGTGCATTTGAGGGCAGGATCACATACTTGCAATGCTCTACAGACAAGTTCGAGCATGCACTGTGCAGCTTCGAGTACAGCCCAATCAGAGCGAACCACACCTGCAATCTAGAACAGGACCAAGACAAGATGGACAGGAACTTTGCCCTTTATGGAGATCCGGATTATCCACTTAGATCTACGAAGACGAGGTTGTAGATGATGCATCACGTGATGAGGTGGCTGAGATAAACATGATCAGGAAAAATATTGCAAATATGATGGCAAGGGATCACAATATGCAAGAGATTCCATGACTTTTTATTTCCGACTTTTGCGACGTGTTTTTTGTTTTTTGGTGAAAACTTTTGCGATGTGTTTGTAAACTATTATGAATACATTTCTATTAATAGTATTAAGGTCATCCAATTCTATCTCCCTGAGCATAAATGTCATTTAATGTATCATAAATGTGGACAAATAGAAGAGAAGCAAATGGTGAGCTATTGTATAGTTGACACTTCAAGACCTACAAACCGCCATTCAAAGCTTCTATGCTAGTCAAGAAAGAAAAAAAAGCTAAAAATGAGAAGAAAAACACATCCCTTTATCAAAATTAGCAAAAACCTTATAACGACATCAAGGTAATTCAGAATAAGTAAGGTAAAAAGTAGCATTAAGATAGGATGCATCGACGGTTCAAAATGCAAGAGATCAAGGTTTTTACTAAGTGTTTTAGTAGCATGCTATGAATTATATGCATAATGACAACAAAGCCACGCCATGCATGCACCATTCCAACAGTTGGAAATTTCCAACCCTAACCCGACATCCATGTCAAGATTAAGAGAGACTAAAATCTCCAAGCCACACATGCACTGGAATTACAATTTTTTTTTTTTTTTTAAAGAGTAAAAACTTAGTCCCGAGGAAATGAGTATAAATTAATTTGACTGATAATATCACGTGTGCTTTTTTCGCAATATTTGCTATATCAAACATTAAAATTTGCAAAAAGAAAATATATTATTGAGAATTATAGTTTAAAACATCAGTTTGTGAATATTGATTCCAACAAAGCGCTACATAAATTCAATACGCTATAAAACATAAGTGAAGATCCTCACATATAGATATAAAATAATAGCTCACGTTCCATTACAATACCACCTATGTTACAAGCATATTCGACTAGAATGCTTACACCTAAGCAAATGTATTATTAATCTAATAATATTTTGATCTTGTCAATTTTATGTAATATTAAATTTATTCCTTTTTCTTATTTTAATTTTTTTTTTTTAAAAATAAAATTTGGAATTGAAATTTTGTGCGATTACCAAACGTGTTTTGTTCTTTTTCATTTCGAATAGAAATTTTGTGCGATTACCAAACGTGTTTCTGTTCTTTTTTTGTTCCGAAATAGAAATTTTGTGCAGTTATCAAACGAGTTTTTGCTCAGAAATTGTTCCCCACCAAGAAATAGAAAAGAACTGTTTCTGAAAAAAAAAATTATTCCCCAGCCGAGAAATGTTGCCATGCGCCGCCCTAGCCACCTAGAAATAAGCAAAGCTAGTTGTGATGCAATACCCAAAGAAGAGATGATCAATTGAATCAGGTGTCAGCTTGCAAAAAGCACATATGGCATTCCCAATCCTATCATATGACAAGAGCAAGGCCTAGGTGGGAAGATGGTTCATATGATAATAAGCTAGAGATTGAATTGGTATCTCGGAGTGATAGTATTGCTTCAAACGAAGGAGTCCCAATGCACCCTAGCCTTTTTCCTTCTAACAACATGCCATGTCGAGGTGAATGAGAAGAGGCCAGAAGAGCTATTAATCCAAACAAAACGATCCGATGCCTGGGATAAGATAGGAATAAGCTAATCCCAAGACTCTAACACTGTCCTCAAGGATTGCCCAGCGGGTGAAAAAAGATCAGCCACCGTAGTCTACCTAGATAGACCAGACCTATATATCATCGGGTCCGAGAAAATAAGATTTAATGGACCTCTAGGGTGCCATCTAGGGTGCCAATGATCAAACTAGAAGGAGACCGATTGGCCATCTCCTACCCTCCATTAGAAAGATAAACAAAATTTGGTCCTAAGGTGGAGGATTCTCTTCCAAGCCCAAGAGCAGACAGTAGGCTTCTTAACCACCTAGAAACTCTTGCTTTTTAAGAAATTGGAATGAATTCATTTACACCATAGAGATTTCTTGTCAGTAAAGAGGATCCAAATGTGCTTGGGCATCGCCGCTTTGTTACATTCTCCCAATCTATGAATCCATAGCCCACCTTCCTCTTTTGGAAGGCAAACACCGTCCCATGAAACTTTCATTCTACCCTTTCCAAGACCCGAACCCTTCCAAAGAAATTGTCGTTGGATCTGCTCAATACAGTCCAACACCGCAAAGGGGATAGTAAAAACACTTGCCTAGTAAGCTTGTATTGCATAAAGGACTGTCCTTATCAACTAGAGTCGTCCAGCAAAGGAGAGAAATCGCTTCGTCCACAATTGAACTTTGGACGTTATCCGATCAACTAAGGACACACAATCTGCCTTGCCGAGCCTAGAGGATACAAGGACACCCAAGTAGCGCACCGGTAGCTTCCCTTCACTGAAGCCAAGGCGAAGAATAATCTCACTCCGCAACTCCTCCAAACCACCAGCTAAAAAGATTTCACTTTTGTCATTGTTTGGCTGCAGTCCACTCCATGCCGCGAAGGTATCCAGGCCATCCTTTAAGAGAGAGATCGAACTCAAATCCGCTCGGCAAAATAGAAATACATAGTCCGCAAAGAACAGATGAGATAACCTAGTAGCCTTGCATCGCCAGAAGAAATTGAACTCGGGTTGCATAGCACAAGCACTAAAGATCCCAGAAAAAACCTCCATAACCAAAGTGAAAAAATATGAAGACATAGGATCCCCTAACAAATGCCTCGGCAACTAGGAAAAACCCCATGTAATTCCCCATTCAAGGAGATAGAAAACTTGGGCATGCATACACATACCATGATAAGCAGTGTAAGGTGGTCCGGGAAGCCAAATGCATGAAGAACCAGTTCAAGAAAGTCTCAGTCGATCGTATCATAAGCTTTTTGAAAGTCCACTTCAACAGCATATTTAGGAATATAAAGCTGATGGAAGCCAGTAAATAACTCCTAAGCAAGCAGAATATTGTCCCTGATACGACGCCCTTTGACAAATGCGTTATGAGAATGGCCGATAATATCCTGAAGGACTGCAGCTACACGATTGGCTAAGATCTTGGTGATACATTTATAAATAGTGTTACAACAGGCAATAAGCCTGTAATCGTTGACCAAAGTCGCATTGGAGACTTTTGAGATCAAAACAAGGATGGTGTTGTTAATCTCTCTTAAAAGTCTCCCTGGGGCAAATAAATCCTTCACCGCTTCAAGGACCAAGGGCCCAACCACCTCCCATTTACTCTTGCTCTACACCAAAACTATCTGATCCAGGAGCCTTCTCACGAGCTAGGGAAAACAAAGTATCGTGGATCTCATATGAGAATGGACGAGAGAGAGAGAGAGAGAGAGAGAGAGGGAGGGAGGGAGGGAGAGAGAGAGGGAGGGAGGGAGAAAGAGAGAGGAGAGAGAGAGAGAGAGAGCAAATCTAATTCTCATTAAGATGGCAATGAATAACTCGTTGAAGATCCCGTAAGGAGGGTCTCGGATGATGGGGTGCCCGAGAGAGAGAGAGAGAGAGAGAGAGAGAGAGAGAGAGAGCAAATCTAATTCTCGTTAAGAGGGCAATGAATAACTCGTTGAAGATCCCGTAAGGAGGGTCTGGATGATGGGGTGCCCCGAGAGAGAGAGAGAGAGAGAGAGAGAGAGAGAGAGCAAATCTAATTCTCGTTAAGAGGGCAATGAATAACTCGTTGAAGATCCCGTAAGGAGGGTTTGGATGATGGGGTGCTCCGAGCATTTCTGAAAGTGAGAAACAAACGTGTGCTGCGTTGCTCGGTTCGGAGACCAGATTACCAGAGGCATCACGAACCGAAATAATCCTATTATTTAGACTTTTTTTTTTATATATTTTTGGAATAAATAAAGCAATTAAAGCAAGATAAACACTAAATCATTCACAGTCATCAAAGACATCACCTATTGTTCAAATTAGGAAACAATATCTAATCAAACTGATTATTTGATTAATAAAATCGATAAATTGATCTTCAGCCTTAAGATCAAAATATCAATTTTTATTCTCGCGTGATTAATTATAACATAAATCGACGTGCAATTGCGGATTAGACAATATTTCCTAATTGGAAATAAGCCTATTGATCATAGATAAGGTAATTACCTAATTCCGTAAATAATATCTTGAACCAAATGGAATCCGTTCAACAAATGACCAGCCGTGGCTTGCGGGTGAGACTTGACACAGTGAAGAGGTGGTGCTACGACACCAAAGGCTGTTAGACGAGTGGCGCAGGCCGGCGAGGCTTGCAGATAGCAATTCACGTTGATGCTTCTTAGCACGATGAGACAATTCTTGGTGATGTGCACAAGGTTGGGATTAAAAACTGTTTAGAGCATTTCACTGGAGACTCCACAAACACCAGGGAGTTTTGGGCGTGATGAGGGTAGCAACGGACGCTTGAATGACACGTCCCAAGATCAGCGATAGCGGCAACTTTCGGATGCTCTGACAGTCTTAGCCGCTTGTGGGAAACCGATGATCAGCACCACAACTCGTCGTCAGGATTGTGGCTGGGCTTGGCAGCGTAGCAAGTGCAGAGTAGGAGACGTCATGGACAGCAGCTCGGACCAACGGGACAATGGCTTGCTCGTGGTTGGCATTGTCGGAAACATGGCTAAGTAGCGGCGCGAGTCATTGGACGTTGTTCGGCTCCTCTTTTCAAGGTGCCCAAGATGCTTGCTACGTCGAACTACGGATGGGGGCGTCGGGGAAGCTGCGGAAAACGTCCAGAATTTAGGCAAAGGACACGACTTGCCCGGGAAGGAGATCAGCTTCTTTTGTTGACCTTTGACCTAGTTTTCTCCTTGTGTAGCCCTCCCCTAACTTGTGTAGCCGTCCCTTTAATATGCAAAGTAACAATGCCCATCAAAGAAAGAAATCACATGGCGCAGCCGAGGACACGATTTTGTTTTCTTCTAATTGCGGATTTTTTCCTTAGACGAATGTACGTTCTTTCCTTTTCTTTTTTTTTTAGTCAGTTCTACTCTATACTTATTCTATACTCACTTTCAGACTTTTGCCCTACCTCTTATAGGGCGTGGACGTCGAAACCCACTCCTGAAACTTGCGCGTCCCCACCCCATCCCTCTCTAAAAAGGTGGGGGTTTGAACCCTCACCTCCCCCTTCCATGTTGGAAGGGTGGCCATTGGGACGAATCCCAGTGATTCTTTCCTTATCTTCTTCAATAGAATATTTCTTCTTTCTATTGACTAATCCCATTCATTAACCCACCTTCCTTTCTATTCATATGCATGTGAAGATGCCAACCAAAATATTTCATGGAGATATTCATTCTTGTTTCAAAACAAAGATATATTGCTCAAAGAATCAAATATCCTCCGTATGTGATATCCCCTCTTATTATTTCGATATTTCATCAAAATCTTCCAATCTACTGCGAAATATATCATTCAATGTATATATCGCATGAATATATAAAAGATTTCCCAAATATTGGAAGAATAATATGAATATTTTTTGAAAATATCAAATCGTCATTTTTCATAAGTCAATTTTAGATTATCCAGCTTGGGCCAATTTGCTCTCTCCGTGGCCCTAATCCAAATCGTCATATTAAAGCTCAAAACTATTAATTTAAACCCATCTGTCACCAGTCCAATGCAAATACAATAAATAAATGATCGGGTCCTCAAAAGACAAGCGAGACTCCACAATCAACAATTTGGCAAAAATTAAGCCGATGCTGTAGGACAAACATCGTCAAATCAGTTAAAAAGGTAATGTCGTGCAACTCTATATTTCAACCAAAACCGGACATTTATATATAGTTTGTCAACAACACCCAAATCAACAGCAATTAAAGAAGCGGTTGATGAGGGGCGCAAAATATTTCAACAAAAGGGGTATAACGCCAGAGGGCCATTGCACCGGAAACAAAAACTAAACCAAACTACAAACAACGAGCCTAGCGCTGTAATTCTCATATGAAAAGTGACCTTCGTGTATACCACCCCTTGCTGTGGGCCAGGCAACCCATATGCATAAAAAATGGCCAAGTATCGACCATCATGCCTTCAGCCATCAGCCTTGATGCCAAAGGATAGTTCGCTGAGCACCTAAATTAACTGCCCTGGCCGGCTGAACCTAAATGGTTCTTACACACAAGATGAGCTCAGAGAAGTAGACATTTTCACATGTCTCGAGTTCAGTCATAATCTCTGGAATCCCCAAAGAGCTTCATAGTCGATACTCCCATAGCAGAACCACTTATTAGTGCTTCTAAGAGAAGAGCTTCTGACCGCCACCGTTCTTCCAAACCCCACGCACGGGCAATGCACCATTAGGATCTTCCCTGCCTTTTGATCTGTTATCCACTGGATCAGGATCGGAATCAGAATTCTTCAGGTCTAGAATTGCAGCCTTTGAGTCCTCCCCCAAACGAACTCTGTGAAATTTCGACATTTTCTTCCGCTGCTTACCCCCTCCACCTCCACCTCCACCTCCATCACCAACACCGTTACTAGTTCCACCACCCCCAGCAGATGCCTCTGATTTTGTTTTACTACTAGAACTCAGTGATGATTGCTTCTCACCATTGGTCACTACCTTTGACTTCCCATTGACAGATCGGTATCCATCCTTCGATAAAACCTCCACCTCTTCTTCTGGTGGCTTGTACTTTGACTGCATCTCCTGAACGGTGCTCATAATACTATCTGCCAACTTATTCTTCCGGTTGCCATCAACAGCACCAGTAGACTTACCCTTACCTTTCCTGTTACCATCACCATTCCCTAAGATGTCCCGACTCCAACCACTTTCCCCAACACCACTCCTTCGCATTCTAGCATTATGTGTTTCAATAAGTTCTCTTTGTTTCTCAGTGTCAGGGCATAGTCTAGCCAAATCAAGAATCAAATGTGACAATCCAAAATTCTGCACATAATCAAGGTATATTTCTGTGTCAATTGAACCCTGACGATAGTGAGCAGAAATCTCTTTGAAAACAGTGAACTTCTCTTGGTCACCATCTAAAGCAGCCCGTATCTTTTCTACCAGCGATCTGTTGGCAGAATGGACATCTTCCACCTTTGGCAAAACCTGGCTTGTGGAAGCCATTTTGCGCACCTGGCTAGCAGAGACTGGCGGAAATTCTGAAGGCTCCATAGATGCCCTTTCAGCAAGATTAGGTGCTGATGAAGAATGGGTCATCTTATTGGTGCTACTGCTTTCAGCATGCTTGGAAGAGCCAGCTGACATAACTGCATGAGCTGTAGCTGCCCGACTCTGACCCTTAGCCAAACTAGCATAGCTTGATAAAGTAGGTCCATTACTCATACTTGGGGCCGCTACAGATGCAACATTTGCTATATGTGCAGATGAAGAAGTTGATGGGAAAGAGGGACGACTTGCAGCTGGCCAAGCCTGAGCTTGACTTGTAACATTCTTGCGTCGAAGACGAGCAGCCATTGTGTTTTTTGACAAACCTTCCATGTCCCGTTTGTTCCCTTGTTGACTGGAGCTTGCAGCCATGGGGAGAGGAGGAAAAGCAGTTTCTTGTAGAGGTCCACTCCGAGAATTTTGCCCCAAAGCTTGGAGATATCTTGAAGAAGGTTCAGAATCAGTTGCGTTCAAAGACTCAAACGGCTGGACTATTTGATCTATATCATCCAAATCTCCAGGATCAGTACTTCTATGTGCATTGGTCGATAAGGATGGATCAGGCGGAGGGCGATCAAAGTTTGCAGAATCTAGACTGGCTTGAATGGCCATTGAAATATGCTCTTCAGCAAAATCACGATGAAATGTCCTACCCCTTCCACGGCGACGATCTTGTTCATTACCCCGACGGTATCGAAAGCTGGTGGGTATCTAGAAGTAGAACAACAACATTTCGCCAAAGCATCAAGAAAGGGAAGAATGCCAAGGATATATAACACAAAGTCGACAAGCCAATAAGCATACTCAAAATAACAAGTGATCATCAGTAGGGTCACTAACTGCAAAACGTTAGGACACAAGATAATCTTCCCTCAGAATTACTCAAATCGATAAATTATATATACCTGGAGTGCAGCATTCCGCTTAGAACGAGACATACGCCCACCATGTTCCAAGGTATTATGCCGCTGAAACAATCGGATACACACAACTTTATAGGGACAGCCAAGCATATATAATATATGAATGATGACTAACCAAAACACAAACAATTGCAATTGTTTTCTTAATCTAACATTTAAAACATCTAACAAGTGTCCATTTCAGACTATTTCAAAAGCCATGATCACAGACCTTCATTTCTGCTTCAGATTGAAAGACAATAAACTTTTTGGCAAGGCAAGCCTCATCCTCACACAGGAAGTGCTCTTGACGGAAGTGAATCTGTGAGAAACAAGTTTCAATAATACATAAATGTAAGAGATGTTCCTTGGCCAAAAAGAGTGTGAGACTGTAGGTAAGATATATGAACATTGATATCTTACTTCTAAATCATCATAGTCCTTAAAGTATTCATATTGTCCTGGGTGCTGCCTGCAGATCAGCAGTACAGATCAGCACTCCTGAAGATTTGGAATTTCAAATGGTACCATATGTCTTAGTAATACTGCAAAATTTTACCTTTGGCAAATAAAACACGTATAGTGTTCTGTCGACATATGAGTGTACAGCTCATTATCCCCATAAAAAGGTGTTCTGCAGAACTCACACATAGGATGACCTGTAAAGCCACCTCTTTCACTCTCACTTCCATCCACCTCAGAATCTCCGGTGTTTATATGCTGATTCAACTGTGAGCGAGTATATAATTTCTGCTCACAAATGAATACCTGCATCACCAAAAATCAATGGAACATCAAGCACAAACAAAGTTGAGGAGGCAAGCCCTATGGTAAGAATTCCATCTAGAATCTATTCGTATCATGTTAGATTCCAACAATCTCCACACCTTCCGCCCTTCCAAGCACAGGCTGCACATGAGTACTTTATGCTGATGAAACAAATGACCCTTCAGCTGTTCGATATTCCTAAACTTCCCCCGACGTTTAGAGCCATCATTTGTTTTCTCCTCCAATTTGTCACAGATGCTACATGAAAGCTTGCACATTGCCTTTACCATCCTATAATGGTCAACGTCATCAAAAAATGCCTGGGTATCTTCATGGAACCAATATGACCCAACACGACCTTCTTTAGGTTCAGAAGGCAGTACTGAAAAATCATTGAGTGTCCTCGTATAATCTCCTAATGCCTGGAAACAGCAGCAGCATAAGGACTATTGAAAATGGAGTAATCACTGCTAGAACTGAATAGATAGAAAATCAAATTGACTAACAAGATCCTGAACCAGGAAGAGGATATCACTGCTATGGCAAACTGAAATAGTGAAGGCATAAATTTGGAAAAAGCAAGTTCCAACAACCAAAGTCAAATCTAAAATCAAAGAACTCTTATCAAATATCAGCATATCGATTTGCAAAAATCAGCAGATCTTATGGGAATCCATTGCAATTGATCTAATAAGATGCGAATACAGATTATTGAAAATCGGATAATACTCCAGCAGATTAATTAGGACTTCACACCAAAAAGAACCAGCATCTAGCAATAGAACCTCCAACCAAAGTCCGGAACTATGTGAATTAGAAAAGGTATCTCATCATCTTGCAGCATATATCTAGCCGTTTAGCTAAAGTTACACTTGTTGGTGAGTGGTAACCATCCGGCTCTATACTAATAAGAACACCATAGCCAATGAAGTCTCTAAATCGATTACAGAGAGAATTTCCACTCCGCAGAATTCACGCCTTTAGAGAAATGCAGGTGACACGAAAGCATAGTCGATCAAAGATCACGCTTTGTCTTCACGTTCAGCCCAAAGTAAGCTGAATCACATAATTAGCCTAAGCGAGGGCGAAAGCATATCATGGGACCTTGCCGACACCATCACAAGCCGATCAATTTCAACTAAAGTCACGGGTCGCGAACTTTTAGCACAACCCTGCAGCTGTGCATCATCATCATCATTGATCCAAGTGGCACTGGCGCCGACGCATTACAGACTCAGCTCCACATAAAGATCACACTGGCTACCACATACAATCATACTAACACCATAAAAAAAAAAAAAAAAAAAAAAAAAAAAAAAAAAGATGCCCAACATGACCACCAAAAATCCAATTCCTCACTTCGATCCACAGACCGGGATCATGGTCATTCTCCCAAGGCCCCCTCACCTTGGTGACGAAGACGACGTCGGAGTCGGCCTTGCAGATGCAGCACCGCCGGTCGTCGCAGATGAAGCGGAGGCGGGCGACGCAGGTGGAGCAGACCTCGCGGTGGCCGCAGGCGCCGTAGGCCACCCACTCCAGCGCCTCGGCGCACACGGCGCATGAATCGTCCATCTCCCGGCGATCGAAGGTGGGGGGCGGGGGCGGGGCGGGGGCGCCTAGGGTTTTCCGGGCGTCGGCGAAATCGGCGGAGGCGGGGGCGACTGGGCGGGGAATGCACGGGCGGAGTCGAATCGGCGCGTGGGATCGGGCGGAGACGGTAGATCGCGGATGACGAAGCGATTTTACGGTTTAAATTGAAGCCTCGAAGGTTCGGTCGGTTTTCCTAGAGGAGCTCGGATTCGGCGATGGAAAGTGGGTGAAGGACGCGAAAGGTTTGATTTTTATTTTTTTTTTTAAAAAAAATTGGAGTTTGCGAGAAATTTTTTTATTTGGATTTTTTGGATCGTGAGTTGAATTTCGTGTTTTCTATTTTTTTCTTTTTATTTTTTATTATTTTATTTCGGGACTAAGAGAGAAGTTTCTTATTATTATTTTTTTAATTGTTTTGTTGCTTTTTTTTTTTTTAAAAATAAATTTGGGTCCACTCTTGCAGATCATGGTAACGAAGAAAAGTGCGAATTGGTCTTAAGGTTTGACCGGCGAAAAAAAATTGAGTGGAATAACTGCCGTTAAAATAAAAGGGGCAAATTCAATAGTATGGTCATAGAAATGCATAGTAAAAAGCACGGCGAGCGGCTTAAATTTCTCGTCTTCTTCTTCTTTCTTTTTTTTTTTCCTTGTCTTTCAAACGTGTTCTGAGACTTTTGTCAAGAACATGCTTACATCTTTCTATGCACCGGCTACACGCAAAATGAGAAAAACAGCGCATTAAAAATGACATAGAAAATGTTTATTAACAAAAGCATTTTATTTGGGGAAAATTGACTTCAAATATTTTCATTTTCTTCAAATTAAAACCTGAACTGATCATGTCAATGTTTAAAAAGGGCTTGAAGTGTGGCTATGATAATTTTGAATAAGGATCTAATCTCACCGTTGACCGGCTAAATATTATGGTCAATCAAAAGGCATTTTCCGTCCAAAGATAATTTTAATTAAAAATTATAATTTTTTTCTCTTTTCTTTTTTCTTTTTTCCTTTTTCTGGCAAGAGCCCTATCATTGGTCGTTGCCATGAGTAAGGCCCATAACCCTCGCCCAAGTCTAGAGAGGGCAACCCTTGCCTCTCTTGGTATTGCAAAGAAAGAGAAAATCATAAAAAGGAAAAAAGGAAAGAAAAAGGGAAAAATTCAAAAAAAAATGGTAAAGGACAAAAATGCTCTTGATCAGACAAATAATCAAGTCCTCTTTGAAAGAGTCATAGTCATTTTAAGTCTTTATTTGAAACAAGATTCATTTCAAATCATTTTCTTTTTAAAAAAAATGAATACACTTATAACTCTTATTTGAAAAAATGTTCACTTCGAGTCTCTTTTTGAAAAAATGATGACACTTCAAGCTCTTATTTATAATTATTCCTTTCATTTATATGGTGTGCCAAGTCGAGTCGAACCAAAGAAACTAATGACTTGTTCTTTTGATTTTTGAGTAAACATAATTTTGTATTGAAAGTTAGTCAAAATTGACCTTTCGAAAATCACTTTTTATTTGGGAGCTAGCAAGTTAGTAACCATGAGAGAATGATACTAAAAGTGTCAAAAGTTGTATATGATACTCACTTTGTTATCAAAAGTTTTTTTTTATTACTTAAGTAATTCGACGAAAATTTTGGCATTAAAATGAATGCCTTACACAACTTTTAGTAATTTTAATATCTTTCGCCTAGTAGTCATTCTCCAAATACATCAAAATCATAATTGAGCTTTTGAAAATTGCTTTCTATTTGGGAGATAGCAAGTTGTTAATCATTCTCCATATTGCCGCAAATCACCCAGGTCTCGTAAAGTTGAATTCCTAATATTTGTAAAGTTAGTGAGCACCCGGAGTTTGTTGTAAATTTTTCCTTATTCTTCGTAACCTATATCAATGATTGTAATTTGAAACATTCTCTTTTATTATGGTCCTATATTCGGAGCCCCATTAGTGAATAATTGTCCTTGTTTATTGTAATTTTCTTTTACCAGTAGTAATAATGAAATTCTTGTAATTAGAACCATTTCCCATGCACGGTCGAAAGTTACTATCTTGCTAAAATCATTATCGAAATTTCTCTCTCTTGATCTAACGGTACGGATTGAATGGTACCATTGCCGTGATTTTCTATACAGAACCATAGAGTTTTTCCTGAATTATTACATTGAACTTTACTTTTACTTTTCATCAAAAATATCTTAAAAGTCACAAACTAAAACACAAAGTGTCCTCCTTTCCACATTTCCCTGGTCAGGCAAGAATCCAAGAATCTTGTGAATTGATAAAGATGGAAAAAGCAAAGAATTTGGGAATATCAAGCTGTTCTTTCCCTTGACCCTCTCAAATCTCAAAATGGCATGGTTCCAGAACAAAGCAACTTGCAGAGCAAGAGAATAAAGCAACTGTATCTTGGAAACAAAGTAAAAAAGCTATCATGATATATAATCTCTATCGATCCGCTCTACAACCAGCATTCAATCAACCCTCAAATTTCGGTCAAGTTGAAAATCTCCAACTTTTGAAAATGACTCCTTTCGACGTATACACAGAAGCCAACCCTGGTATGTCCCCTCAAGTATTAACAACATAGTTCATGTGCTGCACAAGTCTCTCTTTTCCTGGTGGTAAAAAGATTGTCAATGTTCTAGGATTTTAAAATCGTTGCATGAATAACTTGGAGTCTCAGATATAATTCGCACTCACAATTGAAGTAAGAGTTTGTTGGTTGATTGGTTTCTTCTGGTTTTTTCTTTATGCAGTAATGTCGACAGGGTTCAGAGATGTTGCGCCAGCACATTTTGCGCTCAAGATTAACTCCTTCTCTTTGTTCGAGAAGAACAACATGGAGAAGTATGAATCGGGTGAGTTCGAAGCAGGAGGATATAAATGGTTCGTTTCTGTACTCTCTAGTCTCCACCTCGCACTCTCACATTCGATTGCATAAAAGAACTATTTGCAGTGGTTTAACATTGCTTGCCAAGAAACTTCGGTCGATTAACTTTTGAAGAGATTATCCATCATATGTAGTCCTATGGCTATGCCCCAAATTTGGGCCTTTCTTTCAGAGGATGGTTTATATACTTTACAAGCATTAATTTCTGTTACCGTTAAAGAGTCTGGGGTTTGTATCATTTGTAGTTTTGTATATTCATCCAAAATAAGGTAACCTTTTTCTAAGACAAAGATGTCGTTGTGAGAATATATGTTGCTTCAGTAATTGGAAGTTGAAGCACTTCAAAGATTCGAAGAATAATTATGGCCAATTTACAACCAGACTTTTCATGTACATTCCGTGATCGAAAGCATCTTGATTCTACAGGAAGCTGATCCTCTATCCCAATGGAGACACGAGGCGAAACGGAGAAGATTATGTCTCCATATATCTGGCGGCATCTGAAATGAGTCCTTTTCAACTCGGTGGGGAGATCCGCGCGACCGTTAGGTTCTCTGTGTATGATCAAATTCGCGATAGATACTTCACTGAACAAGGTAAAAGCTCTAGAATTGCAGCCAAAATGCAAAGACATTGTCGCCTTCCGATCACTAAAAAGGAATCGACAAAACTTGGCTGGTGAATTGAAGGGAGAGTCGCGAGGTTTCAAGCGTTGAAAACCGAATGGGGAGTTCCGAGATACATGCTGTTGAAAACTTTCACTGACCCGTCAAACGGGTACCTCGTGGACGACACCTGTGTCTTCGGAGTAGAGGTTTTCGTCATCAAGAGCTCAGGAGTTGGCGAATGTTTGACGCTGAAAGAGAGCACATCGTATACTCACGAATGGAAGATATCGAGGCTGTCGAGCTTGGGGAATGAATCCTTCTCTGACGTCTTCACTGTTGGAGACCACAAATGGTAGCTTCTAATTACAAACTTTCTTTCAATGGCAACTCTTGCTCTTGCGGATATATACTCTTTTCCTATGCATTGCTACTATCTTCATTTACTTCCTAGGAAGGTGTGGCTGTTCCCGAGGGGTGATGGGGCTAACAGGGGCCAAAGCCTTTCGATGTATCTCGTCTTAGTTGATGCGGGCAAACTGGCTTCTGGTCAGAAAGTGAACACCAGATTCACCTTTGGATTAAAAGACCGAAACAACGTTGTACAACTTCAAAATGGTAAGTGTTTGTTCTGATCACTCCACGTCAAGGCCACTGTAATTAGTAGCGAAAACAGAAAGTCTGGAGCGATCTACAATTTCAATCATACGAAGAGCTTCGCTCTCCGCACAGTGGACCGCTAAATAAATCGCACCCGTAAATAAGTGGCAAATTCTGTTTGTTCATATGGTCCGTGTAATTAGAAACTGCTGAAATCTCTCAATGATTCCAGACTGCAATTTTTCTGCACTTTTGCCCTTGGCTTTGCTACTTTGCAGCTTGTACAGTATGGTTGAGTAGCTCCATCACAGACTGGGGTTGGCCTGCTTTCGCGCCGCTGAAAACTGTTCAAGAATGCCTGAAGGATGATTCCTGTGTCATTGAAGCCAAAGTCACAATACTCGGCACAATTAGCAAATTGCCATGACAACAATGTCATGTTCTGGATGTGTTCAAGATAGACAACGATTGTCAGTTCTATCATCATGACAAATAATACATGAATTGGATGTATTTGTTGACACATGAATTTTTAGTGGACAAATAGAGTATACATTTCTGTATAAATAAATAAATAAATAAATAAATAAATAACAACTAAAAAGAACAATGGCTTAATTTAGTTTGGGTCCCAAGAGCAGCCTTCGGCCTAATCGCAGCCTATATCCACCAAATCGTCAATTTCAACTCACTGAAATATCCATCGTGCAGCCCGATTCACATAGCCCGGTTTTGATTTGTTCCGACATTGCCCAGGCCCATTGAATTTAAAATAAATGTAAGACTCTATTTGTTTCATATAAAATAAATAATTTGAATGCATTTTTCTAAAAATAATTGTTGTATTGCTTGAAAATTTTTTATCATCAATAATAATTTATATCTAAACATTTTATGAATGACAAAAATATTTTTCATTTATTCACATTTATTTTTATAAGCGATATAAATAATCATTTCTAAATAATTAATTTTTGTGAAACAAATGAAATTTAAGCCTACCGTTACTCAATTTGGTCTAGGGCCCAAGCCCCCAAGAGAAAAATCCACTAGCCCAACCCTCTCCCTATCACCTTTTGAAAAGCTACGACTCAAGCTCGCACGCACGACGGTGCATACACGACTGTGGGATGAGGGAAGCAAGAATTTGGTGAGGTAAAGTGATGCGGTCCACAAACCTCTGACCCCATGTGTAGTGTGTTCAAATTGATCACCAAGTGTTTGTGAAAATGCCTGAATGAAATTGCAAGCAAAACTAAGAAGCATCTTCCTGAACCATAACCTGTTTAAATCATGATGTATATGTTGATTTCATCCATTTCTATCTCGAGTCTCAGTGGTTTAGACTATGGCTGAAACCTCCAAATGCTATGCCCGCCTTGTTTTCTTCGATCTCATGCATACATTTAGTATTTGATCCCTGATTCACTTCATTACCTTCTCTATCGTATATAGATCAATGTATAAAGCACAAATTTCTATCATGAGTAATGTTGTGTAACCAAATGAGTTTTTGAGTGTTTTTGCTAGATTAAAATTTGTGATTGTTGTTTGCATCTCCAAAAAAAATAAAAATAAATACACAAATAAATAACTAAGAAGTGTAGTTACCGAGAGGGTCACTCAAGATACATGTTTCTTGTGTTTTTGCCTGGATGTCGTTCGATGCTTTCATGGAGGTATTCAGTGAAGGAAAAGCATAAGAGAGGTAAGAGAGTGGTGAGGGCTCGTGGATTCTGGGAAAGAAGGACCGAAGAAGAAAGAAGAAAAATATGAAAATAAAAAATAAAAAATAATAGTTAACAACGGAAAGAAGTAATAACAGAAAAATAATAATGAAAGATAGGAAAATGCAAGCCTAGTTAGGTCTGAGGATTAGATTTAGTTGAGTTTCATTCAATTGGCGTTCATATAGTTTAGGAAATTGCATTTCATGATTATTAAGGCAATTTGGATTTTAGATAGTTTTTCTCTTGATGAAATAGGTAGCAGGATAAAGGAAATTTGATAAAAGTATTAAAAAATGATAAAAGTAAGAAAGATTAAAAAGAGTTTATATCATCTTTATTTCTACAGATTAGTTCGTTTATCTCCGTCTTTAATATAGGTACGAAAGATGAAAAATATCATTATTGTTATTAAATTTGAGTGCACTCTTGCAGATCTCGGTACGAAGAAAAGGGTTGATTACTCTTTAGGTTGGACTAACGAAAAACTTTAGTGGAAAAATTGCCATGGAAAATAAAAAAGGGATATTATAGCAGTATGGTCATAGAAATTGATATTAAAAGCATGGCAAGCAGCTTAAATTTTTTTCCCCTAGTTTCGTGATTAAATTTTGGGGCCTCCTCAATGAATAATCATCCTCATATATAGTGATTTTCTTTAATCAATATCAAAATTGATGATCTTATAATTGATAATTTTCCTTTAACGTGAATGAGTTCCCATCTCCTCTAACAATTATTTGTCCATCGAAATTTATTCTCTCTTAATTTAACGGCTAAGATTGAATGGGACTGTTGCCATGCTTTTCTATATTGGACCAAAGAAATTCCTTGAATGCGTATATCGAACTTTACTCGTATGTACTTGCCGTATTGTCAAATGTATATTGAAAGTCACAAGCTAAAGCCCAAAGTTTCGTCCTCCTATGTTTGTCTGGCCAGGCAAGAACTCGAGAATCTAGTGAAGAATTGACAGGGATGGAAAAGCAAAGAATTTGGATAGAGTCAGACCGTTCTTCCCTCGCCCTTCTCAAATGGTACAATTTCAGGATAAAGCAACCTGCGAAAAGCAAGAGAATGAAGCAACTGCACCTTGGAAACGAAGAACAAAAGCTGCCATGATAAATAACCGTCATTGATTACCTCTACAACCATCATTTAATCAAACCCTTGAGACTTCAGATCAAGTTAAATCTTCAGCGTTGAGAATGGCTTCGTCCGAGATATACAGAGAAGCCGATCCCGGTATGTCCCCTCAAATGTAGCCCCCTATAGTTCATGTGTTGCAGGAGTTTCTCTCTTATTTGTGGTAAAAGAACGTCCGTGTGTGTAGAAATTTTCGATTGCTACATGAATAACTTCTCGGCTATAATTATAATTTGCACTTGGGCTTGAGGTAATTATTAGAACTCGTCGGTTGATTGGTTTCTTCTGGTTTTGGTCGATGCAGTAATGTCGAAGGAGATTAGAGATGTTGTACCGGCGCATTATGTGCTCAAGATTAAGTCCTTCTCTTTGTTTGCGAAGAACAACATGGAGAAGTATGAATCGGGCGAGTTCGAAGCAGGAGGCTATAAATGGTTCACTTCTCTTCTCTCTAGTCTCCTCCTCACACTCTCACATTCAGATTCGACATGGCTGGCCAAAAACCTCAGTCAATTAATCTTTGAAGAGACTGTTCCTTATTCGGGCTATGCTCCAAATTTAGGCCCTTCTTCCAGAAGATGGTCTAAATACTTGCGAGGCATATAATTTCTGTTACTAGTTAAGAATCTGACATTTGAACCCTCTGCAGTTTCTGATAATTCATACAGAATAAAGTAATCCCTTTCAGGATAAAGAGACTGTCTTGAAAATTAATGTTGATTCAGCAATCAGAAGCTGTAGCACTTCACAAATTCTAAGAATAATTAGCGTCAATTCATAACTGGGAACTTTACATGTACATCCGTGCTCGAATTCACAGAAGCATCTTGATTGTGCACGAAACTGATCCTCTATCCCAATGGAGACAAGAGCCGAAACGGAGAAGATCACATCTCCATATATCTGGCGATTTCAGGGACGAATCCTCTCCAACTTGGTGGTCCGATTCACGTGGCCGTCAGGTTCTCTTTGTATGATCAAATTTGTGACAGATATTTGACTGAACAAGGTAAAAGCTCGGTAACGATAGCAAAAAGCATGATATTTGTCGCCTTTCTGAACACTAATATCGGATCGGCAAATCTTCTCTTGTGAATTTGAAGGAAGAGTCACGAGGTTTCACGCGTTGAAAGCCGAATGGGGAGTTCCGAGATACATGCCATTGAAAATTTTTGCCGACCCATCGAATGGGTACCTTGTGGACAACACCTGCATCTTCGGTGTGGAGGTTTTCGTCATCAAGAGTTCGGGAGTCGGCGAATGTTTGACGCTGAAGGCGAGTGCATCGTATACTCACCAATGGAAGATATGGAGGCTCCCAAGCTTGGGGGAGGATTATCTATACTCTGATGTATTCACTGTTGGAGATCATAAATGGTAGCTCCTATTTACAAACTTCCTTTTCAGTGATAAACTGTTGTTTTTGTTGATCTATCATTTGTCCTATCTATTTATCACTATTTTCAAATGTTCTCGCAGGACGGTGTGGCTATGCCCGAGGGGTGACTACTCTAACAGGGGCCAAAGCCTTTCCATTTATCTCGGTTTAATGGAGGCGGACAAATTGGCTTCTGGTCAGAAAGTGAACGCGAGATATGTCATTCGGTTAAAAGGCCCAAACAACTTTGTACATCAGCCGGAAGGTAAGTGTTTGTTTGTCCTCACAAGTTGATGAATGCCCCACTTCAAGGCCATTGTATGATTTGTTCATGTAGTTTGTATGGTTAGAAACTGTTGGAATCCCTCATATTTCGTAACTGTAATTTTCTGCTCTCTTGCTTTGTCATTGATACTTTGCAGCTCGGACTACATCGTTCAGTAGCTCCACTGTGTGGGCGGGTTGGCCGTCTTTCATGCCGCTGAAAACGGTTCAGGAATGCTTGACAAATGATCCATGTTTCATCGAGACCGAAGTCACGGTGCTTGGCACAATTAGCAAATTGCCATGATGGCAAATTTATGCACCGGATGTATTCATAAACTGGCAGTTCTTTCCTCATAACAATAATACATGGATTGCATGTGTTTATTAACACTTGAATTTTAGTCTGACAAATCGAGCCCACATTTCTTTCAAGTGTTCCTGAAAATACGCGAATGAAAATGCATACACAACTAAAAAGCACCTTCCCGAGCCCGAACCTGCCTAAAACATGATGTACATGTTGATTTCATCCATTTCTATCTCCGGTCTCTGCGGTTTAGACTGTGGCTGGAACCTCCAAATGCTATGACAGCCACATTTTCATATGATCTCATGCGTATATGTAGTCTTTGATCCTGATTCACTTTGTTGCCTTCTATGCCGCGTATAGATCGATGTATGAAGCACGAATATCTGTCATAGAGTAATTTCATGTAACCAAATGAGGTTTTGAGTATTTATGCTAGTTTAAAATTTGTGATTGTTGTTTGCATCTAAAAAAATAATAATAATAAATAAATAACCGAGAAGAGTAGTTACCAAGAGGGTCACTCAACATATAGGTTTCTTGTGTTTTATGCTACGTGCTTATTTGAGGTGATCAGGGATGGTCCCGGCAAGAAAAATTGGAAAACTAGAGTTCTCCGGTCACCGGAAAAATCCATGGAAAGCAGAGTGCACGTGCTGTCTGCATGTCGATGGGTTGAAGACAATGAAAGGGAAGGCTGGCCTGTGAATTGTCCAGATAAAATGGTGCGGTTTTGATTAGATTGTGCTTGGATGTTGTTCAATGCTTTCATGGAGGCATTCAATGAAGGCTAAGCATAACAGAAGTTTGAAAGTTGAGAAGGCTTGTGGATTCTGGGAAAGGAGACCGAAGAAGAAAGAAGAAAAATAGATAAATAAAGTAAATATGAAAATAAAAAATAAAAATGATATTCAACTACGGAAAAAGTAATAACAGAGAAATATTATTGAAAGATAGGAAAAAGCGAGCCTAGTTAGCTCTTAGGATTAGATTTAGTTGAGTTTCATTCAGTTGGTGTTCATATAGTTTAGGAAATTGCATTTCATGATTATTAAGGCAATCTGGATTTTAGATAGTGTTTCTCTTGCTGAAATAGATAGTAGGATAAATAAACTTTGATAAAAGTATTAAAAAATGATAAAAGTATATATATATATATATATATATATATATATATCTCAATGGTGTTTATATCAGGTTTATTTCTAGGGGTTAGTTCATTTATCTCCATCTTTAATATAGGTATGAAATATGAAAAATATTATTATTGTCATTGAATTTGAGTTCGCTCTTGCTGCTCACGGTATAAAGAAAAGAGTTGATTGCTCATTAGGTTAGACTGACAAAAATTTTAGTGGAAAAAATTGCCATGAAAATTAAGAAGGGAAATTACAGCAGTATGATCATAGAAATTGATAGTAAAAAGCATAGCAAGCAGCTTAAAATTTTTTCCCCTAGTCTCACGATTAAATTTTGGGGTACCGTCAATGAATAACCATCCTCATATATCATAATTTTCTTTAATCGATACTAAAATCAACGATCTTATAATTGATCATTTTCCTTTAATGTGAATGAGTTCCCATTTTTTTTTTCTAAAAATCACTAGTCCGTTAAAATTAATTCTCTCTTAATTTATTGGCTAAGATTGAATGGGACCGTTGCCTTGCTTTTCTATATTGGACCATAGAATTTCCCTGAATGCATTCATCAAACTTTCCTCATATATATTTGCCGTTTAATCAAATATTTATTGAAAGAGACAAGCTAAAACCCCACGTTAGGTAATCAGGATAAAATTTAGGATATGATAGAATTTATCTTATCCGACGATTGATGCCTACTCAATATAGGATAAAGTTGGATATAAATGAAATATAGATTGTATAAAATTATCCCATGAAGAAAGTGGGATAAAGGCGAATAGAATTTCTAATATCCATAATAGTAGAGTTTTTCTCAGATAACAAATTTCTTAAATTAACAAATTAAAATTATATTTCAATATAAATAATATTCGAATTCTAATATAAGAAATTCAAAATAACAAAAAAAATTTAATTGTTAATTTAATCTTATTTTTATTTATATATTCGAATTTAATTCTATCTTATAATATAAATTCAATATGCAAATATATATTTATTACATATTTTAGGTGTTTTAATATTTTAGGTATATTAGTATAATTTTCTAATTAATGAAATTTTATTAGAGAATAATGGAAGGGGAATGAATAAATAAATAAGAGAAAAAAAAAGTACACAAGAGGGTTGCAAGAGCATTTTATCATCTCCGTTTAAAAAATTTATGATTCATATAGACATTTATACCAAATAATACATATAATATGATTTGAATACATTTGACTTTATTATTTCAATCGTGAAACAGTAGATATAATATAAAAAAATCTCATAAATTTCATATGTTATCTTATCAAATCCTATCTTGGTTGGAAATCCTTCTATATTTGTCTGGCCAGGGAAGAATAAGAGAATCCAGAGAAGAATTGAGAAAGATGGAAAAGCAAAGAATTTGGATAGAATCGAACCGTTCTTCCCCTTGCCCTTCTGAGCTCCCAAATGGTACAATTTCAGAATAAAGCAACCTGCAAAAAGCAAGAGAATGAAGCAACTGCACCTTAGAAACCAAGAACAAAAGCTGTCATTATAAATAATCTTCATTGATTGACTCTACAACCATCATTCAATCAACCCTCAAGGCCATGGGTCAAGGTTGCGAACCTCCAACGTCAGGAATGACTTCTTGCGAGACATGCAATGAAGCTGACCCTGGTACGTCCCCTCAAGTCTAACCCCATATAGCTCATGTGTTGCATGAGTTTTTCTCTCATCTCTGGTAAAAAGAACGTTCGTGTACATATGAATTTTCAATTGCTACATGAAGTCTTGGATATAATTTGCACTCGGGCTTGAAGTAACTGTTAGAACTCGTGGGTTGATTGGTTCTTTTTCTGGTTTTGATCGATGCAGTAGTGACGAAGGAGACTAGAGATGTTGGACCGGCACATTATGTGCTCAAGATCAAGTCTTTCTCTTTGTTCAGAGAGGACAAAAAAGAGAAGCATGAATCGGCCGAGTTCGAAGCGGGAGGCTATAAATGGTTCATTTCTCTTCTCTCCAGTCTTGTCCTCACACTCACATTCAGATTCGACATAGCTAGCCAACCAGTCAATTAATCTTTGAAGAGACTGTTCCTTAGACAGGCTATGCTCCAAATTTAGGCCTTTCTTCCAGAAAATGGTTTAAATACTTTACAGGCATATAATTTCTGTTATTGCTTAAGAATCGACGTTTGAAGTTTGAACCCTTTGTGGTTTTGAAAATTCATACAGAATAAAGTAATCTTTTTTAGGACGAAGAGATTGTTTTGAAAATTAGAGTTGATTCAGCAATCAGAATCCATAACACCACACAAATTCTAAGAATAATTAGCGTCAATTCAAAGCTGGGAACTTTACATGTACGTTCCGTGCTCGAATTCACAGAAGCACCATGATTATGCAGGAAATTGATCCTCTATCCCTATGGAGAAAAGAGCCAAGACGGAGAAGATTACATCTCCGTATATCTGGCATTTTCAGGGACGATTCCCCCCCAACTTGGTGGCCCGATTCACGTGGCCATCGGGTTCTCTTTGTATGATCAAATCCGCGATAAATTTTTGACTAAACGAGGTAAAAGCTTAGTAACCACAGCACAAAAAATGATATTTGTCACCTTTCTAAATGCTAATAATGAATCGACAAATCTTCGCTTGTGAATTTGAAGGAAGAGTCACGAGGTTCCATGCGTTGAAAGACGAATGGGGAATTCCGAGATACATGCGGTTGCAAACTTTTCGCGACCCGTCTAACGGGTTCCTTGTAGACGACACTTGTGTCTTTGGTGCGGAGGTTTTCGTTATCAAGAGTTCGGGCATTGGCGAATGTTTGACGCTAAAGGAGAGCACACCGTATACGCATGAATGGAACATATGTAGGTCGTCAAGCTTGAGGGATACATGTTTATACTCTGACGCATTCACTGTTGGAGACTATAAATGGTTGCTCCTATTTACAAACTTCCTTTCAGTGATAACTTTGGTTTTTGTTGATTTACTATTTGCCCTATCTATTATATCTATTTTTCAATCTCTTCGCAGGAAGGTGTTGCTATACCCAAGGGGTGATCCGGCTTGCAGGGGTGAAAACCTTTCGGTGTTTCTCTCTTTAGTTGATTCGGACAAATTGGCTTCTGGTCAGAAAGTGAAAGCGGAATACGCCATTCGTTTAAAAGACCAATGCAAACAGGTGCAGTCAAAAGGTAACTGTTTGTCCTCTTAGGTGGATGAGAGCTACACTTCAAGGCCAGTGTAATTAGTAGCACAAACTGAAAGTCCAGAGTAATTACAAAGTCGATCACACGATGACCTACTTTCTCACCACTGTACATGACGATTTAAATTGCACCTGTTAGCGAGGACCAGATTCGATTTCTTCATGTAGTCCGTATAGTTAGAAACTGCTCAAATCCCTCATTTTCCGGCCTTCAATTTTCTTCTCTCCTGTCTTTGCTGCTATGCAGATACTACCAGTTGGTTCAGTAGCTCCGCAAGCGAATGGGGTTGGCGGTCTTTCATGCCATTGAAAACCGTCCGAGAATGCCAAACGGATCATTCGTGGGTCATTGAGGCCGAAGTCCAGGTGCTCGGCACAACTAGCAAATTGCCATAACAGCAATATATGTAACTAGATGTGTTTATAAACAATAATACATGGATTGGATGTGATCATGCAATAAGTTCTCTACGGGCATCTCTGCTTCTGGTCAGATTTTTGTAGAGCCGAAAGTGCAAGGTGTTAACAACTCGATCCCTTTAAATCGTGAGATGTCATGAGCTTATCAAAGAATACAAGGATTAATGGGGGTAAATCTTCTTTGTATACCAAATAGAATCAAGCCCGACCAAAACAAGCCGTCTAAGACGAGTCAAAGGGACTCGTTATTCAGTGAAACAACAATAATCCAAGAGATAAAACGATTGACTTTTGAAAAAATTTGCGGATGACAGATTGTTGTCCGAGGAATTTTTTTGAAACCAACAAGGCAAAAATTTTCACACGCATCCTTCAGAATTGTAAGGGCATAATTCCAAATCCTTGCATGAATTCCAACTCTAAAACTTAATGAAGAGCCAATCAAAATTAGCAAATGCGTGAAGTTGAGAGACTTGAATTTCTTGTGATTTTAAATAAAAAGTAAAATTGATTAGATTGCATATGATAAGTTAGAAAAATGATCTTCGTAACGAGTGTCTTGAGGGAACTGATTAATCATAACAAGTAATGAGATATTTTCATTTTTTAATGCAGTGATTGTGCATGATGTGAGAAAGATGGTATTTTGGCAATGAAATTTTTTCTACATTTTGGATGTTTAACAAGTGTCCATGGGGCAATAATATCTAATTATAAATAGTGAAACTATAAACTATTGCGACATCTCAAGATCATGGTGCAAAAAAACATAAGCCAAAACGCAACACATAAAGTTTACATTGGTACAGTAATTTTCATTATATTTTTCCGGTCAAGAAGTGGTATCAATGCTTTGTCGCGTAAGCACATGAAAGGAAAAGGAATTTGGATAGCCACATCCCTTCTCTTCCTAATTTCATCACTATATTTCTTTTCCCAAAGATGAAGCGACTGCTTCTTGGAAAAAGAAGAAGAAGAAGAAGAAGCCTCTTTAGATATTTATTCTTCCATCGAATACGTAACGCCGTTGGCCAAAAACCATCGGGGGAAATGGAGTGGGGTTGCGTAAGTTTTAAGAGTGGGTTTCGACTCCCACGCCTTATAAGAGTAGGGCAAAAGTCTGAGAGTGAGTGTAGAGTAGGAATAGAGTAGGACTAACAAAAAAAAATCTCAAAAATAGAATAAGAAAGAAATATTAAAACAATAAAATTGATTTTTTATTAAATTAATATCACGAACAAATTCAAACTAATACTTGTATAATAAACTTACTCCAAAATAATTTTTCAATTACCAAAAACCCTAAGTTAGTATATTTGTGACAAATTTATCCTTCATTCAGCCGTTAAATTGGATTGATATCACGAAAAATTACAAATATACTTATCTTAAATCGTATATCTGTATTCAACTCAGTAACTTGAAGGTATAATTTAATGAAAACTAATGAAAATATAAATTTATTACTAGTGTACTAATTTAATATTTGTGTTTATGGCGACCTACCATTCACGATAATTCATGAATTAATAATTCTCACAACAACAAGCTCTACTCGATAAAAAATTAATTTGGGTTAATTTTATGATAAAAATATCAATTTGAAGTTTTATGTGATAATAATTTTTTACTTTTTAAAAATAGTGAAATGGACGACCAAACTGATGATGGCACGTAGTTTTGCATTTAGTTTTTCTAAATATATAATATATGTTATACATTATCCCGGTTGAGAGACTTGTGCGACTTAAAGACAATCAAGAATCCGCACGGAGAAAAGAAAAGAAGTTCGAATATGAATCGATCCAAACTACAGTTTCAGTTCTCTACCTGTCTGCCCCCTCAACGATGATTTCCTCGAAACGAAGCGACTAAATTTTGGGGTAAAAAAAAAAAAAAGAGTTTTTTTATTTCCATTTCTCTCACACCACTACAGACCATCACAGTCATCAAGCATCATCTGTACTGTAGCCACTTGAAGAATCATACAATGCCGAAGAGAACGAGGGAAGCAAAGGATTCAAATGCTGCTGAAGTGGGGAACGAGCGTGAAGATACCATTTTTCCTCTTTGAGTTTCTCCCAAAAACAAGAAATGAAAATGAACTTGTGCAATTTTATGGCGTGACGATGTGTCTATTGATCTTCTTCACTTGATCTCTTTTTCCCTTTATGGGGTTATTCTTCTCTCACTGTTGGTGATTTTGGGGGGTTTTAACTGAGCAGAGAGAACTACGGAGACTAGAAAGATCCCGCCAACGCATTATGCGTTCAAGATCGAGTATTTCTCTCTATTGTCAACGAACGACATCACCACGTATGAGACAAACGAGTTCGAAGTCGGGGACCAGAAGTGGTATATCAATGATATCTCTTTGCAAGCGCAAATATTCGGGTTACTCCATACTCGCTGTCTTCTAGGTTTTATTGTTTCTTAACATTGACAGATAAGATTGCAGTATATATGTAAGAATCTAGGTCTCTATTGTACACATATTGTCCGCTTTGGACACTAGGGGTGTGCAACTGAACCAGGTCAACCCGGTTCCCGGTTCGGCCCACCCGGAAAACAGGGTCGGGAACCGGTTCCCGTTGAAACCGGTCCAGGAACCGGTTCCGGGGGATTACCCACCCGGGAACAGGTTCGACCGAACCGGTTTGGACCCGGTTGGAGAACCGGTTTACCCCTTTTTCCTCAAACCCCACCCTAATTTCTAATTTTATCCCTCTCTATCTCTCTCACTTGCAACCCTAATTTCTCCGCTGGTGGTTCCCTCCCGAAGCTTCTGCCCTGCTCGCCCGCGCCACGGCTCCTTGCAGCTCGCCCACGCCACCACTTCCGCAGCTCGCCGCGCCACCGCTCCGTAGCTCGCAACTCGGCCGCTCCACCGCTCCGCAGCTCGCCCGCGCCACCGCTTTTGCCCTGCAGCTCGCCCACGCCACCGCCAGAAGCCGAGCCCTTGCTTCTGCCCGTCCTCACCCACGAGGTATGCTTGGCTTGGCCTCGAATTGCCGCTTCGTCGGTATAGATCTCGGTTTCATTGTTTTCTCGTTGATGTTTCCGTGCGGTCGTTTGATTCCGAGACGAGTATCGTGATCTTCTCGTCTCTGTTCTGAAGTCAAAAGCAAGATGCGAATGGCTCCGGAAAGTTCTCGTCTTGGCGCTGCATTTCTCTTTGGCCTTCGACTCCTCCGTCTCATCCATGGCTCGATTCACAGCGAGACAGGATGGTGAGAGTGAGCAGAAGTAGCAGATGCGGCATACAATAAGGAAGAGAGAGAGAGAGAGAGAGATGGGCTTTCGGTTTTCTGAGGTCCTTGACCTTCTTTGTTTCCTTTCAAAGGGAAAGGTGCGAATGACCCTGTGGCAAGAGCTCGACAGCAGACCGATGGTCCTAACCGGGCGTCTCCACCTTAAAAAGTGAGTAAATGCGTGAAAATGTTACTTCGTAGACTTACCGTATACGAGTGACAGACCGCGTGGACCAAGACTAGGCCGCATTTCACAGCAAGCTACAAGTTCTTGCATGATTTTCACATTGCTCCTGATTCCGTCGGCCAATATGAATAGATGCGTATGGAATGGAGATACTGATTTCACTCTATTGAGCCACTGACTACATGTCAAAACATGTGAGGCGAACGTAGCCTTTCGTTTTTGGTTCCTCGGGGTTCCAAAAAATAAGAGAGAGGAAGAAACTTTATTGAAGTCAATGAGGTGGGGGAAGGGGAAAAGTACGAAAAGGCTTAAAGCACGATATCGCATTTTTGTGGGAATTATATTTGTCGATAGGGATTGGACCTCCATGTGCTCAGCCTGCAGTCCACACCTCATTCACTTGCTCTCATCTCCATATGTCGATATTAAGTGACTCTGAATGCTGCTAATTGGATGAGCTCGATTTTAGTTTGGTTGATCGGTTTAGCTCGATTTTCCCCGGAGCATCTCCGTGAATCCATTAGTGTTTTCCGTCTCGACCTATGTCTTGAACTTGTCGTGATATTCTGCGCGTGTGGTAGTTTTTAGCTTTCGTCTTACGATCATACAAGAGCAATTCCAGCTTTGTTATGTCACGGGACATTGGAATTGCACCATTGTACGTCTTATTTTCCATGTATTGGTGATATAGCTGGATTGAAATGTCCAACTTGGCGTGTATGCGGGGTGATAGAAAGCTGTTCATATTCGGAGCCGAGAGCTGTGACTCGGTAGAAACCTCTTCATTTCAGCTCTCAAGTGAGTTCCGAGCTCGCAGATTTCAATTCATTTCCTTTTTGTGATGTGATTGCCTAGAATGATGCGAGTTTCCATTCGACTTCCTCTTGAACTTGTCATGATTTTCTGTGCATATCATGGCTTTAGTTTTTTTTCCTTAATTGACAAGGAGTAATTTTTGCTACTACTTGAATACAACAAGTCTAATTCACCTATTTGACGTATGTCTTCTAAATCATGCAAGAGCAATTCGGCATTTGTTATGTTGCGTCACTTAGCAATTGCGCCATCGGTACATCTATTATGATTTTGTTATGTTGAGAGATTTGATTTACTAATCCTAATGTTAATTTTTTTTTTTTTCCAGTTTTCAATCAATGGATCAAGGCAAAGACATATCAATGGAAGTGGAGGGACATAATGAAATGAATCCACTCATGGAATTACCATTCCATGGATCTGATGAAGTGGAATCTGCGACCATTGGCGCAACTAACAAGGTGAGGGTACCGACTCTCGTCCTCCTTCGGGTAAAAAGCGAGCTTATCAATCAGATTGCTGGGATCATTTTTCGAGAATTATAGATGAGAAAACACAGAAAACAGTTAAGGTGAAGTGCATTCATTGCGGGATGGATTATGTGTATAATGTTGATCATGGAACCTCTACTATGTGGAAGCACTTGAGAAAGTGCAAAAAGTATCCTCGTTCAGATAAAAAGCAAATGTTGTTTGCATCACGTGACAGAGATGTGGTTGGCGAGGTAAGGGAAAATACTATTAGTAGTGGTAGTGTCTTAACAACATGGAAGTTTGATCAAGAACATTGTAGGCATATGCTTGCTCAAATGATTATTATTGATGAACAGCCATTTTCCATGGTTGAGTGTGTTGGTTTTCGCAATTTTGTTACTGAACGCAACCTCTTTTCCATCATCTTTCACGATTTACAGTGGCAAGAGATTGTATGAAGTTATATCTAAGTGAGATGACTTGTTTGAAAGCTTACTTTGGTAAGCTTAAATCTAGGATTGCACTCACAACGGATATGTGGAGTTCCATTCAAAACTTGAACTATTTGTGTCTTACTGCACATTATATTGATGAAAATTGGCAGTTGCAAAAAAGAATAATCAATTTTGTGATGATGTATAGTTACAAGGGTAAGGAAATTGGTAAAATGGTGGAGAAATGCATTCATGACTGGGGAATAGAAAAGAAGGTGTCTACAATAATAGTGGATAATGCAAGTTCAAATGATGTGGCCGTTAGTTATTTGAAAGAACAATTTTCAGACAGAGGATTTTTGATTTTGAATGGCGATGCTTTACATATGAGATGCACTGTTCATATACTTAACTTGATCGTAAGAGACGGATTGAATGAGGTGCGTGATTCTATTGCACGCATCCGAAGCATAGTTAGATATGTGAGGAGTTCTCCGGCAGAGCTAAGACATTCCAAGCTTGCATTGAGATTGAGAGGATTGCATACAAGGGTTCGGTCTGTCTTGATGTTGCCACTAGATGGAACTCTACTTACATGATGTTAGACACGCCATAAAGTTCAGGAAAGGTTTCAAAAGAATGACAGATGAAGATTTAACTTTGTTAAGGGAAATTGACAATGATCCTCCCTGAAGATGAAGATTGGGAAAATGCCATCATTCTTTCTAAATTTCTGAAACGGTTTTATGATACAATCAAAAGGATGTCGGGTAGTTCATATGTTACTTCCAATGAATATTTTGAGGGGATAGCTATGTTGTACAAGTATTTGAATAATGCGACGAATTCTTTAGACCCAAAGCTTCAAGCTATGGGTTTAAAAATGAAAGAGAAGATTGACAAGTATCATGGGAGTTTGGATAAAGTTAATATGATGGCATTGATTGCGGTTGTATTGGATCCTACAAAGAAGTTGAACTTTGTAAAGTTCTGTTTTGAACAAATCTATGATGATGAAGCAAAAATTGATGAGATGCATGATAAAGTGAAGGTCGCCTTGGAGAAGTTGTATAAATCTTATGAGCGATCTTTTGTTGGCTCTTCTAGTCAAGAAAATTTGGTGATTCAAGTGTGAGTCATGGTAGTAGTGCTTCCACTATTGATATTGATATTGATGAGAATGATTGTGAAATCGATGCTTGGCACAAAAGCTATCTCCATGCGAAGAAAAAGTGTTGGATGAAAACAAATCTGAGCTTGATCGGTATCTTGAAGCTGAAAGTGAAGATATCCTTAAAATTGATCTTTTGATGTGGTGGAAGAGTCTTGGGTCAAAGTATAAAATCTTATCTTTGATGGCTCGAGATGTTTTGTCTATTCCCGTGACTGTTGTTTTCGAGTCGGCTTTTAGTACATCGGGACGTGTACTTGATGGCTTTCGAAGTTCTTTGACTCCTAGAGTGGTGGAAGGTTTAATTTGTACTCAAGATTGGTTGAGAGCTGTTCGCATGCCAATTAATGTTGAAGAGTGCATCGAGAATGTGGAACAATTTAAGGGGGGTAAGTTATATATATATATATATATATATATATATATATATATATATATATATTTCTTTTTATCTTGTAATTCATTCACATAACTATTTATTAAGTAAATGCCTTATTTAATCTCTCTCTCTCTTTTTTTAATATAGATTTGGATTGTCTTACCAAGGACATTGTCATTGGAGAATAAACTTCATTTTGTGGAAACTCCAACTTTGTGGTAAGTAAATAGACTTTATTTGTGTTTGATTTCTCTTTGGAATGTCGGTGAGAAAGGAACTTGATGTCATTGATGCTCGTGTTTTGCTACCACCAATGGTAAGTTATTGCACATCTTTCTTTTGAGAAAACGAATGCCTCAAGTTGTTGCATTCTATTTTTTTCTGGTTTCAGCAGTTGATGTATGCCATTGTTGGCATTGTTGCAGCTTAAATATCATGGAAGTGGTCGAGATGCGATGATTGGTCCGTTGATGGGGCATTGTAATACGATCAATTCTTCTTTTTGCCTTTTCTTTTCAGCAAATGATCAATGGAGTTAAGAGTGGATACTTGTGATGTGATAAAATACTCTTTCTTTTCATTTTCTAGTGATGTTATGAGGTACAAATTATTTGCTACAACGTTGGATGTGCTTACGCTAATCGATATAAATGTTAAACGTTTTATTTTAAATATGAGTGCTGTACATTAATTTTTGCAAAACAGGTTCCAATAAAAACAGGGTTGACCCTGTTCCCAGACCGAAAAAACAGGGTGGGTCGGGAACAAGGTCCAAGGTAAACAGGGTAGGGAACATGGTCTAAAAAAAGAGAACCGGTTATAACAGGGTCGGGAATAGGGTCCAGGTCTAGACCCTACCCACCCTGGACCTGATCACCCCTTTTGGACACTAAGTGGGACGGGAGACATGCTCTTAACCTCGCCCTCCGTCCCTTCGTACTGCCTTAGGTCTTGGTCGTCACATTCTACCCCCTTAAGGCACAAGGCCTCACTGTGGGAGTCGGCTCTAATATCACCTATAAGGCTCGGGTCTCCGCTGTACACATATTGTCTACTAAGTTCTCATGATTTTGTTCTTCTCGGGACAGCCCATACTACCCAAAAAAACGCATATGTACAGTTAGAAGAACCCAAGCCTTATAAGTTAGCCCATAACTTCCCCCTAAGCGATATGGGACGGGAGACATGCCCTTAGCCTCGCTCGCATACTGCCGAGGCAATCTTAATCTGTCCCTCCATATTTCGTATTGCCCCAGGTCTGGGTCATCACAATATATATCATCATAAAAAAAAGGCTTAACGATGTCTTTTAGGTTGCAATGTTCTTTTTGATTGAATAGACATTTTAGGAGGCTCAGATGAATCTTGTGAATGTGGGTATCCAAGTAAAGATGTGGTTAAGGTGGGTTGCTTCTTGCGATTATTGGTAAATAGCTAATTATGCATAGGGATGCGGTCCTTCATTGAAAGAAACAAAGGCTCCAGTAGTGTTCGGTGAGGATAGAAAGATTTTTCAAAGGTCTGAAAATTGAAGATCTTTCATGGGCAAATCTGTCGTTATTAAGCTAACAACAGAAACTCTTCATGGTATATGTTTCTTAAGTCTGATGTTTTGTCATTGTGTAGGCAATTGATTCTGTATCCTAATGGAGACGAGCAAGAAGGGAGAGGATCACATGTTCCTATATCTGGCTGTTTCTGAGGCCAATCCTCTGAAAGTTGGCTGGGAGATAAATGCAACTGTTAGATTCTCTGTGTTTGATCAAATTCATGATGAATACTTGGCAAAAGAAGGTACTTTTATTCCCTAAATTTGTTAAAGAAAAAGTGATCAACCCTTTGGTAGCTTGGAGAACTCTTGCTTCATATATTGCCGGGAAAAACTGGAGGTTTCATGCAATGAAGTCCAAATGGGGTATTCCATGATTTATGCCACTCAAAAACGTTCATCAATCCACCAAATGGCTACCTTGTTGATGACAATTGTGTGTTTGGAGTGGAGGTCTTTGTCGAAAAACGTTTAGGTCTGGGTGAATGCTTGACACTAAAAGCGAGTCCAAAGTCTGTTAGTCACGAATGGAAGATATCAAAGTCCTCTACTTTGGTGAATGATTGCTACTCTGAAGTATTCACTGCGGGGAGTCACGACTGGTAGCTCTTATATTACCCCCGTAGCTTTTGTTTTGGTTTTTTTTTAAGCTTTTGCATATTCCTTTTTCTTGATTTTGTATCAATGATTGGTTGCGTTTCTCCTTATGTTCAGGAAGTTGCATCTATGTCCAAGGAGTGACGAGCATAACGGGGACAAAAATATTCCGATGTATCTTTGTTTAGTAGATTCAGGTGATCAGAAAGTCAAAGCCACTTATACCATTCAGCTAAAAGGCAAAGCTGGCAAGACGCTTCAGTCAACAGGAGGTAACTGCCAATCTAAAATGGATGGCGAGCACAAAATCTATAGCTAAGCTTGATTATATCTAAATGAATGGAAAGATAACTGCAATGTCATTATTATGAACATGTTATAATTCTTATCCCTCTTTCTCCTCGTGGCATGAGCACACTATATACCAAGTATTTAATCTGATTTATTTGGTTTGCTGCCATTATTCTCGAGTTTAAGATTAATACAGCTAATCTTCTTTTGCAGGTTTTAATAGGGTCAAGCGTCCAAGTGAAAAGTGTGGTTGGCCCTTCTTCTTGCTGCTGAAAACTGTTCAAGATTACGTGGCGATGAGTGTGTTATGAAGGCTGACGTGAAAGTTCTTGGCACAGCGAGTAAACTGCCATGAATTGCCGCCGAGTTCATGATCAATCACTAACTAATGTTTCTTCCGTGGGTGAAGCTTGTTATTCTTTTCTTGGGTTAGACCTCCCTCGTCGGATAATGGGTTGTTAGTGTACTTTGACAGCTTGTTCGCCGAAGGTTCGCGATCCTCTTTGTCCTTAAAAGGCAAGGTGGGCAATATAACTGCAAACTCTCTGTGTGCCTCACCTCTCAAAGATTGCCATCGCCATTAATACATATGTCTATGCTTCTTGCTTTGCGCTGCGGTCAAAACCTAAGCTGCTGAATTTGCCTTTATAGTTTTTGGCTTTCCCCTTAAAATTCAACACCTGAAAGTGGGTGTCACTTTGGAATCAAATCGACTGACTGAGTCTTCGTCACTGCATTTGCGGATATGCAATTCAAGCAGGTAGGGCTTTTATACGTCCGACAAGGAAAAAAAATTATATACTAAGTTTGCAAACAAGATTCCAGTTCTCGTCCTAAAGATTTTGAACAGGTTCAACTTCTCAACGATAAGAGTACAATCACATGTTTTAAGCCATCACGTCATGCGCATGATGTTATCTCTGAGATCCGAGTGCTCTATTTTCCTGTCTAATTATCTGTGAGATGGATCAGAAAAGTTATGTTTAATAAATTGAGAACTTCCTTCTTTTCCTGTCTCTTGCCTAGTTTATTTGCCCGTGCTTTCTGTAGTTTCTATAGGTGCATCGAATACATAACTTACGCACCGTTGTGATCTAGCCCACTTATCCCATTTTGACTAAACCAAATGGAGCCTTGTGGCGTGACCAATGCGGGTCTATGTATGTTTTAGCTGAATCTGACGGGAAACGGTAGTATAAAAGTAAGCAATGTCCAACTAGGTGTCAATGGATCAGTTTGGTTCAGGTTTTCTGAAAATCCAAACCAAACCGAGCCGAACTGAATCGCGACCCAAACCAGTTCAGTTCGGTTTTTGTATTTTCTTTTTGTTGGATATTGTGGAAGCGTGAGTGTGCAAATGTGTGTGAAATATGGCAAGGGAGTAAGAAATGAATGAAAAATAAATGAGAGAACAAACTGAATTTTATTCAAGAACTTTTGAAATACAAAAGATAATGAAGGGCTGTTACTTAGTTTCTAGTTTTTGGTTCTCTCAGCTCACATTCTCTCATTGTTCTATTCTAGTTATTATTCTCTTTTCAAGGCTGAATACTCGTCTATTTATAGACAGGTTCCACCGACAGGACTCCACCGCCTGAGCTTTTCTTCTTGGCTAAGGAGTCAACAATTGTGGGCTGCGAATTCTTCTTCTTCTTGCTGTCTTCAATAAAAAATTGCCAGCCGCAAGTTTCTTTCCTTCCTTTCCTTCGTGCTCTTGAAGTCTCTAGCAAACAACCATAATAATATTTTATTGTGTGCCCCTTGCCTTTCTTTATCAACTTGTTCTTCACGTGTTTCTTCATGGCTTCTTGCTTGCTTGCATTCCACGTTCAAGCTGCCGACTTGTTCCTTCATAATTAAGTATACTTAATTAATAAGAAAGTGTAGTCTAGTGTAGTCTAGAGTTTTCACAAAATGAATCATATTTTAACACTCCTCCTTGATCCATTTTTGTTGTACACCAAGCATGCCTCTCAAAGTCTCAAATTTTGTTGATGATAATGCTTTAGTGAATATGTCTGCAATTTGATCTTCAGTTTTGCAATACTTCAACTCGATCTCTCCTTTGCTTTGCACTTCACGAATGAAGTGATATTTTATGTCAATATGTTTCGTCCTTCCATGGAAGACTGGATTTTTTTATATTGCAATTGCAGACTTGTTGTCACAAAATATTGGCGTTGAATCCTCTTGTGGTTCTCCAATGTCTTCTAAAATTCTTCGAAGCCGTATTGCTTGATTGGTAGTTGTAGCAGCTGCAACATATTTTGCTTCTGCAGTGGATTGTGCCACTGAGTCTTGTTTTTTAGATGTCCACGAAAATATTCCAGAACCTAATGTGAATGCATAACCGGTGGTGCTCCTCCTGTCATCGAGATGATCCCGGTCACTATCGGTATAACCGATCGGTTTATACATTTGCATTAGGTCGGTACCAGATACCATAATCGTGGTTCCTCTTAAGTATCTTAGAATTCTCTTAGCTGCTCCAAAATGAACTTGGCTTGGACTCGCATGAAACGTGATAGTAAACTTGTCGCGTACATAATATCTAGCCGTGTAGCGGTAAGATATAGTAGACTCCCAATTAGGCTTCGTAGAGTGAAGCGTCTCGCTTTTCTCGCTCCATCTTCTTTCAACAGTTTCTCATTCATCACAAGGGGTGTTGCCACTGTTTTGCAGTTATTCATCTTGAATTTTTCAAGAAGCTTCTCTGCATATTTCTTTTGCAAAATGAAAATTCCTTCATCTTGATTGACTTCAATACCGAGGAAATAGTTCATCAAGCCCAAGTCCGTCATCTCAAATGTCTTCATCATTTCTTCTTTAAATTCTCGGATCATTGTCTCATTATTTCCTGTATATATGAGATCATCCACATATAGAGACGATAAGTGTGTCGAATTACCTTGGGTCTTGATGTAGAGTGTTGGCTCACTCATGCTCCTCCTAAATCCTTGCTTAGTGAAGTATTCATCAATTCTGCTATACCACGCCCGTGGTGCTTGTTTTAACCCGTATAGGGCCTTCTTGAGCTTTAAGACCTTTTCTTCATTGCCTTTGACAATAAAGCCTTCTGGTTGAGCTACATAGATTTCTTCTTCAAGATATCCATTTAAAAATGCTGATTTCACATCAAGTTGATGGATTTTCCAATCTTTTTGTGATGCTAAGGCAATGAGTGTTCGAATAGTATCAAGGCGAGCAACAGGAGCGAAAGTTTCAGTATAGTCAATACCTGGTTGTTGCAAGTATCCTTTCGCTACGAGTCTTGCCTTGTGCTTCTGAATTGATCCATCCGCATTGAGCTTCGTCTTGTAAACCCACTTGACGCCAATGATCTCTTTGTCTTCGGGTCGATCGACAAGTTCCCAAGTTTCATTTTTCTCGATCATCTTGATCTCTTCCTCCATAGCTTTAATCCAAACCTCTTCTTTGGAAGCGTCTTCATAGTTTTCCGATTCTAAGGACATAAAATTGCAAGTTTCATAGACTTTCCTTAGAGACTTTACCCTTAGTATAGGAGACTCAGGAGTAGATTCTTCTTGTGCCGGGCTTGGAGAGGATGGTGGTGTTACTTCTTGAGTGGGGGAATCTGATGTTCCACCTTCTTCTTGTGGTGTTGATTCCTCACGTGCAGGAGGTATGTCTGGTAAGTTGACATACTTCTTCTCAATCTTCTCTTCATCCCAATTCCAAGCGGCATTCTCGTCGAACTCAGCATCTCGACTGATCATGAGCTTCTTAGTTTTAATATTGTATACCCGATAGCCTTTTGATTGATCGCTGTAGCCGATGAATATTCCTTTTTCCGTCTTCTCATCGAGCTTGCTCCTTTTTTGACTAGGGATGTGAACGTAGCAAATATAGCCAAACACTTTGAGATGCTTTGTTGAAGGCTTCCGTCCACTCCATGCTTCGACTGGTGTTTTATTTTGAACAGCTTTAGTAGGACACCTGCTTACGGTACACTGCCAAGATAGACTTTTCGCCGGAAAGTGTTGGGAAGGCGCTTCTCCTTTAGCATAGATCTCGCCATCTCCATGACGGTTCTATTCTTCCTTTCGGCTACTCCATTTTGCTCTGAGCATAGCCAACGGTTAGTTGATGA